>CAJHNH020008576.1:596318-621318 GCA_905116865.2 Candidula unifasciata | reverse complement strand
AGTTGACCTACCCATACGAAGGCTATGTATGTAGTTGTTGAGGCTGTTATACCTTTTTTCACGAAGACCTAACAAATGCAGCTTGAGAATCAGTCTTGTTTTTCCTCCTCTACAGTTTGTTTTCTTTACCTGTGCAAGTAATTAAATTGAGGGGGGGGGGGAGGGGGGGGGGAGGCATGGTACTTATAAAACCAGTAGAGTGGGAATTTTTCTTTAATTACGAGGTTATTCCCCCCCCCCCCCCACACTTTTTTCCAGTATACTAGATTGTGCACTTCTTTATTATTATGAGACGTAAGGGGGGGGGGGGGGGGGGGGGGGGGGGAGGGAGGCGTACCCTATTTTATCGTGTAATCTCCCGAATCTCTTCTTTATTTTATGATAAATTTTTACTTTACCCTTGCCGTTAGTGGAAAACCGGCTTTATGGATAGAAAATAGAAGTTATTAAATTGGCTTGGAATCGGGACCAGAGGCGACGCTATAGAGAAAACTTGCACGGCTGGCTGGTACGGAGCAGCCGCAAGAGCCTTATTTGACTGGGCCATATTAATAATATTTATATTAACAGCTATTATTATTATTATCGCATTAGTATTATTATCATTATTATCAATATTGCTTTTTTTATGCACTGAATAGGAAATAAAAATATAATTAAAGTAAACTGAAATATGTAAATGCATTTCAAAAAGGAAACGTCAGTTATGATGGCTGGAGCGGGGAGAAAGGGGGAGGGTTCCTGACCATCTGATTTGACAACGAAAAGCGAAAAATCATGGGCTAAAAACAGTCTGTCCTAGATCAATCTAAAAATTTTGTAAATACAAACAGTAAAAATGAAACACCCCCCCCCCCCCCCCCGAACTTTTTAACCAAAGAATATTGTTGAACAAACGTTGATGCAAGAGGCCACAAGTGCCGGTCTAGATTCCAGGCATTAAAAAGAAAAAAATTGCTAGGCATAAAACGCAGCAGATGACTTAATTGCTAACCCAGTGTGACGCATTATGACACAGCAAGATAAAGGCGATAATGGTCTTCTTCTTCATGGTCCCCGGCTGTAAACTCCACGGCTGTAAACTTTCCGGCTGTAAACTGCCCGGCTGTAAACTCCCCGGCTGTCAATTTCCCGGCTGTAATCTTACTTCCTGGCTGTAAACTCCCCGGCTGTAAACTTCGTCGGAAAGTTTTGGTTGTTTGTCCACCTCTGGGCATTATTCTTGTTCCAAAACCCCATAGTTGCTTGCATATCCGTTTAATAGTTTTATATATATGTATGCAAGTAGTTTGTTCCTTGCCTCTCAAGCAGACCTACTTCGAAGGAAGGCCTTAGTTAGTCGACTCTTACGACATGCTTGTTGGGGAGGCAGTGGGTCTATTCTTTAGTTCCCCCACAACGGGGGGCCGGAACCCACACAAGAAAGCGATGGCGATCAGAAAATATAGATTTGTCTCGGAGCTTTATTTCTTTTAAAAGACATTGTTTCGTTACTAATCACAAGAGAGCAACTAAAGAATTACTGAAAAACTACAAACATTCATTAACTGATGCAGAATAGACGGAATTAAATGATGAAACAGAATCCTCAATGTTAATCTTTGGGAGAGAGCTTATCAAGTTCCAAGGACCAAGAGGTGAGGAAAAGGCGCTGGCGTTTGAGACAGCATTAGAACAGTTTAACTAGAAGGTCTTTGCACTGGAACAAGGGCATAGAAATAAAGGCAGACACACACACACACACAAACATGAAACATGAAAAAGTGAGCTAGAGGGTGAAGTAACAAAGATGAGGAGGACATTGGGTGAGCTGCATGCGATAGGAAATGATACAACGACTTGTTTGTTGGTTGAGGGCCCATGCTCCTTTGAAAATAGAAGACAGAACAAGAAGAAGAAGAATCATTACAAAAGTCTCAATACAAAATCTTTATGGCCCAACAAGATTCCCAAAGGACTTAGCGTACTGCTCGCCCTGGATTGTCTTGTTCTAGGTTTAGGTTTAGTCGACGGATCAACATCTTGGCACATGGGTAGTAACCCGTAAGTGCTCAAGCCTAAGTCCGAAGAATCTCAGCGCAGTGCACGAATTCCGTAGCACCGGCGAGGATCTTCAAATACTCTGGGTATATTTTTAACTCTAAATTTTACCCGGGCGGCGCCGTTAGGCTTCTCTTTTTTTCGATTTCCAACTGCCAAAGTTTCCCCCCCCCCCCCCCCACGTGTGCGACAATACACACAGGCGTCCGATGTTACTACCCAGAGTCCAGGGCAAATTACTGTAAGTCCACGCGAAAAAAAAAATCTAAGCCTTTACCATGGTTTGAACCCGGGACATCCAGCACTTGAGGCGGGCGCCATGGCTGGAGACCACGCAGCTCATTGTTGTGATGTGACCCAGACGTACAGTGCTCAGTCTGCGAAACCGTTCTGCCGTCTGCTGCACCCTGTAGCGGTAGACATGCTTGCATGTCCGAGTGACACTAAGAGCTTTATCGGCGGGAGCGAGGATACCGACAGGCTGACCCCAAGGAGATTTGCATGTCATACGTCGTCGTGTTAGTGAGGTGTGCGTGTCTTGGTGACTCTGATATCACGAAAACATATCAGTCCAAACCAAAAGTAGAACCAGCCAGTTTCACATTATCGCGAGCGACAAGTAAATAAGTGAATAATAAAACTATCAGACAAATTGAGGGAACGACACCCTGTACTAGATTCATAGAAACAGCAGATCAAGTAGTTTGGCCATCTAGTTAGAATCCAGCAAGATCAAATACCATCACAAGCACTACATTTCAGAAGATCAGCTACAAGAGCAAGAGGACGACCGCGGAATAATGGATCGACAACATTAAAGACACTTTACGTCTTCACGGCATGATAATAGCTAAAAACAGCCAGCGTGCACTCGATCGCAAACAATTCCTTCCTACAGCGCTTAACGGCAGAAGTGGTTTATGATGATGACGATGAAAAGTAAACGTTACTGCTAGAGGGCTTTCATCGACAGATTACATGCATATACAACACCACAAATACCAATAAGATTACACATACACACACACACACACACACACACACACACACACAAAACCACTAAACTGAAGCATCTCAGAGTGAATTCACATAACTCTAAGGCCAGTTGAATCGCTGATAGGTGTGTGGCTACAGAAAAAAAAAAAATACAAGCCTGAACATGCTGTAAACAGCAAGGATTGTACCTAAAAAAAAAAATATTAGATAAAACCGTGTTCAGTGTTAAGTCCCCTAGGCGAAATAGAGTCAAAAAGTTAGATAAGGCAGTTCTCAATAGACTTAGGACACAAGGTAGGCCGTAGGTACTGGTTTGGTTTGTTCAATGTATCAACATCATTGCACACGGGTGTAACCTTTAAGTGCTCTGTTTCACTTCCAACTCAAGCCTGCGTTAGAAGCAGCTCAGCACAATGCACGAACTCTGTTGCACCGGCGAGGATCCTAAAATTCTTTGGGTAGATTTTTAACTTCTGGCAGGTGGATAGACAGGCTCTTAGTTAGGTCCGACTCCCCCTCCTCCACCCCCTCCTTCACCCCCACCCCAAATAATAGTATGTAGGCTCGTTTGTAGAGGGTCTAGTCAGTTGACAGGTAGACCGATTGTTATTAAGACATGTAAGAGATGTAGGTATTGGGTTGAGTATTACTCGGAGAAGGCGACGTCCGTGGCTTAGCGGTTGTGAGTCCGACTCGTAATTCCAACTTACCGCGATTGAAACCCACAGCTGGCTGCGTGGATTTTGATCATGGTATGGGGGCGTCGCAGGTCGACCCAGCCTAAAATGGGTAACAGGATGGATTTCCTGGGGAAGTAAAGACCGCTGGTGTAATGCTGACCACATTACCCACATAGGTTGTAAAAATGTGGGTGCTTTTCACACATGCCAATTGCGCCCAAAGGCGTGAAAATGGAGAGAGAGAGAGAGAGAGAGAGAGAGAGAGAGAGAGAGAGAGAGAGAGAGAGAGAGAGAGAGAGAGAGAGAGAGAGAGTTGAACGGTCCAGCATCGTATTCAATAGAAAAAAAAACCCACACAAGTGTATGCTGAAATTAGGCGACTAAAGCCTTGTACGTGAAGTATTGCACATCCGGTCCTGTGTAGTAGGTCCACATTTGCACCTGTGTCGAACTATTTCCCACGCCCGTACTTGACTCACCTGTGTTTGATTTGCGTGTAAGGAACAGCCACTGTTTCTATTCAAGGCGCGTCACGGTAATGTGCCCTTGAGACGCCACGGATCAGGAAGCACGCTAGTGTGGTTCCCAAACTGTGGGAAGTCGCTGTTGCTCCAGAGGGTGGGCCTTGTGGAGGCTAGGGTCGGACCCTGTAAGTATAGAGACGTTTTTAAGGCAAGCACTACCAACACCACAATCACCCCTAACTTCACCACCACCCGACCAGCACCAACGCCATCAGCATCTCATCAGAAAAAAGAATCAACAAAAAGCTAATGTTAAAAACTTCGTGCCAACAGCGACTAAATTATATATTTTAAACAATACATTCTTGGTGTTATTGTTAACCGAGATTTCGTCTCAATCAGCTTGGCATTAATGAGGTTTTACACTACTACCACCACCACCACTAATACTAGTACTGCTGCTGCTGATGCTACTACTACTACTACTACTACTACTACTACTACTACTACTACTACTACTACTACTACTACTACTACTACTACTACTACTACTACTACTATTACTACTACTACTGTCATTGCCACTATCATTATTACTGTCACTGACACTATTACTACTACTACTACTACTACTACTACTACTACTACTACTACTACTACTACTACTACTACTACTACTACTACTACTACTACTACTACTACTACTACTACTATCATTACTTCTTCTTCTTCTTCTTCTTCTTCACTTCCTCTTTTACCGCTGTGGGTGTCGAAGGAGATATAAGGTTCTGTTTCTGGCTCTTCTGGCCACCTCGACCATAGGCACATCGTGCTGTTGTAGAGCTTCTCTGATGTTATCCTTCCATCTTGTTCTTGGTCTATCTCGTGCTCTACGTCCTTCTTCTCTTTCCATGTATGCTTTGTATGGTATGGTGTCACAAGGCATTCTCTCTAAGTGGGCAAACCATTTCACTTGCTGTCTTTGTATGTAATCCAGAATTGGTTCTGTGCCGACTTGTTCTCTAATGATCTCATTCCTGATCTTATCTCTTATGGTCACTCCTACAGCCCTTCTCAGACATCTCATTTTCGTGGTTACTAATTTTCTTTTATGGTTTGTTGTGAGTGACCATGTCTGGCACTGGTAGCACAGGGTTGGAATAAATATGCTTTGAATAAGATGTCTCTTTGTGCTGATTGGGATTGTCTTATGCTGTAAGAGGGGAGCTAGCTGTCCCAATACTTAGTTTGCTTTACTGCTTCTAATGTCAATTTTTTTATCCAATTTCCCATCTTCGGTACTATCATTAATACTGCCACTATTATTACTACTACTGTAATTATAACTTTCACCATTACTACTGTTACTACTCCAACTACTACCATCAACACCACTAACACCACCAGTTTGAGAATCATTGTCTAAGCCTGGTAGAGTCATTAGTCTGAGGTTTGACAAGTAGCACCTTTGTGTACGTGTATGTGTACTAGCGCACATTTCTTCAGGCTTGCGTGCTTGTGTATTGTTGTTTTAATCAAATAAAAGAAAGTGTATTGATCGGCACTCATAGAAAGAAGTAAAAAGATAGAAGAACACACTAGACAACATTCAATGAGTATGATCCGGAGGGTTCAGGCAGGTTCAGTGCGAAGACAATGGCTTGAATCATTACAGAAGTCCACTGTTCGTGGAATCACCTTTAATTTTGTTCCGGGACACGCAGGCGTCGATGGAAATGAAAGAGCTGACAGGTTGGCTGGATCCGCTATCACTACCGACGGTCAGCCTATGGATCATGCTGATATTATCAATGCCCTCAGAGAAATGGGAAGAATAGAGGACTTTGGTGGCAGTGAATCTACATCACTCGCCAGAATGGCAGACTTGGGAATTAAGATCGGCACAGCAAAAAACGAGACGCACACCAGCTACGCCAGAAGACTTGTTAATCAACATAGAACTGGTACTATTAGCCATCGGACGTTGGGGTTCATACTGAGGGGAGGATCTGAGCACCTATGGACATGTCCGGAGTGCAATGAGGATAACCCAACTAACTAACTAACTAACTAACTAACTAGACAACATAAAAATCGAAAGCTATAGTTACCGTGCCGGGAATTGAACCTGTCACCTCCAGACTGCGTGTGTGCCTCGCCATGGATACAAGTGCACTATGAACGTGGTCAAATAGGCACCCAAAAAAGGTGTCTTATTGGCCAAGTCTATCGTATAGCTTGAAATTAACAACTATGGTATACGGGCAGAATTCATTTCAAACCATTGAAATGGCACCATAGGTTACAGAAATGTATATTAACGAAGCATATGTCGAATAACAATCACAGCAACAAATTACGAACACAGTAGACTTTAATGCTTTGTCTAGAATACACAAACATTTAGGAAAGGTATTTGATTGGTAGGTTCCTGTGTGTATACGTCATTCCTATAAATAAAATGAGGGGGATGTTTGAGCCGTTAAATATAAATTTATCAAGTAACAGAAAGTGTATTGATCGGCCCTCATAGAAAAAAATAGAAAGATAGAAGAACACACTAGACAACATAAAAATTGAAAGCTATAGTTCGAAATCTAGATTGTATATATGCATATATATATATATATATATATATATATATATATATATATATATATATATATATATATATATATATAAATGAATATATATGTGTGTGTGTGTATATATATATATATATATATATATATATATATATATATATATATATATATATATATATATATATATATATTCATTTATACATATATTTATATATAGCGCACTTGTGTATGGGTGTGTGTGCGCGCGCGCGCGTTTGTATTGTGTTAGCGCGCGCTTCTATCAGTTTGCCTGCGCGCTTGTTTCTGTGTGTTTGTGTCTGTGGCGGTGTCTCCTTAATTTTCTATACCTAAGCACTAAAACTAACAATCCCGAGAAGGCTAATCTTATTTTAACCCCCCTCCCCCTTCCTCCCTCTCAACTATTGATGAAGATAGTTGTATCTATGGACCGGCGCAGATATCACACCTATGCTGAAAACAAGCATTTAATAAATTACGGCACTCAGAAAAACATTACAGAAAAACATTACAGAAAAACATTACAGAAAAACATTACAGAAAAACATTACAGAAAAACATTACAGAAAAACATTACAGAAAAACATTACAGAAGCGCAAGAAGAAACGAACAAGCAAAGAATAGGAGAGATCAATAATCTTGTGTTAAATTGTGATAACTTAATTGTCACATTTCATCAGTTCGTGTTTCCTACTCGTCTTTGCCTACTGTTTTCTGGGATTTATTTGTGTTGCTAATGGACAAAAGTTATTAAAAAAAAACAGTAAAGGACCCTTTTCCACGTCTTTAGGCGTATAGGGCATATAGGGATAGACCTATATTTTTATAGACCAATCAGCACAAGATGGGTGATGTGGTCAGCATCACGCAGGCCGCTTTTACCTCCCGGGACTGCACCCGGTGCCCAGTCACGGCTGGGTCGACCTGAGAGCCAAAGGTCATTTTTGAAAAAATCCGGTTTCACCAGGGAGAGAATCCACGACCTTCGGATCCATGGCGAGCGTCTAGCCGCTCGGCCACGGCGACTCCCAGTGGACAAATAGGACGTGTGGAATTTATCTCTTGTGGTTAATTGTCTGTGTTACTTAAGGACAAGGGACGTGTGGAATTTATCTCTCGTGGGTGTTACTTAAGGATACAAGGGACGTGTGGAATTTATCTCTCGTGGTTAATTGTCTGTGTTACTTAAGGACAAGGGACGTGTGGAATTTATCTCTCGTCATTAATTGTCTTTGTTATTTATGTATACAAGGACGTGTGGAATTTATCTCTCGTGATTAATTGTCTGTGTTACTTAAGGACAAGGGACGTGTGGAATTTATCTCTCGTGATTAATTGTTTGTGTTATTTAACGACAAAAGGGACGTGTGGAATTTATCTCTCGTGGTTAATTGTCTGTGTTACTTAAGGACAAGGGACGTGTGGAATTTATCTCTAGTGATTGTCTGTGTTACTTAAAGACACAAGGGACGTGTGGAATTTATCTCTAGTGATTGTCTGTGTTACTTAAAGACAAAAGGGACGTGTGGAATTTATCTCTCGTGGTTAATTGTCTGTGTTACTTAAGGACAAGGGACGTGTGGAATTTATCTCTAGTGATTGTCTGTGTTACTTAAAGACACAAGGGACGTGTGGAATTTATCTCTAGTGATTGTCTGTGTTACTTAAAGACACAAGGGACGTGTGGAATTTATCTCTAGTGATTGTCTGTGTTACTTAAAGACACAAGGGACGTGTGGAATTTATCTCTCGTGGTTAATTGTCTGTGTTACTTAAGGACAAGGGACGTGTGGAATTTATCTCTCTTGTTTCGTTTACCGCTTGGTCTGTTATTAATTGAATGCTCGATATATTTTTTCGTTTACCGCTCGGTCTGTTATTGGTTGATTGCTCGGTATATTGTTTCGTTGAATGCTTGGTCTTTTATTGGTTAATTGACTGGTCGATTGTTTCGTTGACCTCTGGTCTGTTATTGAATGATTGCCCGGTCGATTGTTTCGTTGAATGCTTGGTCTTTTATTGGTTAATTGACTGGTCGATTGCTTCGTTGACCTCTGGTCTGTTTTTGAATGATTGCCCGGTCGATTGTTTCATTGAATGCTTGGTCTTTTATTGGTTAATTGATGGGTCGATTGTTTCGTTGACCACTCTGTCTGTTTTTGAATGATTTCTCGTTCAATTTTTCCGTTGACCACATGGTCTGTTGTTCGGTTGACTGCTTGGTCGATTGTATGGTTTAGTGGAAAATCACCAGAGAACTTTCTATTTGAAACCACGCATCTTAACGAAACTAAACATAATTTACAAATGCCAAACAAGCTGCTTTTGTGTTCAAACTTGCGTTCACCAATACTAACCACCCTTCAACAATACATATTTGAAATTTGGCTCTGTTTTCAACCCGTATCTCGGCCTCCTGTTACAAAAGTTTGTGAAACCGGTTTGGGCGCTAGAACTTAACATAACACTGAAAGTTGTCGGGCAATGTTTGAAAAAAAAAAAAAGCTTTAATCTGTTATCTGTTTCTTTTTCCCTCTGGGTTAAAAAACCGTAGAGGTCATTCCATGTGTGGTTTCCGGGGCCCCATTTGTGTTTGCTTGTGTATGTGTGGGTGGGGAGGGGGTAAGGTGGGGTGGGGTGGGGTGTTGACCCAATACAACTTAACAAGTTTGTCGTTACGCTAACTAGACAGGGTTTGCTGCTAATCGAATATGCTAGACTGAAAGGCATAGATATCGCAGCCTAGTTTTTAAATACAACATAAAGTACCAGCGTGCGCGCGCGCGCACACACGCACATACACCAAGTTAAAACCACTTTCAGAGTTCAGCTACCTAGGCAGGATCTTCCAGAGGACGCCATATCCGATAGAGAGATCCAAAACAGGCTGGCTCAAAACAAACACAGCGATTTGTCATTTGTCACCTGGCTCAGACATCGTTAGGTTTGACGATTCGAATTCCAGCGACACATACTTACTTACTAACTTAGTCGATCATCTTTTTCCTTGTGATGTAGATGTTTGCCGGAGAGATCGCAAGACTTAACCTGTCGGCAGTTTTCTGTTAGGCCTGGTTTCATTCCAGTCCTCTTTCAGCAACGGACTGTTGGATGTTGTCTTCCCAGGAAACACTGGATCGTGCTTGTGGTCTGGTTTTTGACTTCCTACGCCTGCCTTTATGGTCACTTCTCTCTTGGCGAACGAAAGAAGAAGGACAATTCTCTCCTATTATGCATCAATGTGTGAACCAGCGAAACGGTGACTGATCCATTCGAGTTTGTCAGGCCTAGGTTTTCACGATTACGATGTATTGTCTGGTTGCGAACTATGTCCCTTGCACAACAGTTCTCAGATTCTTCACTCCTGCGACCGGAAGCTGGCTTCTGGGAGCTTTTATCATTGCCCATGAGCGCACAGCATCTCTCACCTGGACACAAACATTGTGAATTTGGCGATGGAATTCCAGGGACACACGATCAACTGTATTCTTTTTTTTTCTTTCTCTGTTAGTTTTTGTCAGCGTGACAGTTGAACACTATCAAAAAGAACTGGTTGGGTGTGTGTATGTGTGTGTATATATAAATGTCTGTCTGTCTGTCTGTCTGTCTGTCTGTCTGTCTGTCTGTCTGTCTGTCTGTCTGTCTGTCTGTCTGTCTGTCTGTCTGTCTGTCTGTCTGTCTGTCTGTCTGTCTGTCTGTCTGTCTGTCTGTCTGTCTGTCTGTCTGTCTGTCTGTCTGTCTGTCTGTCTGTCTGTCTGTCTGTCTGTCTGTCTGTCTGTCTGTCTGTCTGTCTGTCTGTCTGTCTGTCTGTCTGTCTGTCTGTAGGTATGTAGGTAGGTAGGTAGGTAGGTAGGTAGGGAGGTGTGTGTGTGTGTGTGAAGACGTGCTTGAGAAAGACTATTCGGGTCATCAGGAGGCTGCGTGACAGACTGAGTTAGACAGATTGTGATGACAACAACGTTCTGCAAAGGACCTTTTAAGTGATGATGGATGAGGAGACGTGGGACTCACAACCCATTGCGATGGCGAAAGACCCACCTAGGTTTAAAGTGAAAATAAAAATGGTTTTCTCACAATTATAGCATGGGATTATATGACCGTTGTTGCCATCATTTGCATTTAAAGTTTCTTCTCAAACGCTCAGCTCTCATCCTTTCTGGAGTCACTTCTTCCTTCGTTCTTCTTTTTCTTCTTCTTCGCGTTCACCAGCTGTACACTCTGGTGGAAAGTTCTAGTTGTTCGTCCACTTCTGAACTGCAGTCCTACTCCAGAACCTGAGTGTTGCGTGTGCATCAGCTTTACAGATCTGATTCACTTGAATGCAGACTGTTGGTTCCTTGCCTCTCAAGCAGATACACTCCGACTTCAAAGGACGCTCCACAATTAGTCGACTATTACGACATGCTATTGGGTAGGCAGAGGGTCTATTCTTGTTTTCCCCGCGATGGGACCCCGGAACCCACACGGGGATTCCTTCGTTCTCATTCCCTTCATGATTGGCCCCATCCACACCACACTGAGCACGAATAGGCTTGTGAAATATCTGACACGCTTCGTTACTCAATCACAAAGGAAATCTCTCTGCCGCCAGACATAAACTACAAGTTCGGTTGTTGGTGTGACGGCTGGATTTGTCCTCCAAGACTTAGGCCAATTTCTTGCCTTACCGGTCCATGTGTATAGGTGACAGGTAGCTTGAAGAATGTATGAAATGAGGTCACCTGCCTGCGATGTTTAAAGGGGCAGGATCGACTTCAATGCACTAGGTTTCAATTCAGTATGACGTGCTCTGTCTCCACACTTGCGAAACGTTTTTTATTAAGTCTTCCCTTGCATACCCCCCCCCCCCCCCCCTTCTTTCCCGGCGTCCGTGGCTTTGGCATCAGTGGCTTAGGCGTTGGGAACTCGCTTCGTAGTGCTGTGGTGTCGGGTTCGATTCCAGCTGCGGACGATTTATTTTGCGTTGGTTTCGACAGTGGTACCGAGAACTAACCATTTAATAAGCAGTGGCAAACTATTGAATGTAACATTTGCCTAGAAAAACAACAACAGCCTAAAAATGCCGAAGTTGATTCTGCAACGTCTTGTAAAGGATGCACAACTAATTTTTTTTATTTTATTTGAATGTCTGATCACTCCAAGATTACAGTCTCAATCTCAGCCCTCCGTGAAGGCTGGGCTTTTTTCACGTGGACTTCTAGTAATTTCCCCTGGTCTTTGGGTAGTAAGATCGAACGCCCATGTGTATTGTTGCACACGTAAAGAAAATGCTTGCCAATTGGATATAAAAAAGAGTAGCCTAACGGCGCTGCCCCGGCTAAATTAGGAGTTGAAAATCTACCCAGAGTATTTCAGGATCCTCGCCGGTGCTATGGAGATCGCGCACTGCGCTGAGATTCTTCGGACTCAGGCTTCAGTTAGAAGCAGAACAGAGCACTTATGGTTTAAACCCAATGATGTTGATCCGTTGTATAAACCAAACCAGACCAAACCATTTCAGTCTGGAGAGTTACCAGAGCGAATCCCAAATGCCTCATTCAGCCTCTAATTGTCTATTAATCATTGTCCCGTTACTGCGTGTCTTTGGGTCACCAGGTGCTGCTTACTGATTAGCTCCTTCCACCTTTGACGGTCTGATTCCATGAACTTCATGGTTTGCATGCCTAAGGCTTGTCCAGTCAGTCAAATTCTGTATCCCGGGCTTTCTTGGTCTGTCTCTACTCCTCTTTCCTTTTACTGAACCCCGCGGTATTGTTTTGTGGAGAGGCCATAAGATCGTATTACATGTCCGTATCATTGCATTTTTCGCCTTTTCGATGTATTATATGTATATATATATATATATATATATATATATATATATATATATATATATATATATATATGTGTGTGTGTGTGTGTGTGTGTGTGTGTGTGTGTCTGTGTGTGTGTGTGTGTGTGTGTGTGTGTGTGTGTGTGTGTGGATTTGTAGAAGGAAAAGGTACAAACAATGCCATATACATACTAAGGACATTGTCAGAAAGAGCTATAGAAGCAGTAAAGACTGATTTGTCGTATGCTTCATAGACTATACAAAAGCTTTTGACTGTGTGAAGCATGAAGAAGTAATCAAACTGTTAGAAAAATTAAACATTGATAGAAAAGATCTACGAATAATAAAGAATATATATTGGCAGCAAACAGCAGAAGAATAAGAATTAACAACTGTTTAGGTACATTTCAAAGCATAAAGAGGCGCGTACGACAAGGTGGTGTACTGTCACCTGATTTGTTTTCAATATACAGTGAATATATAATGAAAGCTTTAATTTGTATGCTCGGAATTGTGGTTGGTGGGCACAATATAAACAATTTACGTTATGCTGATGACACAGTCTTGATAGCAACAAGTCAGAAAGAACTACGGGAAATGATAGACATTGTGGTGTTAGAAAGTGGAAGAATGGGCCTCAAATTTAACAATGGGAAGACAGAAGTAAAGGTGGTATCAAAGAAAGGAATTATTCCTAAATGTGTAATAAAAGTCGATGGTATTTTTTGGGGACAAGTACAGAAATTTAAGTATCTGGGCACATGGATAACATCAGATGGAAGATGCATTACTGAGATAAGGAACAGAATAGGACAGGTAAAACTGCATTTTATAAAATAAAGAACATCTTGTGCAATATATCCTTGTCATGGAGAGTTAAAAAATAATTCTTGCTTGCTACATACATCCAGTTTTAACATATGGCTGTGAATCCTGGACAATCAGTAGGCAGGCCAAACAATTTCTGGAGGCCTCAAAGATGTGGTTTTACAGAAGAATGCTTAGAATACCTTGGACAGCCCCCCCCCCCCCCCCCAGCCCCCCCAAAAAAAGCAACTAAGAAGTTTTGAAAGAGGCGGGAGCCCGAAGTCAACTTATCACAGACATCAGAAAGAGACAGTCATCATTTTTCGGCCATGTCATGAGAAGAGGGAAAATAGAACATGTTGTGACCACTGGAAAGATCTGTGGAAGGAGGGATAGAGGAAGACAACGAGAGAAGATGCTTGACAGTCTTGTTGCATGGCATTGAGGTGTGTCAGGACATGAACTGATAAATGCTGCCGGAGATCGCCGATTATGGAGAGGTATGATCGCCCACGCCAGTCGGCAAGGCACCTGATGATATATGTGTATATATATATAAAAATTGTTCGTCGCCGTGGCGTAGCAGCTGGACATTCGCGTGCGGATCAGATAGTCGTGGGTTCGCATCCTGGCGCAGCCGGACTCTTTTCAAAAATGACCGACTCCCAGGTCGACTTAGCCTTGAGTGGGGACTGGGAAGTAAAGGCGGCTGGTGTGATGCTGACCACATCATCCATCTTGTGCCGATTGGTCTGTAAAAAAGATAGGTCTAGCCCTATATACGATATACGCTTAAAGGTATGGAAAAGGGACCTTTACTAAATATATATATATATATATATATATATATATATAGTGAACTAACAGACAATGTATTCATCGTGGCTCATAGAAAGAAGTAGGAAGGGTGACGAACACACGAGACAACATACAATTCGATAGCTATAGTTACAATGTGCAGAAAATTGAACCTGTCACCTCCAGTTGGTGTGTAGGCTCTTCGCTATAGAAACCAGCATACTTAGAACATGACAAACTAGGCATTCCCCCCCCCCCCCCCCAACCCCACCAAAAAAAATGTCTTCATTGGCCATATCTATAATTCAGCTTGAAATCCACAACTATGGAATACGGACAGTTTTCATTTCAAACCATTGAAATGGCACAATGTATTACATAAATTTATTTTTACCAAGCATAAGTCGAATAACAAACACAGCAACAATTTACAAACACAGCAGATTGTAATGCTGTATCTACAAAAAAAAAAGAGGTTCATAGTTGCGTAGGTGTAGATTAGTTATACGCTAAACCTCCTCACTTGGGATGTAGTCTTTATATGATATGGCAAGAATTTTTCTGAAAGGTCGCATTTCCAATGCTCGTATCTTCTTTTGAGTTCAGCTGTTTGGGTCCACGTTTCACAGCCAACTGTATATCTGGGGCACTCATAACGACAGTACAGTTGGCGTATTCTGCAGACCTGTGTGAGTAAGTATCCTTCATGAACTCCTTCAACCCCAGGCAAAGTAAACATGGTTATCTAGTTTTTTTTTTTTTTTTTTTAAAACAGATTAGGTTCTTGAGTTGTCGCTGATGAAGGTATGCACCGTAACATTCATCACTTTTGTCAGCGAATTAGTAAAACTGTCATTTTTAGTCAGCGTCTGTTGCTTTTGGTGTTGCGACCGCGCTTAGTAATGCCGGGTTCGATCCCAGATGCGGACGATTAGTCTTGCGATGAGTTTGACAGTGGGACTGAGAGCAATGGCAAATTACTGAACGTAAAATTTGCCTAGAAAAACCACAATAGCCCCAAACAATGCTAGGATTGGTTCTGCAACGTCCTATAAAGGATACCAACTAAATTAACTGTCCTTTTAACTTTTTTATAACTGTCCTATTCCCCGTCTTTGCATGGCAACGATTTCTTAAATTTGTGTGCTCCTATGCTAAATTAATCCAGTCTATCTCAGCTGTTAACGAGTGAATCGTCCCTGGAGCTACGGAATTCGTCTAAAGCTCCTGGGAGGCGACTAACAGTTAAGCTGAGAGAGACCATGCCAAACGGGGTAACCAATGACATTGAAGTCGGTCGTCTCGACTTTAACCTTACGTGCCCAGTGGTTCTACACAAGTTGTTACATCGAATTACATAAGACTGGAAATAGACGGTTCTGCCGTGACATTTGGCTGGCGTTGGTATATTGACACTTTCCTATGCAAGCACTGATTTTAAAAAAAATGTGTCATGTCTCAGGAGGGTTTCTACTCGTCATAGACGGTAAGTGTGACTGCGAGTCTGTTGACAGTCTCAGGGTGGCTTGGAGTAGAAGGGTGATACCTCCCTAAGAGTTGGTGTGAAGTCACTGCAGAAGTCGCCGGAGTTAGGGTGACACCGTCTGAACAAGATAGGATGCAGACTTTGTCTTAGGGGAGTTCCTGTAAAAATCCTCTTCTTCTTTTCCTCGTCATTATTTTCTTCTTCTTCTTCTTCTTCTTCTTCTTCTTCTTCTTCTTCTTCTTCTTCTTCTTCTTCTTCTTCTTCTTCTTCTTCTTCTTCTTCTTCTTCTTCTTCTTCTTCTTCTTCTTCTTCTTCTTCTTCTTCTTCTTCTTCTTCTTCTTCTTCTTCTTCTTCTTCTTCTGCTGCTGCTGCTGCTGTTGCTGTTGCTGCTTTCGCGTCTGCTCCTTCCAGTCCTCCTACTCCTCCTCCTCCTTCTCATGCTCCTTTTCTGTGTTCGCCTTTTAAAGGACATTGTGCACGTTGTGTTTAAGTCGCAAACTGTTTTTGGGTCGCCCATTGTTTTATGCGTGTTATAAGAGACTTGGTTCCATGTCTCCACCCCCCCCCCCCTTCCCAAGCGGAGACTATAACCTACGGGGGATCAGCTGTCTAACGAGAAGAAGACAATATATTTATGAAACATGGTGGAGGATTCATTAAACCACTGGATGTGAAAGACGTAACTAGACCGTGCGTTCGAACCATCATCCAGGCATATTTTTTTTTTAAATAATCGAACTAGGACTCAGTTATTCTAACACGGGCACAGGATAACCTTCTAGGAAGTAAAGGAAGCCAGCCATATTACTGATAGAGTCTCGACCGGTAAAAAAAAAAAAAATTGCCCTATGCTGCAAAAGCATATAATAAGACCTTTTCTTTGCTTCCTTGCCCACCTTGACTTTCTGTGTTTTTAAATTTCTCCTCTTTTCTCCCTGTCATTTCTGTTTTTCTCTCTTATCTATCTCTTTGGCCCTTCCTTCCTTTATTTCTTACCTCTTCACATCTGCCCATCCAGATTCCTTTCATCCTTATTTCCTCACACATG
The DNA here is from genome assembly GCA_905116865.2 of Candidula unifasciata. Classification (NCBI taxonomy): domain Eukaryota; kingdom Metazoa; phylum Mollusca; class Gastropoda; order Stylommatophora; family Geomitridae; genus Candidula; species Candidula unifasciata. The sequence goes on along the minus strand of CAJHNH020008576.1, from coordinate 604,583 downwards.
GCGTTTATTCCTCTGATCAATGGCATCCTATAATTCACACATGTACTTCTTTCCCATTTCCCATTTTTGTGGGCTTCAAATTCGAGCGGGAAATCTGATGGCGTTGAAAAAGGTCAAGCGACTTTTGCAGGATGCTGTCTGCATCAATTACTGGTCCTTCCACAGATGATTGCTTTAATGACCCTGGGTGTGGTAGTAGAAAGTTGTGCACCTGTCACAGAATCTTGCAGGTCAACCCTGACTTTTCTTGTCTGGTTGTTGTGTTCGGTAGTTTGCCTACAGAGGGAAATGATAATAGCTTCAGCCAGACACATATAGTTATTGTCGTCTTATGTATCGTCATCATCATCATCGTCTTCCCCTCCTCCTTCTTGTCGTCCTCTTCTTTTTCTTTGTCTTCTTCTTCTCCCTCACTTCATCATCTTCCATCTTCTTCTTTATCTTCTCTCCTCCTTCTTATTATTCTTCTCTTAACCTTCTTTTGTCATCCTTATTCTTCTCTTTCTTCTCATCCTCCTCCCTCTCCATCACACCTCTTTCTTCTACTCCTCTTCTTCTTCTTCTTCTTCTTCTTCTTCTTCTTCTTCTTCTTCTTCTTCTTCTTCTTCTTCTTCTTCTTCTTCTTCTTCTTCTTCTTCTTCTTCTTCTTCTTCTTCTTCTTCTTCTTCTTCTTCTTCTTCTTCTTCTTCATCTTCTTCTTCTTCTTCTCCGCCTTTCTTGATCTCTTCCTTCCTACCTGAGAATGCGTTTGATACGTTCTAATGTGGTTCAGATTATGCAATCTCCCCCTTTGAACCCAACACCCGATCTCACCAGACCATTAATTAGCTGCTGGTAACGACGTGAGTAGTGTTGGTCTCTTTTACCCCTCCAAAAAAATGAAGTAGGGAAGACACACGGAAAGTACTTACCTTTGATATGTGAAATCCTCTCTTTCCGGATGTTTATCACCGTTGTACATTTTTTCTTTCTTCCGTTTATTGGCCGTTAAACTTTTAAATGGACAGGAAACGGAAGTGGTCACTAAAACAATATTCCACAATCTTCAGTTAATTACTTTGTGTCAATCGTATTATCAAGATGGCGGGTTTTAAACGTTAGCTAACTTTTGCCAAACAGTTATTAATGTAACTCATTCATCTCAAGGCATTTGTAACTGAAACTATAGATATCAACAGTCTGCATACAAATACGCCTGATGTGTAAAACGGATGTGTACGCAGCACTCAGGTTCTAGAACAGTTGTTCTCAATCTTCCTATTGTGGCGACCCCCAACCGTAACATAATTTTCCTTGTTACTTTTAACATCAGTTAATATGTGTTTTCCAATGGTCTTTGACGACCCCTGTGAAAGGGTCGTTCGACCCCCCAAAAGGATCTCAACCCACAGGCTGAGAACCGCTATTCTAAAAGGTGACTAAAGTCCAGAAGTGGATGAACAGCCAAAACTTTCCGCCGGAGTTTATTAATAATAATAATAATAATGATAATAATAATAATAATAATAATAATAATAATAATAATAATAATAATAATAATAATAATAATAATAATAATAATAATAATAATAATAATAATAATAATAATAAAACAGGTTACTAAACGCTTCTTTTCCTAAAGATCTGCCTTTGGCAGTCGAAGAAACGGAAGGGCGCAAAATAACTGTGCATTATTACAATACGGCTTTTTGGGGTGTCCAGGATTTGTACCTGTTTGGCTCTCGTTGAAAGATCAAAAACGTTCTTTTTATTTTTTATTTTTTAATTTTAATTTTTTATTTTATCATTTTTATTTACCTCTACTAACCCTCCCCCTTTTTTGAACCCATTCCCCCCCCCCCCCCATATCTGTATTCTAGTCCGTTTGGATCGTTCTGTCGCCCCCACATTACATCCATAGCTATTGCCGACCTTTAATATTTTAAACAGTCTCCAATGGGTCTTGGCTCCCACGTCGACCCAGTCTTGAGTAAAACAAGATAGTCTTTGCACTGGAACCTACAGGGAAGGGGGTGGGGTGGAAATAAAAGTAGACCAGAGGAGGAGAAAAATAAAAACATGGATAAGAGGGCTGGAGAGTGAAGTTAAAAAGATGTTTATGACACGAGAGCTGCATGCGATAGCGAGAGACTTGGCGTGAGTTGGTTGAAGACTTATGCTCCACTAGTGGCTAAACAGGCAGAAGAAGAAGAATGCGGGTTTGAACCAACGACTTTCGGGTCAGGGATGCGTGTCTAGTCACTGCGCTGCCGCGTACCCCAGGCTTTAAAATGCACTGTTGTGATATGTTATTATACCGTCATGTTGGCTACAAGAACCCACGAGGATGCGGAAACCTGCAACAGTGTGAGAGAATGTCTCAGTTTTATGATTCAGATCATTTTACACAGCCGCTTTTGTTAGCTGGAATTTAAGACAGTTCTCATGTAACCAGACACGTTCATTTCTTATAGCGATATCAAGAAAAGATATAAAACCGAACGAAAAGTATATTAGCAAGCTTCACAATATTACAAATACAAACAAAAGGTGAACGTTGTGGCTATGGAGCCTTCATCAGCACATACAAATCAAACAATAGTACACAGATACATAAAATCACTTAGCTGGTATCTCGAAGCAGCCTGGTCGGTGGTTTCTCAGCAAAGTGTCACACCAAGGCGAAGGTTATCAAGGAACTGAGATTTTGCAGTCGTTGAGATTTTCGCTGTCGGTCATCAGAGATGTTATAATGTGCAGGTAGTACCGTTATGTCTGTCCTGGAATTTTATGTGTTGAATTAATTTTAAAATGCGAGCATGTTAGTATGAACCCTAAAAGAACAGTTTTTGACACAATATTCTTACCAACGCTATGCTATCAATGTAAAGCATGGACACTGTCGTTAGAAGACAGATGGAAAATAGTTACGACAGAAATGAAATGTTTACTTACTATGTTAGATGTAACGAGGACAGATCTACACAGGAGCGATGATATCACGAGGAGAGTCGGCACAGAACATACACTGAGATTTATAAGTAGACATTGAATCAAATGGTTCGGCCACGTAACAATATTGGCACCAGACAGGGCACCACAGAGAGCTATGTTATACAGATACTACGGTAACAGATGCAGAGGTCGACTGCGCAGAACATGGACCGCAGAAATATCAGACACACTGAAAAGTGCTTTATACGAAGCGAACAAAAGGGCGCCCTCTAGAGACCTCTTACTGCCCTGAAGCCGTACAGAAGAATGAATGTGGTTTTACAGCACGTATGAGTTGCAAGACGGTTATCTTTACGGCAATCTGGACACGCCCATAGAAGCTCTGATGCTCATTTCAGCATATGCATCAGCACCAGGCTTTGTCATTTGCTGATTAACAAGATATCTTATACGTCTGGTGTGCCTCTCATGCATGGCTGTACCTTTCTCTTAGCAGCGAAATGTACAGGCTGCTGCCACGAACCTCCGCACGACTTATCTCTCTAAGGGCGTTAACAATGTCGGCGCGACCCACAAGACCGGCCATTCCAACTAAAACAGAATCAGCTAGTCTATCAGCTCTTTCATAAGTAAAAGAGATACCTCTCGTCGTCTGGGGCTTAGACAGTGCGAACGCGATTTGTAATTCTGAAAAACCCGCTTCGAATCAAGGTATCGAGGTTTCTTAGCCTCTTTGCATTGATTTCGACAGTAGTAACAGCCAGAGCTGATCGTTCATAAGCTGCAACAAATTAGTGAACGAAAGTTGCTAAATAATTTACAAAAAGCAACATCCTATATAGGAAACGCGACTAACACACGAAATATATAAAAGCCTAATTTTAAGCATCACAGAAATTAAACCTAAAGTAGAATGAAGAGTTGCTGTTTAATATCCTACCTTTGGTTTCTTTTTTTGTCCCGCCACGCGACTGACCTAGCAAGCTAGCGGTAGCGTAATTGACTGCTTATTCACAAAGATGACTGAATTATTTTGGACAGAAAACTACTAGCATTTAGAGCTGGGCCAGTACTAGAACGACAGTTATGTAAGAGACAGTTCCGTTTCAGAAATGGAAAGAGCTGTACACGTGCAGTATATTTTTTAAGTAAGATAAGCGTAAGCGAGGGGGGGGGGGGGGGGGGGTTGCAAACCACGACATCTGGTATCAGTGAGACGACAAAAACCACGACACTGGGCTACAACCTGGTATCAGTGAGATGACAAAACCACGACACTGGGCTACAACCTGGTATCAATAAGACGACAAAACCACGACACTGGGCTACAATCTGGTATCAGTGAGACGACAAAAACCACGACAATGGGCTACAGCCTGGTATCAGTGAGACGACAAAACCACGACACTAGGCTACAGCCTGGTATCAGTGAGACGACAAAAACCACAACACTGGGCTACAGCCTGGTATCAGTGAGACGACAAAACCACGACACTGGGCTACAGCCTGGTATCAGTGAGACGACAAAAAAGAAAGAAAAAGAAGAAGAGTGTTCTTAATGTTTCTGTTCTTCTTTTTCTTCTTCTACATCGTGTTTCCATTCTTCTTGCCCTTCTTCCCGTTCTCCTTTGTTCTGGTTCTTCTTGTTCTGATTCTCTTGTTCATATTCTTATTGTTCCCGTCTTTCTTGTTCATGTAGTCCTTGTTCCTATTCTTCTTTTTCATGTTCTTATTCGTTTTCTTCTTGTTCCTGTTCTGGTTCCTATTCTTATTAACTGTATTCTTGTTCTCCTTCTTATTCTTCTCGTTCACTGCAGGAACAGTCAGTGTATAGCCCTTAAATCATTTGCTTCGAGAGATGGAGCACCTATCGGTATCCTCGGTGTGTCTTGCGTCGATTCTTAGATCAAAAACAAGCCGTTAATAATATTTTTTTGTTGTTGTTTGTGGTGGTGCCGTTGTTGGCTTACTTTTTCTTTCTCCTCCCACCTCTCCTACTCCACCTGCCCATTCTGATATCTTCCTTGTTTTTCTCTAACCCCAGAATTTCCCCGCCAAAACTAACCCCTATATTATCTCTGCGAGAGGTGCAATTATTCCCACGTCTACCTGTGATTACGTGGCCGGCTGTCAGACCTCAAAACTTCCAATTTTTTTTTTAATGGGGTGGATGTAACTTCCCTTGTTAAGTAGAATTTCCTGTACAAAACTATGATAGTTTCCGCTGGCAATGCACGTCTAATGCAGTAGTTTTCAAACATTTTCAGGTGGCGTCCCCTTTTAAATATAGGCCAAATCCTTGTGTCTCTTTCCAACTAAAATGGAGTATAAAAGGAACAGTTCCAAGAACTATTAACAAGGACTTGGAGAAAAACATCAAGTTTCAAACAACATAGCGTCCTTGGCTTGAAAACATCCAGTTTCAAGCAGCATAAAGTCCTTGGCTTGAAAAACCTTCAGTTTCAAGCAACATAAAGTCCTTGGCTTGAAAAACATCCAGTTTCAATCAACATAAAGTCCTTGGCTTGAAAAACATCCAGTTTCAAGCAACATAAAGTCCTTGGCGTTGTCTGATAGTTTTTTTTTTTTTTTCCTAATTCTTTGTTTCAAAATTTGGAAGGGAAAGAAATCATGAGAGCAGGAGTGCTGCACATTTCAAAACTTCTGGACATCTTAGTAGAAACTTTTTTGCTGCTCCCTCCCGAAGAAGGCGCCGCCGCCTGCCCCCTTTTTTTCCCGGGTGAAAACCAGTGGGCGAATGAAAGATGGCTTCTCCTTAAAGAATAAACAAAGAAATAAGTGTTGACATAAGCCAGTTTACTCCCCTACTACTTGCCTGCAATCACTTGACTCTTTCTAACCTGAGAAGTTTTTGTTTAAGTTTATATGTTCAATGTGTGGAATTTTGCCCTCGCATTCTGGGGGTTAACAAGAATAGAGCCACTAACTAACCAAAAGCCTGCGTATGAGTCGACTAATTGGAAGTTTCCATCATAATTGCTCTCTTCTATAAAGACTTTTCCTGCAGTATAAAAAAAATTACAATACATCTTTCCCTGTAAAGACAGGTGTAAGACAGGGATGTGTTATATCATCTCTCCTCTTCAACCTTGTAACTGATTTAATACTAAAGAACACGGTAGACAGGACATTGAGAGGCAAACGATGGACTCCATTTACCATGCTTGAGGACCTTGATTTTGCAGATGTTTTAGCACTCCTGTCACATAAACATGAACATATACAATAAAAAAGTAACAGACTACACAGCACAGCAGAAATGGTGGGACTGAGAATAAATACAAAGAAAACTAAGATCATGACAAGCAGTCCAAACCAACAACCAGTGACCATAAATAACCAAACTCTTGAAAATGTAGAACATTTCACATATCTTGGCAGTTTGGTGTCCCTGCTGGGAGGGACCGAAGAGGACATACAGTCACGTCTGAACAAAGCTAGAGCTGCTTTTGGAAGGATGAGGCAAATCTGGAAATCCAACAATTACTGCAGAGGAACGAAACTCCGACTCTACAAGAGCATCATTTGGCCAGCTCTTCTTTATGGAGCGGAATGCTGGAGAATGATTAAAAAGGATGCACACAAACTGTCCACCTTCCACCACACATGTCTACGTAGAATTATTTAAAATTTTCTGGCCAGATACAATCTCAAACACTAAACTACTTCAAGTCACAAACCAAGAAACTTTAGACAGTATGATAACCAAGAGAAGATGGAAATGGCTTGGCCACTTTATGAGAATGAATCATGATATACCCGCCAAAACAGCTCTCGCATGGATACCAAAGGGAAAGAGAAAACATGGGCGCCCAAAAACAACATGAAGACGAACGATGGAAAGTGACCTGAGTGCGGCATCTTTGACATGGAAAACTGCACTGAAGATTGCACAGGCCAGGAAAGCATGGTAAGGCCTCTCTGGAGCCTCATGTGCCACTAGGCATAACGAGAACTTATAAAAGACAGAGTGGATCTGCCTGAGAAGCAAGGAACCAACAATCTACATGAAAACGAGTCTGCTCTGTAAAACTTATGTGCACACAACACTCAGGTTTTGGAACAGGACTAGAGTCCAGAAGTGGACGAACAACCAGAACTTTCCACCAGAGTCTATAGCTGGTGAAAGCGAATAAAACGAAGTTTATATATGTGAGCAGTCTACCCCTAGCCAATAACAGACCACGCACCAATCACAAAGCACGCCCCAATCACAAAGCACGCCCCAATCACACAACACGGCTCAATCAGACAGCACTCTTCAGTCACACACTCAGTGACACAGCACGGACCAGCCACACAGCACCCACCAATCACACAGCACTCCCTAGTCACACAGCACCCACCAGTCGCACAACACGCATAAATAACAAAACACGCCCCAGCCACATAGCACACACTAATCACACAGCACGTACATGCATCAGTCACACATGACGCCCCAGTCACACAGCAAGCGACAGTGACACAGCAAGCCACAATCACACAGCACGTACATGCATCAGTCACACAGGACGCCCCAGTCACACAGCAAGCGACAGTGACACAGCACGCCACAATCACACAGCATGCCCTAATCATCCAGCACGCCCCAATCATACAGCACACGTTAATCACACGACAGACGTGGCTGAGTTTGAGGTTTGAACAACGGATCAACATCAATCCACACGGGCAGTAACCAATAAGCGCTCCGTACTTTTTCTAACTCAAGTCTGAGTCCGAAGAAGCTCAGCACAGTGCACAGGCTTTGTAGCACTGGTGAGGATCGTAAAATACTTTCGGTAGATTTTTAACTTCAAATTTTGTCCGTGCAGCGCCGTTAGGCTGCTTTTTTCCGATTTCCAACTGCCAAGGGATTTTGTACGTGCACAACATTGCCCATGGGCGTTCGATCTCACCATCCAGAGACCAGGGGGAATTACTAGAATCCAAGTCCACGTAAAAAAAAATCCCAGCCCTTACCGGGGATTGAACCCGGAAACTCTAGCACTGAGATCACTTGAATCTTTTTAACCCCGGAAGTTATTGTTTAAGTTTATATATTCCTAGTGTGGATTCCGGCTTCCTATTCTGGGGTAAACGAGCCATGCCCCGAGACCACGCAGCCCCCCTAGACGTGGCTGAAAGTAACGGCAGACTGAATCTAAAGAGAGACAAGCTCATGTCACGCTACACCTTAGATAACATCACTTCTCGATTTCCGAATATGCAAGGGGAGACTATCGCATGACCCGCCGCCCACGGCCACTGTTGCAGGGTCGGTCATCGGATCCCCTTTGTAACGGCCTCACAACGGGACCACATGAG
>CAJHNH020008576.1:591318-593818 GCA_905116865.2 Candidula unifasciata | reverse complement strand
CATACATACATACATACATACATACATACATACATACATACACATACATACATACATACATACATACATACATACATACATACATACATACATACATACATACATACATACATACATACATACATACATACATACATACATACATACATACATACATACATACATACATACATACATACATACATACATACATACATACATACATACATACATACATACATACATACATACATACATACATACATACATACATACATACATACATACATACATACATACATACATACATACATACATACATACATACATACATACATACATACATACATACATACATACATACATACATACATACATACACACACATAAAGTATGCCGTATGATACGACAGAACCTTAGACAACCCATTTCAGAGGTATGTCTGTGGCGACCATATCAGAACCACTAAGTCATGGACGGTGGCAGAGAGTGACCAGTGGCGTTTAGCGTGAACTCGGTAACAGTTGAACCAAGTTTAATGGGTCCCGGACACGTTAGATTGTATATCCATGTAAATTTGTTGCGGTCATCAAGAGTATGGTTCGAAGATTGCAGAGATTGTGGCAGACTTGTGGCATGTATTGATATCATTTGTCTCCATATCGGGAGTGTACCTCTGAAAGTGTGCAGTTGTTAAAATTGCTGTTTAGATTTAGAAACCTCATACACACTGAGATATGTGTGTACAGTACATTATCTAATACTCGACTGCAGACTATGACGATAGTATGTTGGTCTTACGTAAGGAAATATCAGTAAAGAGGAGGGAGTAGATGTCAGAGGCCTTTGTGGCTATGGAGCGACTGTAGTTGATGATATTGACTGACGGACTAGCACTTATATGACCGTTTAGCTACTTCGCGTTCAACAGCCCACAGGGACTCAGACAAGGACTACGTGACTTAGAATAAAGACTGCCTGATCCACGGGTGTTTTACTTACTCAGCGATGAGCACTTACTGGACATAAGAGAGAGACAGAGTGATCGATTTAAAGGAGTTGCACAGAGACCTGGACTGGATCAAGTGGTGTTGTTTTGACCGCTAGAATGTTCGTAATTGATTTAAGTTAGCGTCAGTTCAAGGTAGAACGTTTCGTGTTGTAATAACGTGTTATATTGACGGTAGCATAAGTTAAGTGTTAGTAATTAATGTAACCTTTGTGTTATGTGATAATTGTTTGCACGCAGGTACTTAGCTGTGTCTTAATGAGGTGGTTCGACAAGAGGATTTTGAAAGTTAATAATAATTAGAGAATGATGTCTTGGGGATGGTACCCATGTGACCTGGTCACCCTAACCAGAGCCGTGCAGTAGCACAGCAGTCGCAGTGTAGGCGCGCAGGCGTAGAAAAGATCTTTGATCGGAGGCTGTTGTTTAGGACCCGGTTAACCCTCGGAAATAACTAGTGCCAATGTGTGGTGATTATAAACCATTCTGGCCGGTTGGATAGGGTTTATAACTCGACCCGCCTAAGCGGCGAACTGCCTTTGTCCTTTTGTAATTGCATTAACGGCTGATATTTATGCTCTGACGGTGTTGGGTTAGTTGTGTCTGAGACAAACACCTCTGTCTTGGAACTACGAGTCCTTGCCGTTAAGGCAGTAAGCAGCTGACACACACACACACACATACACTCAATAAACGGCGAATAATACATTGTTTGTTGGACCTAACATATATCGGCACTCAGTGGAAATAACGCAAGTAAATGTTAATAGTGAGCTACTGTAGCATTGTTAGTTTTCAGCAGGACATAGAAATCCTGTTGAAAATAACACAGTTGACCTAGAAATGAAATGCAGAATCATGTGTTTAAGTTACACGTCGCTACTATACATCATTTTAGAGCAGTTCATGTGACAGACCGACAGAAAGACAGACACATGGATTTTCTATTTTATAATATAGACAGACATTCTTTGTGTGCTCCTATCATTTAAGTAAATTCATATGACAGAAGAGCTTGCCTGATAAGAAATATCAACAAACAACATAGCAACTTGTAGCGTGCAGCTATATTACTCAGTCAGTCTAAACTAATCTCCGAGAAAAGCAGACATGCGTGATCGTGTCAAAAACGCCAGAAATGCTCGGAGAAATGTGTCAATTAGTGATTGAGTAGACAAATATGTTACCAGCAGCCGTGGTGAAGCAAATCCGGCCACATCAGTGGTTCTCAAACTGAGCAACACAGAGTGACTGCACAAAAGAATTTAATATAACCACCACCACCATCATCATCATCATCATCATCATCACCATCATCATCATCATCATCATCATCATCATCATCATCGTCATCACCGTCATCATCACCATCACCACCATTATCACTATCACCACCATTATCATCATTATCACAACCACCACCATCATCACCACCACCACCATTATCACCATCACCACCGTCATCACCATCACCACCATCATCACCACCATCATCATCACCACCATCATCAC
>CAJHNH020008576.1:541318-586318 GCA_905116865.2 Candidula unifasciata | reverse complement strand
GAGGTTAATTAATGAACAGCCAGAACTTTCCGCCGGAGTTTACAGCTGGTGAACGCAAAGAAGAAGAAGGAAAAAGAAGAAGAAGAAGAAGAAGAAGAAGAAGAAGAAGAAGAAGAAGAAGAAGAAGAAGAAGAAGAAGAAGAAGAAGAAGAAGAAGAAAAAGAAAGAAGAAGAAGAGAAGAAGAAGAAGAAGAAGAAGAAGAAGAAGAAGAAGAAGAAGAAAAAGAAGAAGAAGAAGAAGAAGAAGAAGAAGAAGAAGAAGAAGAAGAAGATGAAGAAGAAGAAGAAGAAAGAAGAAGAAGAAGAACAAGAACAAGACGAAGAAGAAAGAAGAAGAACAAGAAGAAGAAGAAGAAGAAGAAGAAGAAGAAGAAGAAGAAGAAGAAGAAGAAGAAGAAGAAGAAGAAGAAGAAGAAGAAGAAGAAGAAGAAAAGAAGAAGAAGAAGAAGAAAGAAGAGAAGAAGAAGAAGAAGAAGAAGAAGAAAAAGAAGAAGAAGAAGATGAAGAAGAAGAAGAAAGAAGAAGAAGAAGAAGAAGAACAAGACGAAGAAGAATAAGAAGAAGAAGAAGAAGAAGAAGAAGCAGAAGAAGAAGAAGAAGAAGAAGAAGAAGAAGAAGAAGAAGAAGAAGAAGAAGAAGAAGAAGAAGAAGAAGAAGAAGAAGAAGAAGAAGAAGAAGAAGAAGAAGAAGAAGAAGAAGAAGAAGAAGAAGAAGAAGAAAAAGAAAAAAAGAAGAAGAAGAAGAAGAAGAAGAAGAAGAAGAAGAAGAAGAATAAGAAGAAGAAAAAGAAAAAAAGAAGAAGAAGAAGAAGAAGAAGAAGAAGAAGAAGAAGAAGAAGAAGAAGAAGAAGAAGAAGAAGAAAGAATAAGAAAAAAAAGAAGAAGAAGAAGAAGAAGAAGAAGATGAAGATGACGAAGAAAAAGAATGAAGAATCAACCTTAATTTAATATGCTTTGTTTAATTTAAACTGCTCCTACTAAACTTGTCTATTTTCTTTTACTGCCCCGTGTAGGGGATAAAGAAGTCGGATTGTTGTCTGATTTTTCACTCTAATATTTGTGAAATCTGAGCACCGTGTTGCTTTTTTGTTTTTATGTTTTTCATCTTTTGCTGGGCAGTTGTATAAATGCTGATGTTTTGATTCCACAAAATCCTAAACGATCTATCAAGATTTAGAAAGTTTAAACAGAATTAAAAACAGAAGATGGTTACACATCTTGACGATGATGTAACGTCTGGGAATGTTCATTTTGATGTTTTGTCTAAAAATGTTGGCGTTAATGTCACTAATTGGAATGTTCGTGATGATTAAACGTCTGAGAATGTTCACATTGATGTCACGTATGGGCACGTTTGCGTTAATGTCACGTCTTTGAATTTTTCACGATGATGTTATGTTTAAACATGTTTGTTTTAACATTACGTCTGAGAATTTTCATGATGACGTTGTATTAAACAAGTCTGCGTTAATGTCACGTTTTAGAATTTTCACAATGATGTTGTGTCTGAACATGTTTACGTTAATGTCAGGGATTGAAATGTTCATGATAATTTAAGATCTGAGGAGGTTCACATATTCAAGATGATATTATTTTGGAACATGATTGCTTTAATGTCACGTCTTGGAATGTTCATGATAATGGAACGTCTGTGAATGTTCACATCTTCACGATGAGTTTTTATCCTAAAATGTTTGCGTTAATGTCACGTCTTGAAATGTTTATGCTGGAACGTCTGGAAGTGTTCATAATGATCTAGTGTCTGAACACGTTTGCGTTAATGTCACGTCTTCGAACTTTCACGATGATGTTGTGTCTCATCATGTTTGCTTTAATGTCACGTTTTAGCACTTTCACGATGATGTTGTGTCTGAGCAAGTTTGCGTTAATGTCACGTCTTGGAATGTTGATGATTATATCAGAGCTGGACATGTTTGTGTCAGTGTCACGTCTTGGAATATTCACGATGATTTTACGTTCTGGGAAGAGGCGGCCGGTATGACGCTGATCATATCACTAACCAAACGCCTGTTGATGCATACAATATAAGGTCTAACCCTATGTGCCCGCTACGCCTGATGGTGTGGCTGAGCGACCTTTACTTTTACTGTTAAGTCGTTATGTTAGTCTTTGGTTGAGCTTCCGAATTTACTGCCGACGCGACATCCCATAAGTGCTCTGTTGCTGTGCCGGTGCAAATCATGTAGCACCCCCCCCCCCCTTTTCCCTCTTTCCAGCGCTCCTGAAAAAAATTAATGAAGATGTCTTAAAAGAAACTGACTCACGAAGAGAACTGATTGCCCACATCATTCTTTGGTCATGTGATGAGAAGGAGAAACCTGGAGTACATCTTGACAGTGGGAAAGCTGGAGGGGAGGAGAGGCAGAGGAAGACCGAGAAAAAAAGATGCAGGACAGTTTAATATCATGACATGGAAGATCATATGTGTCGCAGCTGATTGAAAGTACACGAGACAGAAGGGTGTGGACAGACGTGACTACCAACGGCACACGGCATGGACTATAAGAAGAGGAAGAAGAGGAACAGAGAAGGAGATGTCCGTCCCAGATCAATTTTGATGCTCGCAGACACAAAGTAAATAATGCTTAAGACAGCCGCCACATATGCCCAGACTACTAGTTCTACAGCAGACGCAGATCATTTCCGATGCAGTCAGTCAGTTACGAATACCGAAATTGCACACACAGCACAGTACAATCACTAAATTTTTAACCGCAAAGTAGATTAATTCCTGATAAAAGGCATCATCATCAGGTGCCTTGCTGACTGGCGTGGGCGATCATGCCTCTCTATAATCCACGATCTCCTGCAGCACGTATCAGTTCGTGTGCCGACACATCTCCATGCCATGCAACAAGACTGTCAAGAGATAAAAAGCATATGCTTGTCTAAAAGTAAGGATATGAAACAAAACAAAAAAAATAACTGTCGTAATTGTAACAGCCTCTGGTAGCAAGCTGAGAAAGGTGAAGACATGGTTGCTTCTAGCAGAGTGGCAAGCTTCACTTGGAAGGTCATGGGTAGTGAGCATACTTTGGATCTTTACTACCAGGCCATGCAGGCGTAGTGGGAAATGAACAGATAGACTGGATGGGCTGGATCTGCGCCACTGGATGGTAAACTGATACGTGACAAGGTAGATGAGGCCAGGACCCTTTGAGAACGAGTAACGAAATGAGAAGAGAAACGGGATTACTGTATTATAGCCTGGAGAAAATGATACCCCAAGGTGTGACCAGAGGGTCTGGCCGGCTCACTACACTTAGAGGAGAGGCAAGTCGGGCACATAACCAGACTATAAACTGTACCATTTGTACTGGAACTCTGCGCTTGCTGCTCAGAATGGGGACGGAACACATAAGGCAATGCCCTGAGAGCTGTGATATCAATTCAACTGGGAAAACTAAACGTTTATATGTGTATTTGTAAAGTCGGGTAACAAGTGGGAAAACAGCAAAAAAAAAAAAAAAAAAAAACAGTCATGTGGTAGTAGTTAAAGTAAAGATGTTATGAAAAATGGCGAATCTAATTTGATTAGTTGGTATTGTAAAAGAAATATTTCTGACAAGATTACTGAAGATTACTGGTGACAAAAAATACATCTAGCACATTTCAGATGAAAACAAATAAATATTACAATACAAGAAAAACACATGAAAGTAATTCGCAGTTTGGAAGATTGCATTGTGTTCTTTGATGGTAGCGGGGAAATAAAAGAAAAAACTTAGCGTTGCGGCTTAGAATAGTATAAATGTATTTTCAGCTACAAGCGAAAATTATTGACATCTGGACAGATTAACTACACATTAGAATGTAAATTCCCTAATGTATTACTGCTGTTATTACATAGTAGTAGTATTAGTAGTAGTAATAGTAGTAGTAGTAATAGTAGTAGTAGTAATAGTAGTAGTAGTAGTAGTAGTAGTAGTAGTAGTAGTAGTAGTAGTAGTAGTAGTAGTAGTAGTAGTAGTAGTAGTAGTAGTAGTAGTAGTAGTAGTAGTAGTAGCAGCAGCAGCAGCAGCAGAAGCAGCAGCAGCAGCAGTAGTAGTTGTGGTGGTGGTAGTAGTAGGCGTGGTGGTGGTGGTAGTGGTAGTAGCAGTAATTTGTGTTGTAATAATAGCAGCAGCAGCAGTAGTAGTAGTCGTAGTAGTAGTAGTAGTGGTGGTGGTAGTAGTAGGGGTGGTGGTGGTGGTGGTAGTAGCAGCAGCAGTGGTAGTAGCAGTAATTGTTGTTGTAATAATAGCAGCAGCAGTAGTAGTAGTCGTAAAAGTAGTAGTAGTAGTAGTGGTAGTAGTAGTAGTAGTAGTAGTAGTAGTAGTAGTAGTAGTAGTAGTAGTAGTAGTAGTAGTAGTAGTAGTAGTAGTAGTAGTAGTTTGTGCTGCTTTTCTAAAAGTACTTTCCATGTTTTATATTTCCCGGGAAACAAAAACATTCACATTACACGATGCTGGGCAGACCGGGAAGGAAAAAAGAGATTCAAAGAAGTAACTATACTGCTACAGTATTCAGTTTAAAAATGTAACTATAGAAGAGCGAATTGCAATTTCAAACAGTAACTGTACACCGACTATCTATGCGTTCGAAAGGTTCAGAAAGTTACTATACACCTGCTGACTGTAAGTTTTAAAAGCTATTGTACACTTAATGCCTACACGTTCGCACTTGCTTCTGTACATCTACTGTCTACAGGTTCAAAAAGTTACTATACACCTGCTGTTTACGGGTTCAAAAAAATTACTATACACATACAGTCTACAGGTTCAAAATGTTACTATACACCTGCTGTCTACAGATTCAAAATTTTACTACACACCTACTGTCTACAGGTTCAAAATGTTACTATACACCTACTGTCTACAGGTTTAAAATGTTACTATACACCTACTGTCTACAGGTTCAAAATGTTACTATACACCTACTGTCTACAGGTTCAAATGTTACTATACACATACTGTCTACAGATTCAAAAGAGTTCCTGCTAAAAAAGGTCACCGAACACTTAATGTGTACATGTTCAAGCAACAACTACACATCTATATACACAGCGGTAAACAACAGAGATGAGATATTTTGTTACAGAATTTGACGTCAAAAACACACACACGCACGCACACACACACACACGCACACACACTAAAAATATATAACAGAAAACCTTTTACAACATCTAACGGCGTATAGTTTACTTTGTCATAATGCTTGCTCAGAGGATTTGATCATTTACACAGACTGTTCAGTGTCAAGAAAGAGGCAAAAGAAGTGCTTGGGGCTTTTTAGCAAAAGTTAATGGTCGACGTTTGGTGCAGGAGAGCCTAGCATATGATACCACAACATCCAGCTTAAGAATGGAAGTGGAGGCGGTCACTGCAGCTTTCCGCTGGCTAGAGAACACCACACACACACACACACACATTGTAATTGTAACTGATTCAGAAAGCATACTGAGGAAGATCAGAACAGGTATGCTTCGTGCCGAGTGGAATGCTTCGCTGCGGAGGACACGAGTGAGGAGTATTGTCTGGATTTTTTCACCGGGTCACGCCGGTGTGTTGAGAAATGAACAGGCGGACAGACTGGCTGGCTCTGCACAACTTGGTGGAATACTGCTACATGATGGGGCAGACGTGGTTAGTGCCTTGTGGGAGAGTGTACAATGTGGAGGAGCAGATAGATCACCAGTTTGGTGAGATTGATGCAGTTGGGGGTGACGAGAGGTTCTGGCAGAAGCTCAAGGCTCAGAGGAAAGGCAAGACGGACGTTTAATCAGAAAGCTACTGGCACCATTAGTATCGGAACTCTTCGCTGGCTGCTGAAGACGGGGACGGAGCGCTTATGGGAATGCCCCAAGTGCTGTGATGTCGGTTCTTGAATCAAATCAAATCAAATCATTTTACTTTGTGAACACCCAGTGTATTTCTATGTTGACAGCAAGACACCCAGTGCCTAAAGGGTTTTCTCTTATCAATCAGGATACTGTAAAGTATATCGTGGTGTAGGACAAAAGTTACTTCTGTCTTTCGCTGTCAGGTCGCTGCGAAAAGTTCCTAACATATATTTTGTTATGTAAAAATGAGATTAGCAGCTATAGTTTAGGATAAATAGTTGGGGAGCATGTTCATATTAGATATGGAGTTTTAGTTTCCTGGACACGGACTGTGGAGTGAAGTTAAAAAAAAGGACCCTTTTCCACGCCTTTAGGCGTATAGGGCATATAGGGCTAGAGCTATATTTTTAAAGACCAATCGGCACACGATGGTTGATGTGGTCAGCATCACACCGGCCGCCTTTACTTCCCGGAACTGCATCCGGTCCCCATTCAAGGCTGGTTCGACCTGTGAGCCAAGTAATTTTTTGAAGAAAAAAAAGTCCAGTTCCACCAGGGAGCGATCCCACGACCTTCCAATCCGCGGTGAGCGTCTAGTCGCTCCGCCACAGTGACTTCCCTGGAGTGAAATGATTGCAGCGAATTCCACCAACATAATCATAAGCATCAAGTCGTTGTCATTATCATCGTAAACATTATCTACTTGACAACGAAAACACTTATGCGTTAATTTATCTAACTATAAACTAAAAGGCGCCTCGATGACGTAGAAGAAACATTCAAGAGCTGCGGGGGCTGTGGGAATGGGGCTGGATCCGATCTACAGACATGATTGTCATTCAAAGCAAGATACAACCATTCTACCCACATACCGATCTACAGACATAATTGTCATTCAAAGCAAGATTCTACCATTCTACCCACATACCGATCTACAGACATGATTGTCATTCAAAGCAAAAGTCTGCCATTCTATCCACAAACCGATCTACAGACACGATTGTCATTCAAAGCAAGATACTACCATTCTACCCACATACCGATCTACAGACACGATTGTCATTCAAAGCAAGAGACTACTATTCTACCCACATACCGATCTACAGACATGATTGTCATTCAAAGCAAAAGTTTGCCATTCTATCCACAAACCGATCTACAGACATGATTGTCATTCAAAGCAAAAGTTTGCCATTCTATCCACAAACCGATCTACAGACATGATTGTCATTCAAAGCAAAAGTTTGCCATTCTGTCCACAAACCAATCTACAGACACGATTGTCATTCAAACAAGAGACTACCATTCTACCCACAAACGGCTCTCTAGCGTAATTGGCTAAAACCGGATTGTGCGGTGACCGGGTGACGAACTCCTTGTGGTTCGAGTTCACTCCCGGGAGTAGGCAGAAAAGCCACAAATCTCCCAGATTTTTTGTATTTACAATGGAATCAAGGCCGAAAAGTTACAATATCCATAATACCGAGCCTAAGAGTTAACAACGCATGGCTTCTGGATACTAAAACAAACAAACAAACCGACAAACCGATCTACAGACATAATTGTCTTTCAAAGAAAAGTACTACCATTCAACCCACATAGCGATCTACAGACACGATTGTCATTCAAAGCCAGATACTACCATTCTAACCACATAGCGATCTACAGACGGGCAGATATAACTATCCTGATCACATGAGCAGCAATAAACGCCAGATACTTCCATGTGAACCCGTTATAATGACAAGTTTGGCAGACTCCACGCAGTCGACCGCATACTTAGTATTACCTTACCGGAGATGTCTGTCGGCCAGTGCCCACGCAAACAAAATATGCAGGCAGGAAAACTACCCCCACCACCCCCTCCTTTTTTTTTTCCTACACCATATATATATATATATATATATGTGTGTGTGGGGGGGGGGGGGGAGAGAGAGGTGGGAGGGAGAACGAGAGAGAAAGAGCGAACGAACAAACGTACGAACTATCTTTATCGCTACAAAATCCCCACACCTCTCTCTCTCTCTCTCTCTCTCTCTCTCTCTCTCTCTCTCTCTCTCTCTCTCTCTCTCTCTCTAGCGGACATTTTAGTTGTTCGTCCACTTCTATGCATTGTCTGCCTCCAGAGTTTTGAGTGCACCGTGTTTTACAGATCTGGCCTTTTATGTGTGGATGTAGAATGTGTGCTCCTCGTCGCTCAGGCAGATGCACTCCGACTGCAGAGGAAACATCCCATAACTAGTCGCCTTTTACGACATGCTAGTTAAGGGTGTAGTGCGTCAGGTCCCCACAAATGGCTACCCGAAACCCACGACGCGTGGAGGGAGGGGGTAATAAAAAAAGAGAATAAAGACACACGAGAAAATAGACTGCAGACAGATTAACATCTGAGCGTCTGAGGAAATAGTGTCAGAGTCAGGCCGTGGGAGCAGTGGTCCTGGCATCTCATGCCTTTAGTGTGGAAGAATCTTCATAATGCCAGATGGTATTCGCACTCGTCATCGCCATGTCCTGTGATTCCCAAGAACCTCCCTGTAGCACAGTGGGGGTTCAGCCTGGTGCGCACGCACCCCTCCCACCAGAGATGTGATTCCCAAAATCCTCCCTGTAGCACAGTGGGGTTCAGCCTGGTGCGCACGCACCCCTCCCACCAGAGATATGATTCCCAAAATCCTCCCTGTAGCACAGTGGGGTTCAGCCTGGTGCGCACGCACCCCTCCCACCAGAGATATGATTCCCAAAATCCTCCCTGTAGCACAGTGGGGTTCAGCCTGGTGCGCACGCACCCCTCCCACCAGGGATGTGATTCCCAAAATCCTCCCTGTAGCACAGTGGGGTTCAGCCTGGTGGGCACACCCCCCCCCCCCCAGATAAAGGTAAAGGTAAAGTCGGGAAATGTGAACCAGCGTCATTGTACACAGTTATAAACCATAAGTGCTCAGCTGATAAAAAACTGTCCGCCTGTGTCGTAGTCCGCCCGCAACTCCGTAGCTACAGCGACGTTCCCCCATTTCCTGGAGACTAGGTGAACCCCTGCAAACAGCCCGGTTTTGAACACTGGCCGTGGGCTGCAGCAAGTCGCAGCTGGATTCAAAAGCAAGTCTCCTATCGACTGAGCTATCGCCGAGATATTAGTTAGTCGACATATTATCCTCATTGGTTATCGAACCACGTAGAAGCGGCTCACGACACCATTTCTGCGTTGGTTTCTTATTCTTCTTTGGCTTGTCTGGCCACACCCATTTTAACATGTTGCTCTTGCAGTCTGGTCATTGTTTCAAGTCTCAAAGGGCGCCAAGCTAGTCTGAAATTCAGGGCATTTGGGATTGTAATAATCTGGAAACCCCTCGCCCCCACCCCCACCCCTCGCCCCCACCCCTCGCCCCCACCCCTCGCCCCCACAAGTTTAATTATAAACTAAGCCCGGCTCTCTATCTTAGTTGGTTAAAGCTGACTTCGCGGTGACCGGGTGACGACCTCCTTGTGGTCTGGGTTCACTCCCGCAGGTAGGCAGAAAAGCCACAGTTCCCCCAGATTTACGGTACCTATCACGAAATGAAGGCAGAAGGGTTGCGATATCTATAGCACCGAACCTAAGGGTTAACAACTCATGGTTTCTGGATATTTAAAAAAACAAAAACATTTTAAAACTAAAACTGAACAGCCATGAAAATAAAACAGGCCTGCCAGGTTGTTGTAGAGAGTGATCTCCGCTTTGCCTTGTCTAACATCAGATATAAAACATATATCATCAAGATAAAACTGTGTCAAGCGTCAATGATACTTAGACACCAATTACCCGTTTTTGACAATTGTTTCTTTCATGTTATTTGATTTATATAGATGCTTTTCTCCAAGTTCTTGTTCAGTGCTAAGGATTTTTTTCTTTTTGTCTATTTCCTTAGAATCACATTTCGTTAAAAGTTGGAATGTAGCTAGGGGTCTTGAAGAGTTTTAATAAATCACAGATTTAACACAACAGAACAGTATAGCCTGAAAGACGAAAGTTGCCAACAACTTAACTAAACAAATGGAAATACAATTTCCCCAGCAGTAATCCGAAAAGCATTTGTTCTGTTTATCCCCGTTATCTGTCTTTCTCCTCTCTACTTTATATTTACAAGCACCAGTCACATTCGGATATAAACAATCACTAATACACAAGCGGAGCGGGGGAAGGAGATGGAGAGAAGAAAACGCATCGCCATATTGACGACTCATAAATATTTATGAAGAATTGTATTGGTGGTGATTGCGGGATCTAGCCAGATTGAGGTTGGAAGCGAACGGGATAAACTAGCTTGTGTTTGTAGCGTTGAAACGTTAGTTACTGGGGAAATATGGATGGGCGTGAAATGGACATGGAAAAATCAGATCTGTGAGTATTGATGCGCCTGTGTGGAAGATTAAGGAAAATGGGTAGGAATCGTTTGGCTAGTCGCTAATTACTATAGTCCATTTAAAAAGTTGTGCCCTAATTTTAAAATCTGTAACTCAGTAACCAAAAAGTTGAAGGGTTAATATCGAGAAGATCGACTTCATTGCACCGGGTTTTATCCCATATGGTTCGGTCTCTCTCTCTCTCTCTCTCTCTCTCTCTCTCTCTCTCTCTCTCTCTCTCTCTCTCTCTCACTCACTCTCTCTCTCTCTCTCTCTGAGGAGAACGGCTAGCCGCCCACCGAGACCATCGCACAGATCTCGAATCCAGTAGCTGCGACGACGATCCACTGAGGTCTCCGTAATATTGCACTCGTCAACTGAATAGCACAACCGTGGGACGAACCTTAGACCTTCAGAGCGCGAGGGAAACGGCTTGACGACTTCGCCACAGAGACCCCCAGTAACTCATTAACCGATCGGTGTAACTTGTTTTGGAATTTGACATCCAAAATGTTCATAACCGTTCCTTGTAAAAATTTCTTTTAATTATACACAAACATCAAGTTTTCATTTTGCTGTATTTGCCGTATACGAGCAGGCACCGATTCATTGCAAAGAGTCCCTAGGTAGGATTCTTTGGAGGTCATGCCCTTGTCACTAATAACTAGACAACATTCGTTATATTTTATTCACTAGGCAGGTGTGACTAGACATTACACATTAGGCAGCATTCACTAAACATTTATTATACGTTGCTCTCTAGACAGCATCCACTGGATGACATTCACCAGACAACTGGATAATCAGCCATATGTACATGTGGATTGGTACATGAGACAACAGATCATGTCTGAGAGACGAGTCAAGCCACAACAGCTACCACGGGTCCCAAATGCTTACCGTACACCCCAACCACCCAAGAATTATTCGGCGGGTCTGCTCACCCCCCCCCCCCACCTCAGCCCAAATGGAGGGAGGGGGTAGGGTGGGGGGCGCTGACAGGGACCGAGCCTCCATTTCCGGTACCGATGTACTAGTTTCTAAAATGTCAGACTGAACTTCCCTCTCACACAGCCTATCTTACATGTTCGTCCGTTTCGACCATTTGGAAGACTTGTAAGCTCAGGACATATCTGTCACATGATGATGATGATGATGAGGACATACATCCTGGAGAATCAAATATGCTATACTGATTGCATGCATGGAAGCTTTCACGGAGATTGCAACCGACACAATGCAGGCCGGTTATTCAACTAATCGGACCCTTTCTTTGAGCAGTGTTTTGTGGCTATGTAAGTCTTCACTCAAACCTGACAGTTTCCCCCGACCACATCACAGCGTTTATTCAAATATATACGCCCCTGAGGTCTAGCGTATTAGAGGCAGAAGATGAATCCATCACAATTGGTACGAAGACAAAATGCCGAGGCACACAGGACTAGCTTTTTTGGGGGAGGGAACTGTCTACAGACTGGTGGCTAATTCTGTTGAGTATGAATACACTCAGAGGCGTATCCACACTCTGTTAGGCATGAATACATCCAGAGGCATACCCAAACTGTTTTATTTGACACAAAAGGGGGCATCAAGACAAAAACACTGAACCGGTTTTGATGAGTTGAATTAGGGAAGGATGCTTTTTCTATTTCGTTAAGTGTGAATATAATCAGGGACGTATCCGTGGGTTCTTTTGTATCAAACAACGTGGATAACTATGTTATCCTGTTATCCTCACATTACCAAATGCTGCATTTCCATGTTTGCCAGCTCCGACCCCCTTTGTTATGTATATTAGTTTATGTTTCGTTCTTACTTTGTGTTCCTGTGCATTGTTTTGCCTTCACAATTCTTTGATGCCCTTTCGGTCATAACGATTTTGCAATGGCCGAAAGGAATAAAGGCGAACTGTTAGATTAAAAAATGCGGCATGTAATAAATAATGCAGCGTGTTGGGGCTCGGACATTCGCTTTGGATATACATCCATCATGCAATTAAAAAAAAAAAAAAAACAGCGGGAAAAAGCTGCACAAAAGAAAAGGTAAAGCCGGGAGATGTGAACCAGTGTCATTACACACGGTTTTAAACCATAAGTGCTCTGTCACCAGTACAGAAAGCTGATAAAAAAACTGTCCGCATGTGTCGCCGTCCGCACTCAACTCCACAGCTATAGCGACGTTCCTCCATTTACCCCAGAAACTTTACCTCTGAAACCCATTACCTAGAGGCGGTGAACCCCGGAAACTACCCAGTTTTGAACACCGTCCGTGGGCTGCAGCGAGTCGCAGCTGGATTTGAAAGTGAGTCTCCTATCGACTTTGCTAACACAGAGGCGGGAAATAGCAAGAAAAAACAAGACACAGGAAGCTTCATGTTTTATATCGAATACAAATGTTCGTCGTGCTGATGCGCCACCGGACGGGCTGCTGGACCTGTGGTTAGGTCGCTGGGTTCTCAGTTGACGGACAAGGGTTCTCTTTTCCGTAGGGCAATATTTCCCAAAACGTTTCTTAGTAGCGCCGCCTTATTTTAGATAACATTTTTCCACGGCGCCCTAACCTAAGTAAAAGTGTAATTACTCGTATGTAAGAGATACAAATTGAAAAAACAAACAAAAACAACACAAATGGTGTATATTCGAATATTTCGCGGCGCCCCCGTGAAGAGGTCGCGGCTCCCCGTGGCGCCGCGGCGAACAGTTTGAGAATCATTGCGGTAGGGAATGACGAATTTACAAAAAATGTCTTTTTAAAATAAATTAAGCGCAAACCGCACTGTTCAGGGCGAAGATCCAAATAATGCGGCCCATGTTATTTAGCACCACCCCTCCCCTTTTGCAGAGTGGAAAGCATCGTTTGAGAGCAGTGTTCCTCAACTTTTCTACACCCGCGACCGACGAAAGTAGGGACAGTTGTTTCGCTGATAAAATGGCAATTAAAGAAACACAAACACAATTGACACCGACGACGCCACTCGCTTTAGAGGAATTATATATCTGCCACAAGTTATTGTCCTTATTCCCAACCCAGGCTGGTTGTCAGATTCGTAACCGGCGGGTGCCGACATATTAGAGTTGTGTTTGGTTGAGCGGAGTTTCCGGGATTTGTACTGGTTTGATTCTCGTCCTTGAGCTGTTAAATCACACAGACGGCAATCGTGGAAGAGCAAGACTAGCTACCCTATACTTTGACATGATCAGGCAGAAATTTTGAGACTGGCACACTAGGACCCCCCCCCCCCACCCGCCCACACACACACGTGGTCCACCAGGACTTTTCCGCTGCCAACAGGACTTTTCCGCGGCCCACCAGGACTTTTCCGCAGCCAACAGGACTTTCTAGTGAACCCTTGCTCCTCAGCTGAAGAACACTGCTTTAGAGGTCCTAGGTAGTTAGTTTGCTTTGGATAATTTGCTCCGGGTTACGCTAGAGTGTTGTGAAATGAACGTGTAGAAAGATTGGCTGGTACGGTACCAGTAGTTACTGCATTTTTATAAAGACCAGAAGGATGTGGTCAGGGCCCTTTGGGAGCAGGCGCAGGCACGAATAAATTATTATGGTTTGGATAGAATGGTTCATTTAGGAGTGACCAGAGCGACCAGGGGATCTGGTCTACACTCAGATAAAGGTAAAAAAAAAAAAAAAAACATATGTATATATATATATATATATTTTTTTTTTTTTTTTGCTTAAAAACGCTAAAATGTTACAAAGAACCTGTTCTGCTGCATGACAGCGAATCTTGGAATTTCACTGAACAAAGTAAGAACAATTTGGAATAAACCGAGATGTCGTTTCTGAGACAAATGTTACGAAAACCTTGGACGGCCAGAGTAACTAGCAACGATTGCTTGAAAAAGGCTAATGAAAGTAGATCTCTAATTACAACAATAAGAAAAAGAGACAAACACTGTTCTTTGGCCACATAATGAGAAGAGTGACATTGAAGAACATAGTGACAACTAGAAAGATAAGTGGAAAAAAGGAGCAGAGGCAGACCAAGAGAGGTGAAGATGGATGGGCTAAAACGATGGCATGAAGGAATATCATCAGGAGAGCTGTTCCAGTCAACTAGAGATCGTGATCTGTGGAGACGCATGAGCGCCTACGCCAGTTGTAGGGCACATGATGATGATAATATTTTCTGCTGGCACCATCGTTACTGGAAATTCATCGCTGGCTGCTGAAGATAAGGAGAGGACTGAGCGCTCATGTAATCCCTCACACACAAAGTAAAACCAAAAAAATGTACATTTCTTCTGTTTGGCAGCTGTTTGTGTGTGTGTCGATTTTGACACACAGGGAGTTCCGTACTTCTTCTCAGATTGTGGTAACTATATTTAGATAATTACCGCGAGTGCGTGTGAATATTTGCTGCAGAATCAATATACCTGGAATACGTGGCTGTGGTAACACAGCCGAACAAAAGAGACACTAAAGAAATGTCAATAAATAAATAGATATTGATTGGCACTCATGTGATCGGATTAGAGCAAAAATTAGAGGTTGCAGCAGACTGCAGTAGCCTCCTTTTGATATAATCGTCTTCGCGCTGTTTGTGGTTAAGTTTGTTTATTGTTGTTGTCAAGTTAGGTGCAAGTTTGTTACATGGAGTTGGTTCTTCTTCTTCTTGTTCTTCTTGTTCTTCTTGTTCTTCATGTTCTTCTTGTTCTTCTTGTTCTTCTTCTTCTTCTTCTTCTTCTTCTTCTTCTTCTTCTTCTTCTTCTTCTTCTTCTTCTTCTTCTTCTTCTTCTCCTTCTTCTTCTTTTTCTTCTTCTTCTTCTTCATCTTCTTCCTCTTCTTCTTCCTTCTTTCTTCTTCTTCCTATTATTATTATTAATATTATTATTATTAATATTATAATAATAATTATTATTATTATTATTATTCCTCTTCCTCCTCTTTTCTTCTTCTTCTTTATCCTCTTATCCCCTCCTCCTTCCTTTTTATTTCTTTTGCGTTTTCCTTTGAAAAGGTGGTTCCTGGTGCACTGAGTTTTAGCTTACAGCTAGGCTGTTATATTAACGCTTTTAGGCCTATAACATCAGGTTTCTGTAAAAAAAAGTGGTCTTTGTTAGTATTAGCATGTCTACCCACCCACTTCTTTTCACCCCCTCCCCTAAACCCGACAGGAAATTGAGAAATTTGACAGGTGCAACGTCGTTTGAATTTTGCAGCAATTGACGACAATGGGTGGTCTAGCTGGTTGTGTGCGAGCTTGATATGTCACTCTTCCAACGATCAGTCTGCCGTAAACGGATATTTATTTTCTGACTTCAGGCGGTTGTATGTCTGCCTGTCTGTCTATTGATCATTTGGCCGGTCTTGTTGTCTATCCTGGTGTTCATCAATCTACCACTTTGTCTACATCTGTGTGTGTATGTCGTCTATTGATGTCTGTCGATGTGTTTATACTGCATTTTGTGTGTGTATGTGTGTGTGTGTGTGGCTGTAATCTGTTTGGCATCGTTTTCCCCGTCTATTCCTCTATTCGCACGTCAGTTTGCGTGAGCGTCTGTCTATCCTTTTGTCTGTACATGCCAGTCTTACATTCTGTCAACATGTCCACACGTCTATTAATCTGCCTCTCGACAGTCTGGCTGCTTACATGTCTGTCTGATTACTGATTGAAGAATTGACAACATAGCACAACGGGCGTGTAGATAGTTGCTCTGTATTCCGCAGCAATTGTCTCAAGGTGTAGATGCTAACTGTTCCTGTAAAACAATGGTTATACACACGTGGTTCTTGTCCGCCCATACGTCCCTCTTTGCCGGAACCACACCTGTCGCCTCGTTCACACATTCTTACACATGTCATTTTAGCTAGCCTCGCTTCTTCTATCCGCATTCGTTCATAAACGATCTTTAGAATGTCTCCCTTAACCAGCATATGTCTATCACTACGTATTACACTTGTATCTTCAAGATTCCCACAGACCAGCGGTTTTGAACTTAAACTCAGCCACTGCGCCACTACGTCTTCCAACCTTCAAACATATCTGTTTATGGGTCTGTCGACATTGTGTGTGTGTGTGTGTGTGTGTTCTATCAAGCCGCTGTCAAGCTGACAACTTGCAAGATGAAGACAAAGAGATAAATTCCCGCATAGCTAATCCATATGGATAGGGCGAGACAAGAACATTGACCTGATTCGTAATTCTGGTAATCGTGTGTGAATGCGAACCGCGACAGTCTATGCTTATTGGCACGGCACAAACTTATGACGACCAAGCCTGGCACACAGGGGTGTGTCCGCGGTATATTTTCGAATGGCAGTATTACAACGCTGAGCCGCATAAAGGACGAATGTCTTGTTTTATTTTTGTTCAACGGATCAACATCATGGCATAAGGAAGAATCTCAGCACAGTGCACGATCTCCGTTGCACCGGCGAGGATCCTGCAATACTTTAGGATTAGATTTCTAACTACCAAGACATTTTTTTTTACTTGCGCAAAAATGCTCACGGGCGTCCAATCTTCCTAGTCAGAGACCAGGGGAAATTACTTGAAGTCAACTTGAACCTGGGACCGCCAGCCCTCGAAAAGATACAAAACCGAACGAAAAGTATATTAGCAAGAGTCACCATAGAACACAAACAAACAAAACGTGATCGTTGCGGCTATTGAGCCTTCATCGGCACTTACACAAATCAAACAATACCACACAAATACATAAAATCACTCAGCTGGTATCTTGGAGGGGGACACCATACCCCGACACCACTCAGCCACCTGGACTTAGTCTTGCCGGGGTTAACAACATCACTCAGAGACGGCGCTCAACAAAAAAACTAACCTTGCTCACACTTTTTCAACGCCCAAGTTCCGAATGTCCGTGGCTAGGTGTCACCATGACCTCCTGGTGCTATTTCTAGAGTAGGCGGTGGTGATATCAAGGCGTTTGTGAAACTTTTTTCTTCTGTAGCTCAATGGTCTTCAACATGTGTGGCACCCCACTCTCCCTTCTCCAATGGAGGCATCAGGAAGTTTCACGTTGTGGAGGGACATCCAACAGTTTTGACAACGAGCTCAGTTATGCTTGTAATAATCCGTTGTCCTTACATTATTTGCAGGTTAATTATAAATAAAATATTCTTAACTCTGTTTGAAAAACAAACAGCAGATAAAAACTGGCATGCAATTTGTACATGTACTGTTAAAAATCTAACTATTATGGTGACATCTGCAGAAGAATTATAAATTAAGAACACATTTTTCTTTTCGATCGCCTTTTGTTATGTTGGTGGGGGGGGGGGGGGGAGTGGGGGGTCCTTGCCATACATTCAGGGCGGCCTTGAAAACAAGTTGGAGACCGCTGATTTAGCCGGAGTGTACGAGGAGACAAGAGATACAATCTGGGCAGGTGATCCCGGCACACTGCCCTGTCTGTCCATGCTCACCACTTGATGCATAGGGTGCTGTTGAAGTGGGGCGGCAATAGCAGAGGTAGTGGCTTGCAGATCGGTCCCCTAGATCTGTCAAGTTTCCGTAACTGTACCGGTGGTGGATATTGCTAGAATCGCTGTGTGCTTGCTGTCTTCGTCGTCGTCTTCTTCTTCTTCTTGTTCTTCTTCTTCATTATCATCATCACCATTTCTTCCTTCCCATCTTTCCTCCTCCTCATCATCTTCTTTTTTCCTTTTACTTGTCCTTCTTCTCCTTTCTCATCACCTTCTTCTTCTTCTTCTTCTTCTTCTTCTTCT
Organism: Candidula unifasciata; assembly: GCA_905116865.2. Taxonomy (NCBI): domain Eukaryota; kingdom Metazoa; phylum Mollusca; class Gastropoda; order Stylommatophora; family Geomitridae; genus Candidula; species Candidula unifasciata. The sequence goes on along the minus strand of CAJHNH020008576.1, from coordinate 568,387 downwards.
TCTTCTTCTTCTTCTTCTTCTTCTTCTTCTTCTTCTTCTTCTTCTTCTTCTTTTTTTTCTTCTTCTTCTTCTTCTTCTTCTTCTTCTTCTTCTTCTTCTTCTTCTTCTTCTTCTTCTTCTTCTTCTTCTTCTTCTTCTTCTTCTTCTTCTTCTTCTTCTTCTTCTTCTTCCTCTTCTTTCTCTTCTTCTTCTTCTTCTTCTTCTTCTTCTTCTTCTTTTTCTTCTTCTTCTTCTTCTTCTTCTTCTTCTTCTTCTTCTTCTTCTTCTTCTTCTTCTTCTTCTTCTTCTTCTTCTTCTTCTTCTTTTTCTTCTTCCTCTTCTTCTTCTTCTTCTTCTTCTTCTTCTTCTTCTTCTTCTTCTTCTTCTTCTTCTTCTTCTTCTTCTTCTTCTTCTTCTTCTTCTTCTTCTTCTTCTTCTTTTTCTGCTGCTGCTGCTTCTGTACCCCCTCCTCCTCCGTTTTATTATCCTGCTCCCTCTACTCCTTGTACTTTGGGCTGTTTATACCTTTGCAGTTATGCTTTAATAATCTGCTAACTTGACACATCAAAGAGAAACATCTCCAGTCAGCCACCATGTTAGTGAATAAAATATATGGCTAAATACAGTAGGCTAATTCTTCAGTGGATAATTTTCGAATGGCCCGTAAAAAAAAAAAAAAATGATATCCACTAGTGTTGTAAGGTAGCTCAATCATAGCTCAGTGGGTTAGCAGAGAAAAAGTGGTACCCATTATGTAGAGAGTATATTGTTCATAACCATATTAACAGAAAACAGGTAGTACCGACCACTGCTGTACCATAACTCAGTCATATTTGACCAGTTTAACATGTAACTGGTTTTACCGACTATTATTGCACTGTAACTCAGTTATATCTGATCAAGTTAACATGTAACAGGTAGTACCGACTACTGCCATATCTGACCGTGATGTCACATGACCCTTGGCAGAAATAAAAGTCCCCCTACCACATTTTAGATAATATCCAGTCCTTTTAAAAAAATGATATGGTAATTCTAACACTGTGGTTAAAAAGTTATTGATCATTTCTTGTCGGTGACAAGTTTCAGTATTGTTTCGTCCTCTTTCCCACACATTTAGATTGCCATTTTCCATGTCCATGGTATTTGCAACCTGCTTCCGTGAAACTACATTTCCACGGCTTCGGGAGAAACATCTCTATTGTCCCTATTGTGCTTTGATTCTTCTTCCATTCTATATCGCGTGTGTCATCGCGTTCTTTCATTCCTATTTTTTTTTTTCTTTTTCTTCACTTCCGCATTCAGTATTTTTTTCCCTTCTTGTTTGTTACCTTATTTTTGTAAATTTCATTTTTATGTTATTTCATTCTTCTTTATTTCAATCATTTTTTTTTAAACATTATCATTCTTTCTCTTAATGTTTTCTTGCTTTCACTTCTTAGAAACCTCTGTCCACCTATGGTTATTATGTTTGTTTGTGAAAAATCCGATTTGTAACCATCTGGTTCTATTGTCAGCTGTATTTTCTTCTTCTTCTTCTTTTCGGTACCTTCCCGTTTCCTTCTATTATTCTTTCCATTATTTTCGTATGCTTTTATCCATTGTCTGCGTCGTTACCTTCATTCCTACCCAGTAAGTACCCTTAGCTCCTAAATTGTGTGCCATACTTGTAATATGAGCTCATTTAAAGTGTCCTGCTAGATCTGGTTGTAACAAAACTTGAATACACAATTATCGTGCAGGCACATGTAATTACTACACTTGAACACACAATTATCGTGCAGGCACATGTAATTACTACACTTGAACACACAATTATCGTGCAGGCACATGTCATTACTAAACTTAAACACACAATTATCATGCAGGCACATGTTATTACTAAACTTAAACACACAATTATCGTGCAAGCACATGTTATTACTAAACTTGAACACACAACTATCGTGCAGGCACATGTTATTACTAAACTCAAACACACAGTTACCGTGCAGGCACATGTAATTACTAAACTTAAACACACAATTATCGTGCAGGCACATGTTATTACTAAACTTAAACACACAATTATCGTGCAAGCACATGTTATTACTAAACTTGAACACACAATTATCGTGCAGGCACATGTTATTACTAAACTTGAACACACAATTATCGTGCAGGCACATGTAATTACTAAACTTGAACACACAGTTATCATAAAGCACATGCTATAATTAAACTTGATCAGACAATTATTGTGCAAGCAATGGTATAATAAATTAACTTAAACACACAATTTTCGTGCAGGCACATGTTATTACTAAACTTAAACACACAATTATCGTGCAGGTACATGTTATTACTAAACTTAAAGACACAGTTATCGGGCAGGCACATGTAATTACTAAACTTAAACACACAATTATAGTGCAGGCATTTGTTATTACTAAACTTAAACACACAATTATCGTGCAGGCACATGTTATTACTAAACTTGAACACACAGTTATCGTAAAGCACATGCTAAAATTAAACTTGATCAGACAATTATCGTACAATCAATTGTATAAATAAACTTAAACACACAGTTCGTGCAAGCACATGTTATAACCAAACTTGAATACAAAATTCATACAAGCACATTTTATAACTTATCTTGAACACACAGTTATCGCGCAAGCACTTGCAATAAATAAAATTATAGACACAATTATCGTGCAATCACTTGTTATAACTAAACTTGATTACACAATTCGTGCAAGCATATGCTATATCTAAACTTATACGCAGAGCTTCGTTATGACTGTTATACTAAACTTAAAAACACAATTATCCCATGTACTTGTTTTAATTAAATACACATTATTCATGCAAGCACATATGGTAGCGACTTAAACACACAACTGTCGTTCAAGTACTTGTTATAACTAAAAGTGAACACACAGCTGTGGTGTTGGCTCCTACTTGGTGGAATTAATTACTAGAGGAATAATTGTAATCTCATAAATATATTTAAGGTTGAAATCTTCAGAAAAGCATGATTTAAAAAAATCCTAATCCGGTATTATTAAGCAGAGAGAAAACTCTTTGTTCGGCTACAGAGGAATGAGGTAATACCACAAGAGTAAGCATACATTTCGATACTAAAGGAAAGCGATTTTCATCTCCAGATTTTTCTCTGAAATTCTAAACCAAAAATTGTCTGTTGCTTTTCACCGTTAGTTTCTTTATCTTGCATTGTTCTTCTAATAATGCAAAATTTCTAAAATGTACCAAAACATCGGGCGTGAAACTAAAAGTATAGTTTCGCTTAGTGAAGGTCAAACATTACCAAATTTATACGAAAGTACAATTTTAAGCAGCCATTGCCCGAAGGTGTATGGTTCAATTCCATATGGAGACGGGTCATTCATATTTTGGCCTAGCCTGGTTCATGAACAAGAAAACGCTTTGGGAAGTGAAGACGGCCGGTATGACATTGACTACATTATCCACTGACCGGTGTGATGCTGACCACATCACCCATCTTGTGCCGATTGGTCTATAAAAATATAGGTCTAGCCCTATATGCCCTATACGCCTAAAGGAGTTGATAAGGATCCTTTACTTTTACTTTTTTTATCCACTGACTGGTCTATCAAAATGAACACAACAACCTAGCACAGTGAGCCTCTTGCAAAGAGTTAAAAAAAAGAAAAGGACCCTTTTCAACGCCTTTAGGCGTATAGGGCATATACGACCTATATTTTATAGACCAATTGGCACAAGATCGGTTATGTGGTCAGCATCGCGCCGGCCACCTTTACTTCCAGGGACTGCACCCGGTACCCACTTAAGGCTGGGTCGACCTGGGAGCCCAGGTCATTTTTTAAAGAAAAGTCCGCCCCGCAAGGGACGAACCGACGATCCGAAGGCGAGCGTCTAGCCGCTCCGCCACTGGCAAAGCAAGGGTCTTTTATTTGTACCGTTCTAAGTTGCTGACAGACAATCGAGGTTCTGTCCCCCTGCGCCATGTAATACAGGTCCTGTTGATTGCGTCCCTTGTACCGTGGCATCTGTAGGCTCCCTGTTTGTTTCTTATCTTTTCCTCATCTAATTTACTGCTTATTCATCCTTTCTTTTTCCTCTTTCCCGATGAAGTAGAGAAAATAATGAACGGCTGTAGACCGTTTTACATAGACAGACACATGGGATGGGGGTGGGGGGGGGGGAACAGTAGGGGGAGGGGGTGGAGTTGTATGTCACTTTCTTCTGTCGGTGCTGAATTTTATTTAAATTTTTATTTAAAAAAAAGATATCCAGAGGTTTGTCCGTCTGTCTCTTCTTCTTCTTCTTCTCTCCTCCTCATACTTCTTCTTCTTCTTATCTTCTTCTTATTCTTCTTCTTCCTTTACTTCTTCTTCTTCTTCTTCTTCTTCTTCTTCTTCTTCTTCTTCTTCTTCTTCTTCTTCTTCTTCTTCTTCTTCTTCTTTTTCTTCTTCTTTCTTCTTCTTCTTCTTCTTCTTCTTCTTCTTCTTCTTCTTCTTCTTCTTCTTCTTCTTCTTCTTCTTCTTCTTCTTCTTCTTTTTTTTTCTTCTTCTTCTTTATTTCTTCTGTTTCTTCGTTCTCCTTCTTCTCCTCATTATCATCATCATCACCAGCAACCTACACCCTAAGAAACCTACACAAAAAAGGACCTACTAATCAGTGAGACAACTAACGAAGCGGTCTACGATACACTCAGTCAGTCAGTCAGTCAAAAAGCCAGCCAGTAAAGCAATCAGTGAACCAACCAGCCAAACAACTAGCCAGTCAACAATCCGACCAGTCAAACACTCAGTAAGTATAGCAAGTAATCAGCCAGTTCGCCAATCAATCAATCAATCAATCAATCAATCAATCAATCAACCAGTCAATTAGCAAACCATTCGGCCAATTTAACAACGAACCGGTCAATCTAAACCAGCCAGCCACCCACACCGTAACTATCACAGCAAACGAGGGGAGAAACATCAGGAAGATCACGACAAGAGGAACACATTGGGGCACACAGCCTGGAAGGAGAGTTCAGGCTACTAGGAGAAGGGCATAATGTAAGACGGACCTGTGTGCCCAATTCTTAACCCTTTGAAAATAAAGTTTGTTCGTTGGAGTTGGGAACATAAAGCCAGAGAGCTAGCACACATACAACAATCTTAGCCACACAAGTGGCGCAAAGAAACCAGATCACAAACATAACCGAAAACTGTTGGAGCTGCCAACAGCAGATTGAACGTGGTCGCGCTTTTTTTTTCTTCTCTTGTTTCCTAGAATAGAATGGCATGGAATGGAAAACGTCACTGACTAACTGTAGCATGTTGATTGTAACGCGCACACAAGATTTCCGCTGCCTTTGACTCCCTCCAGCTGTGTCTGTGAACGCAGAGAAGGATTTCTACAGCACTATCTCCCTGGACTTTCTGTATTCCCCCCTGTGAGTTATTCTACTACTCCTGCCAATTAACCAGGAGCGACGGTTCTTGGGAAGCGGTGGGGGGGGGGGGCGGGAAACTCAGATACATTGGAGCCCTCAGAGGTGTAATCGGGGTTTAGGACCCCACCAATGGGGGGGGGGTTTGAGCGGTGAGCAGCGTTGAGCTCAACTCGTCCCTGGAAAATTTACTAGGCATCAGAGTACCCATCTCCCCGCCTCCCCATTTTCTTTCGTCCTCCCCTGTCAGCGCTGCCCCAGCCATGTATAGACGTTCTTTCTTGTAAATGTGTGTTTAGACATTGCATATTGTTTTTAATTATGTTATTAAAATCATAATATATTGTTAAATAGTTTTACCCTTCAGCATTGTAGTCCATAGGATCAACAACACCCCAAGACGAGAAGCAATCAGGAGCAGATCGCGGAGACGGAAACCGGCATTAACCGTACAGTTATATATATGTGCCAGCGAGTGATAATAATAATAGTAGTAGTAGTTATAGTAATAATAATATTAGCTATAATAATAACAATTATTTGTCTTTGTGTGGTGCAGTTCAACAATTTTCTGTACAACAAAACAAGACTCTCTGCGCCACATAATTTACGGGGAATCCCCATCCCATATTATCACTGCCTACAATCTCTGCCATTTTGGAACACCCCTAAGATATTAGACTCTCCCATGATCTTTGTCTTGGGGGAGGGGGGGGGGGGACTAAGTAGACAAAAACCCAATTTTAAAGTTCCTTTAGCGCCAGTGTTTTAGAACATTAATCTTGCCCCTCTCCCTCCCCCACCTCACGTATTCTTCGTGTCAGCGGCCCCTGTCATTTACATGCCCCACCCAAGGTTAACCCAACGTATGTGTTATTGGCTACACCCCTGCAAATTTATCAGGAGTGGCGACGCCATTTAGTTTTAGCCTCACTTCCTGTTAGCTCTTGGAGTTATGGATAGCTGTATCTTCTTTCATAAGAGGTGTTTATTTTATTTCCTTCTTTCATAAGAGGTTGTTATTTTAACTCTTTATCTCATAAGAGGTTGTTATTTTAACTCTTTATTTCATAACAGGTTGTTATTTTAACTCTGTCATTCCAAAGTTTAACTCCTTCTTTCCTAAAAGATTGCTATTTTAGCTCCTTCTTTCCTAAGAGGATGTTATTTTAACTCCTTCTTTCCTAAGGAGTTGTTAGTTTTGATGCTTCTTTCCTTTGGGGTTGTTATTTTAGCTCGCCCTTTTCCAGACGGTTGTTATTTCAACTCGCTCTTTCCTTAGATTGTGTTATTTCAGCTGGTTATTTTCTAAGAAGTCAACATATTAAGGTAATCGAATTCTAAAGTCTATCTATACGTACCCGTACGCCTAAAATTTGGAACCACTGATAACCAGCCACATGTTCGCGGAATCGATCTTACAGCGGACATAAGCCTGACTCCGAAATTGGCGCTAAATTCTTGAGCTCTTAAGCCCGCCAAGTCGACTTGTACGCCTGAGTTTACGGTAACTTTGAAATCTGTAATTAATACAAACCGGCGTTTGGTCGTAAAAAAAAAATGCTTTGATCATCGCCTGGACAAAGGATGTCCCAACAAAAGGTCATCAGCACAACCAATGGCAGCTTGCTGGCTCTACAGAACGATCACAATTGCAGAATAAATTAGACGTGCATTTTTTTATTGGCGTAATAACGTTAGATGTTTTTATTGGTCTAAAGATTCTGGACGTTTATATTGGTCGAAAGACGTTAGATGTTTTCTATTGGCCTAACGACGTTCATGATGGCCGCTGATTAGTTCACCTTGACCCCATGCATAGCCAAAACAAGGAGTCGTGTGTGGGGATATCAAGAGGTTACAATTCCTCACAAGATGGCGGAGTCAAGGTTGTTGCATCCTTTTACAGGACGTTGCAGAACCAACCCTAACAGCCCCTGGCTGTTGTGTGGTTTCTCTAGGCAATTTACGTCCAGTAGTTTGCCATTGCTCCTGGACGGTCGGCTTTCGTGATACACTGTCGAAACCAACGCAAGGCGCATTGCCCGCAGCTGGGATGAACCCGGCATCCCGGCATTACGAAGCGAAGCGTTCGCATCGACTTAGCCACAGAGCCGACGATGGCGGAGTAGTCAATAGAAAAGAATCGTTTTCTTAAGAGGTTTTTTTGCAAGAATTCTTGACTTTTCGTGGCTAGCAACTCCTGTTAAGCAGATGTTACTGTATACTAAACCTGTCTATGTAGCTTACTGGTGTAGCTCCTTCTGTTCTGTGGTGTGCCATTGTTGACTGACGACTGACTGTCAACGCCACCAAGACATCACACCGAGCGATAACCTACCGGTGACACAAAGTACCACCATTCGGATATGGATCACCCAAAGGCAGGTCCCAAAAACCCCGTTCAACCCATAGGTTGCGTCGTGTATTAAGGCCCCAGCAACAGCAAGGGTAGGGCTTTAAAACGACACACACAAATACGTACAACACTGGGACGCCGCATTGCCTGTCTGTGGCTGTTGAACTCCGTCAGACTTAAATATGAATTGATTTTAAAGCTCGATTCCATAGAATTAACAGAGGTACAGTTGAGAACCGCTTTGGAATGGAAGAGATAATACAACAAAAACCTTGCTAAAACAAATTCGATTAGGGCGAACACTTAGTTAACATGAACAGCCTGTTGGTCCCAGCAACGATTTGTATGTATTCTTCTTCGCGTTCACCGGCTGTAAACTCCAGCGAAAAGTTCTGGTTATTTCTCCACCTTTGGACCTTAATCTTATACTAAAACCTGAGTGTTGCGTGCACATCCGTTTAACAGATCTGACTTAATTGTATGCAGATTGTTGGTTCCGCACCTCTCAGGTAAATGCTTTCCGACTTCGAAGGAGGTCTCCAATTAGTCGATTATTACGGCATGTGGTTTTGGAGGCAGTAGGTCCATTCTTGTCTTTCCCACAAAGGGGGCCGCAGAATCCACACGGGGAGGTATGTGCTGATATAGTGTATTTGTGTCCGGTTTGCACGCATTGTTTTTTAACACCAAGTCGGTCTCCGGGCCCTGAATTCCTTTTAACGATATTTACTGTTTTAGCTTAGTTCTCTGTCTTCTTTAATGTGCTTCCGTTGAACTCCTTCAAACCTAAATGTTAATGAACGAACGATTCAAATTTATTTTTAAAGGTTCACAAATTAGGCACGCCGACCTGTCTTGCATTTGACCCTTCCAGACACCCATCTTTCACACAACAGTTGTAGTTGATAAGTAAAGCATGTTATGTTTAAATAATAATATGCATATTATAAAATATCAAGGGGGAGAAAACCACAACAACATCGTGGGCGCACACACGCACCCACATACACACGCAAACTCACACACAGACATATACACATACATGCATATATACATACATACACCCACATACATATGCACCCACATATATACATACATACACAAATACATATGCACCCACATATAGACATACACACACATAAATATGCACCCACATATATACATACACACACATACATATGCACCCACGTATATACATACATACACACTTAAGGTCAATTTCTTGAAGGAGTTAAAATAACACCTGCCTGACAATAAAAGAGTAACTAGCAGCAAAGGGCAACAAAATCGAGCGTTCTACATTGTTACTTGAGAATCTATGACACCCCTTCTGTGTCTCTAAAAATACTTTCTCAATCAAAGAACTTTTGAGCGTGAAGATGTAACTGTCCTGGCATTCGGCTTGCTTATCTACAGCTTATTTGAATCGATATTCTGGGTGGGGTAGAGTTAGTATGTGCGGGTTAGTGTATGTGGAAGAGTATGTGTGGGTTAGTGTGTGTGGAAGAGTATATGTTGGTTCGTGTGTGTGAAAGAGTATGTGTGGAAGAGTATGTGTTGGTTCGTGTGTGTGGAAGAGTATGTGTGGGTTAGTGTGTGTGGGTTAGTGTGTGTGGAAGAGTATGTGTGGGTTAGTGTGTGTAGAAGAGTATGTGCGGGTTAGTGTGTGTAGAAGAGTATGTGCGGGTTAGTGTGTGTAGAAGAGTATGTGCGGGTTAGTGTGTGTAGAAGAGTATGTGCGGGTTAGTGTGTGTGGAAGAGTATGTGTTGGTTCGTGTGTGTGGAAGAGTATGTGTGGAAGAGTATGTGTTGGTTCGTGTGTGTGGAAGAGTATGTGTGGAAGAGTATGTGTTGGTTCGTGTGTGTGGAAGAGTATGTGTGGAAGAGTATGTGTTGGTTCGTGTGTGTGGAAGAGTATGTGTGGAAGAGTATGTGTTGGTTCGTGTGTGTGGAAGAGTATGTGTCAGTATAAAAGTATGTACGAATGAGTATTTTAGAGTGAGTGTGTGTGGGTTGGGACTCGCCATGGCATAGCGGCTAAACGCTCGCCTGCGGATCGGAAGGTCGTGCGTTCGCTCCCTAGCGGAGCCGAATTTTTTCAAAAGCGACCTTCACTCTCAGGTCTACCCAGCCTTGAGTGGGTACTGGGTGCAGTCCCTGGAAGTAAAGGCAACCGGCGTGATGCTGACCACATCACCCATCTTGTGCCGATTTGTCTATAAAAATATAGGTCTAGCCCTATGTGCCCTATACACCTAAAGGCGTGGAAAAGAGACCTTTACTTTTTTATGTGTGGGTGAGTGTGTGTGGAAAAGTATGTGTGGAAGAGTATGTGTTGATGAGTATGTGTGGAAGAGAATGTAGGAAAGAGTATGTGGAAGAGTATGTGTGGAAGAGTATGTGTGGAATAGTATGTGTGAAAGAGTATGTGTGGAATAGTATGTGTGGAATAGTATGTGTGGAAGAGTATGTTTGGAAGGGTATGTGTCAGTATATAAGTATGTACGAGTGAGTATCTTAGAGTGAGTATATGTGGGATAGTGGGTGTGAGTGTATGAGAATGAGCATTTCTATACAAATATAGGTCTAGCCCTATATGCCCTATACGCCTAAAGGCATAGAAAAGGCAAATTTACTTTACTTTATAGTATAGGGGGATTAATCGGCTCTGTGGCTAAGTCGATGCGAACGCTTCGTAATGCCGGGATGCCTGGTTCGATCCCAGCTGTGGGTCATGCGCCTTGCGTTGGTTTCGACAGTGGTATGAGGGAGCCGACCGTCCAGAAGCAATGGCAAACTACTGGACGTAAATTTGCCTAGAGAAACCACACAACAGCCAGGGGATGCTGGGGTTGGTTCTGCAACGCCCTGTAAAGGATACGCCACTAACCTATAGGGTTAGTAGTAGTCACTCTTCATTTAACGCTAGCCCCAACCCTAGCCTTCTATACAATGGAATCTCCCTAAATCTGGCGTGATGTGGTGACTTAAAAGAAACGAACCAGTGAGTGTGGGAGTTGGTATAAGTGTATGAGAATCCATAAGATGAGCATATGTTGGACAGCAAGTGTGGGAGGGTGGGGATGTTTGTGTGTAGGGGTAGATGTGGGAGAATTTGTCAGGGAGTATGTGTGAGGATGATCAAGTCATATCTAACTCTTTTGATCTGTTAATTTCTGGGATGTGTAACACGTAAAAGTGCGCGGTGTTTACTGCAGTAAAGGTAATAGGGTAATGTTTAACAGGCGCAGGGGTGCGAAATGCCGACGAATATCAGAAACACATATTCTACTTGCGAGCGCTTGTGGTGCGTGCTTGCTCTCTCGTTACTATTATTTGCTTTTCCTGAAAACTCTGGTAACACACGGGCGTTACTTGGGCAAGTATTAGGAGAAGATATAAAACCAGAAGAAAAGTTTATCGGCAAACTTTACGATATGTGTTGGTTTTTAACAAAACTTGAACGTTGTGGCTATCGAGCCTTCATCAGGACATGCATAAATCATACAGTACCACACATATACACACACAAACAAATACTTTGCTTAGTATCTCGAAGTAGCCAGGACGATGTCTTGTCAGTAGACTGACGAAACACGCGGGACAGGGGAATAAATACCCTCGGTGAATTCCAAAAAAAAAAGGGGGGGGGTTAGCTGGAGAGTTTGATGGTTGGGCAAGCATTAAACACACGTTGGGATTCAGAGTGTTGAACTACACGAGATGGTGTACCTCAACCACCGTAGGCGGAATCGACCAGGGCCTTTGAAGAAGGAGTGCGCTGCCTCGTGCTGGAAATACCTCAGTCCTGGAACAAGACCAGTTACTCAAGTCGAACACTGACTTTTCGTCAGAGTTAACAGCTCGTGAAGAAGAAAAAGAAGAAAAAGAAGAAGAAGAAGAAGAAGAAGAAGAAGAAGAAGAAGAAGAAGAAGAAGAAGAAGAAGAAGAAGAAGAAGAAGAAGAAGAAGAAGAAGGAGGAGGAGGAGGGGGAGGAGGAGGAGGAGAAAACGTAGAAACGAAGAAAAAAAAGAAGAAGAAGAAGAGGAAGAAGAAGAAGAAGAAAAAGAAGCAGCAGAAGAAAGAAGAAAACAGCAGAAGCAGCCGCAACAACAACAACAACATGTTCATGGCTAGTCTTACCACAACCGACAAACAGCCATGTTTGCGAACAAAGAAGAAAACCGCAATGAAGAATTTCTGAAGTAGACATTTCCCGCTATTAAAGTTGAGATGCTCTTGAGTCTTGCTGGTAGAAAATTTGCTGGACTAAGTTGAATTTCCGACAGCACCAGAATCTGCACACCTGTTTCTAATAGGGAAGGTTAACCTGATTAGCTTTAGTCAAACAGTCTAAAGAGGGAGAGACGAGTGATAGGCAGGTTCTTACAGAAGAGATTGGAAAAAGAAGGGGGGGGGGGGGGGAAATCCAGAGGAGTATGTTAGTTGTCCCCCCCCCCTTTTTTTTTTCTTGTCCATATTAAATTAGCAGGCGATATAGATTTTGCTCTGTGGTAGCAATTCTCAGACGCTCTATCTATCTTTCTTTCTTTCTTTCTTTCTTTCTTTCTTTCTTTCTTTCTGTCTGTCTGTCTGTCTGTCTGTCTGTCTGTCTGTCTGTCTGTCTGTCTGTCTGTCTGTCTGTCTGTCTGTCTGTCTGTCTGTCTGTCTGTCTGTCTGTCTGTCTGTCTTTCTTTCTTTCTTTCTTTCTTTCTTTCTTTCTTTTCTTTCTTTCTTTCTTTCTTTCTTTCTTTCTTTCTTTTTCTTTCTTTTCTTTCTTTCTTTCTTTCTTTCTTTCTTTCTTTCTTTCTTTCTTTCTTTCTTTCTTTCTTTCTTTCTTTCTTTCTTTCTTTCTTTCTTTCTTTCTTTCTTTCTTTCTTTCTTTCTTTCTTTCTTTCTTTCTTTCTTTCTTTCTTTCTTTCTTTCTTTCTTTCTTTCTTTCTTTTTTTCTTTCTTTTTCTTTCTTTCTTTCTTTTTTATTTTTCTCTCTGTTTCTTTCCTTCCTTTTTTTCTTCTGTCTTTCTTTCTTTTCTCTGCTTTATTGTCTGTAAACTCCGGAGGAAAAATATGCTTTTTGGTCCACTTCTGGGGTCTTACACACACACACTTACATATATGTACCATTTGAAATATTTAATTAAGAACCGTTAAAATATCTTTACACACATACACACACATTATGTGATGATGTGTGTGTGTGTGTGTGTGTGTGTGTGTGTGTGTGTGTGTGTGTGTGTGAGAGATAGAGAGAGTAAAGATGTTTCAACGGTTCCTAATTAAATATGCAATGCTTAGTACGTTTTTTGAAAGCTTTTGATACTTTTTCTTCTTTTTCTTCTTTGCGTTCACTGGCTGTAAGCTCTGTGGGAAATTTCTGGTTGTTCGTCCACTTCTGGACTGCAGTCCTGTTCCAGAACCTGAGTGTTGCGTGTACATCCGTTTGACATATCTGACACATTTGTGTGCAGACTGTTGTTTCCTTGCCTGTCAGGCAGATGAACTCCAGCATCGATGGAAGCTCCCAATTATCCGACTCATACGACACGCTTTTGGGTAGGCAGTGGGTCTATTCTTGTTTTCCATATAATAGGGCCCCAGAACCCACACGGAGGGCTTTTGGTACAATTCCTAAATATATTTCAGCAGCGCTTGTCAAGAGAAGGGTTTGTGTGTTAAAGAGATATTTCCCCCCCCCCCCCCGAAGGTAGATGTTTATAGGATTGAGACAGCTTTGGGATGTTATTGTCCGGAACGTGGACGCCCGCATAAATTACCTGTGTAGCCTTGGAACAATGGCACGGGGGGGGGGGGGGGGGGAATTGGGTGAAGGATAACTGGGTGGGTAATTTACAAATTGAAGCATTTTGTTTGGGGTAGGTTGGGTTAGAGGTCAGGTGTCTGGCTTAACTCGTCAGATGCTGAGCTGCTTCTTCTTCTTTTTCTTCTTAATTTTCTTTTTCTTCTTCTTCTTCTTCTTCTTCTTCTTCTTCTTCTTCTTCTTCTTCTTCTTCTTCTTCTTCTTCTTCTTCTTCTTCTTCTTCTTCTTCTTTCTCCTCCTCCTCCTCCTCCTTTGCCTTGTCCTCCTCCTCCTCTTCTTCTTTTTCTTCTTCTTCTTCTTCTTCTTCTTCTTCTTCTTCTTCTTCTTCTTCTTCTTCTTCTTCTTCTTCTTCTTCTTCTTCTTCTTCTTCTTCTTCTTCTTCTTCTTTTTCCTTTTCTTCTTCTTCTTCTTCTTCCTCCTCCTCCTCCTCCTACTCCTTCGCCTTCTTCACCTCCTCCTCTTCTTCTTCTTCTTCTTCTTCTTATTATTATTATTATTATTCTTTTTCTTCTTCTTCTTCTCCTTCTTCTTCTTCTTCCTCTCCTTCTTCTTCTTCTTCTTCTTCTTCTTCTTCTTCTTCTTCTTCTTCTTCTTCTTCTTCTTCTTCTTCTTCTTCTTCTTCTTCTTCTTCATCTTCTTCACCGTGATAGAGTTATGGTTGTTCGTCCACTCGTTGACTTTGATCTTGATTCAGACCTAGAATTTTGGGTGAACGTCGTTTTTACAGATCTGATTAACTGTGCAGATTGTTGATTCTCATGGACGTGCGGGTTTAAATACAGCTGAAGAGAAAACAATACTGGAAAAAAAATGGTTTTTAAAGAAATTATGTAATGCCCTCTCTCGCACCCCCTCTCTCCCACAAACCACTCCCTCCCCGTCCCGCTCGTTATCTCCCTGTCTTTTTATTTTTTTTCTCTCTCTTCTCCTTTCTGCACTTTCTGTCTCTCTGTGGGCCTGGTACTATAATTTTAAACAACCCCAAACAAACGGAAACCTGGCATCCCCAGTCTAGTCCACTATTCTAGGGGTGTTGTTATGTGTTGCATTGTGGTTAGCTTTTATGAAGCCATCGTACGAAGTCATGTCATCAAAGGCCTTATAACAGTATCCTCGGCACTCTACGAAGCCTCTTGTGGCTGGGTCACACCTGGAGAATGGAGGATCCTGGGTCACACCTGGAGAATGGAGAATGCTGAGTCACACCTGGAGAATAGAGGATGGTAGAGTCATCGTCTATAATGAATTATAGATAGGTACAAGATAAAAAGGCCGACTTCCACTATCATGTATAGGTGTAAACAAGCGGGGCATTAATGATACAGGTGCTGAGGTGGGCTCACGGAAACATATTGTCATGGGCCGTGTTGCGTGGGCAGTGAGAATGGAAGGAGTGAGAATGGAGGAAGAAATGATTGCAGAACGGATGAGAGCTGAGCGTCTGAAATGAAACTCAATAAACACACATGTTGGCAACGGCGGTCCTGAAATTCCATGTTGTAATTGTGGAAGACTTTTCTTAACGCTGGGGGGTCTTGCTAGTCTCAATCGCCATCGCCATGGGCTGGTAGTCCCATTAATCCTTCCAGTACACTATAACTCTATTGTCTGGAAAGACAGAAATTGCCATCAACATCGGGAACTTAATATTTATGAGTGTAAAGGACCACACAGCTTTCGTCAATTTATGGTTCTCGGTGCTTTTGTTTATATTCACCCCAAACAGACAATCCAATATTTCAGGGGCTGGTAGTTTAGCATGCATGCAGTCGTAGGACCTAGGCTGCATGCAGTCGTGGGACCTAGGCTGCACTCTCTCTCGTGTGACTAGGTGGGTTGGGGTTAGATTCAGTTCTAGATGTTTTGAGGTCGTTAAAATCACCGGTCTTGCCGCTCTATAAAATATTGGACTGCCCCCTGGCCCTCATCTGTGGGTGACTTATTACGAAAGAACTTGTTTTTCATCTTAAGAATAGTGTTTACTTCTTTACTTATTTATGCACAGTAGCCCCTTATGTTTTAATTCACTCTGCCCAGTTACAAATTAGCCTTATATCCCTAATTACTCCGGCTCCTCCATTCAATATTTCATTCGTGGCTACTACCGCCCGTTTCACTTTTGACTGTTGCAACGTTTCCCCAACCACCACCCTCAACCTATCCTTCTTATTCTTGTTCCCCGGCTGTGAATTCCGGTGTAAAGTCCTGCTTGTTCCACCACTTGGACTTCTGGTTGTATCTCAGGACCTGAGTTTCGCTTGTGCATTTGTTTTACTGAAAGTTGACCTTGACTTTCAGGTCGACCCAGCATTGAGTGGTAACCGGGTGCAGTCTGTAAAATTATACTGCCAGCCCTATATGCCTTTTACGCCTAAAGGCGTGGAAAAGGGGCCTTTACTTAACCGTTTTACTGGCTTTTGTGTGTGCAGTTCTTGTTCCCTGCCTCTCTGACAGATGTGCTCCGACTTCGAAGGAAGACGACAATCCCAGCTCTAGAATGACTGTGGCCTTTGTATTGTGTCCTCTTTATCTACAGTTGTTGCCCCAGGAGAACCTCTTTAGGTCAACCGCGTGTAGACTGGACACCCCTCAGTGGAAGGCAGGGGCAGACCATGCTTAACCCAATGAGCAGTAGAGCCTGCTTAATGAAACTGCTGTAGACCGTGAACTGCCTGGATCTTCTTCATTGTCTGATGCCTGATTCCATTGCCTGTCTTCCTGCTGCAATACCTCTCCTGAACCGTGTCTCATACCTTGTTCCATTGCCTGTCTTCCTGCTGCAATACCTCTCCTGAACCTTGCTTGTCTCATACCTTATTCCATTGCCTGTCTTCCTGCTGCAATACCTCTCCTGAACCTTGTCTCATACCTTGTTCCATTGCCTGTCTTCCTGCTGCAATATCTCTCCTGAACCTTGTCTCATATATTGTTCCATCGCCTGTCTTCCTGCTGCAATACCTCTCCTGAACCGTGTCTCATACGTTGTTCCATTGCCTGTCTTCCTGCTGCAATATCTCTCCTGAACCTTGTCTCATACATTGTTCCATTGCCTGTCTTCCTGCTGCAATATCTCTCCTGAACCTTGTCTCATACATTGTTCCATTGCCTGTCTTCCTGCTGCAATACCTCTCCTGAACCTTGTCTCATACCTTGTTCCATTGCCTGTCTTCCTGCTGCAATATATCTCCTGAACCTTGTCTCATACCTTGTACCATTGCCTGTCTTCCTGCTGCAATATCTCTCCTGAACCTTGTCTCATACATTGTTCCATTGCCTGTCTTCCTGCTTCAATGTCTCTCCTGAACCTTGTCTCATACTTTGTTCCATTGCCTGTCTTCCTGCTGCAATACCTCTTCTGAACCTTGTCTCATACCTTGTTCCAATGCCTGCCTTCCTGCTGCAATACCTCTCCTGAACCTTGTCTCATACCTTGTTCCATCGCTTGTCTTCCTGCTGCAATACCTCTCCTGAACCTTGTATAAAGGCAGAAGGCTCTGTTTACATAACTCGCTGACATGCGATGGGTAATGAGCAGTGCTTTCGCCTTTGTTTATAAACTGCTTGTCCTGTTTATTCTTGCCTGAACTGGTTTTGTCTCTCCAGGCAGATAAGTTAGTACTTTCTGCACGTTCCTCGGAGTTAGGAGACATTGAGAAGGGGGTGTTTTGAAGGAAGAGAAAGAAAAGAGAGAAAGGTGGACAAGATGGCTGGAGTAGATAAATTATGAAGAGAAGGAAGGAAAATAAGAAATAGAAATTAAAAAGAAAGACACATGTAGATAGAGAAATGCAAAAGAGTCATGGTGAAGAGAAAGGGTAGGGGGGAAAAGTAGGTCAAAGTCGGGGGGGGGGGGAGAGAGAAGATAACTGGAGTTAAGAAGAAGGGGGTGCATAATAAAACAAACTGAAAGGTTGAAAAGAAAAGGGATAGATAATAGAAGATTCAAGAGAATATGAAAGAGAGTGGCAAGCAACCAACAGTCTGCATACAGATGAGTCAAGTCTGTGAAAAGGAAGCACATGCAGCACCCAGGTTCTGGAACAGGACTAAAGTCCAGAAGGGGACGAGCAACCAGAACTTTCTGCCGGAGTTTACAGCTGACGAACGCAAAGAAGAAGAAGATGTTCCTCCTGTGTGATCTTGTTTGGCCAGAATATTCGCAGGATTCTCCTTTAACATTTTTTTTTCCAAGTCTCTAGTTTATAGTTAGTTAGTCAGTCCATAGATTATCGAACCACTCGGTCCATAAAAGTCTCTAGTTTATAGTTAGTTAGTTAGTCGATAGATTATCGAACCACTCGGTCCATAAAAGTCTCTAGTTTATAGTTAGTTAGTTAGTCGATAGATTATCCTCATTGCACGTCGAACCACTCGGTCCATAGAAGTCTCTATTTTATGTATGGGGAAACACTCCCCCCCCCCTCCCGATGACACTACCCTGCCGATTCGAATTTCGTGGGTTCACATTCGAGCTTTGACAAAGGACACACCTATCTGTGCACTCGTTATGTCGCTGTTGACACATATACTTTCTTTCTTTCTTTCTTTCTTTCTTTCTTTCTTTCTTTCTTTCTTTCTTTCTTTCTTTCTTTCTTTCTTTCTTTCTTTCTTTCTTTCTTTCTTTCTTTCTTTCTTTCTTTCTTTCTTTCTTTCTTTCTTTCTTTCTTTCTTTCTTTCTTTCTTTCTTTCTTTCTTCTTCTTCATCATCATCATCATCATCATCATTTTACCCCTCAACTGATCGTATGCTCCCAAACAAGTCTCTCCGAGTCGTCCTATTCCTTGATATCTTAAGCAGCCCACGACATAGACACTCAGTATTTTGTTTACCTCATTATCCAGCTCTCGTTGTTATGCTAGAGGTCTGGTTTACTTTTATTTCTTTGACCTAAGAGGTTCCCGTGCGAGTATATTCTAGTTTGTATGTGTTTTTGTGTGTTTTGTGTGTGTGTATCACCACCGACTTGAAAATATATCGATAATAATGCTCGAGTTTGTGTGTACGTACGGTGAAACAGAGAGACAGACAGACACTAGATAGATAGACACACATAGAGCAGTGCACGGAGAGCGGATGGGCTGGTAGGAAGCAAAGATGCACCAAGGTTACGATACTTAACAATCAGTGAGCAACACCTATCCACACCCCCTGTGCTTTCAATTGAGATCGGTCGACCTTACTGCCAGAGCTCACCATCACGGGTTGGAGCCGCACCCTCGTAGGGCTCAGCAAAGCTCAATAATTGATTGCGTATTACACAATAAAATGGAGCACCTGGGAAACTCCCGAGGCCGATATAGCAGGTGGAATGAATAATTGGCTGAGTATTGATTTGGAGTGACATAAGGGGAAGGCACAGGACACGGATCTGATTTCTTGCCTTGATTATTTACTGCGGTCAAGCTGTCCTGTTTTAAATCGCTATCGTCCTTTCGCTTTTTCTCCCATGCAGTTTTTAAGCTCTCGCTAAGTTTTCTTGTTGAATCATTGTAACCCCACGAATTCAGCACTGTGATTATTTAATTCTTTAAGAATTTGTTCATTCTTTTTTAAAGAAAGATTGCTTTCGTAGTGGTGAAGTGGTTAAAGATTTATACTCTCGCGGAAGTTCGTTTCACGTTGTTTTCTGAGTTTAATTTTGAGTAGATTCTCGAGGTTCGTAACAGTAGCAGGGCTGCCCAAGTTGGCACTTTCGTGCACATTTAGTACTATTAGACCATTGCCGAGCAAAACTGTACCTTTGTTACCCCCACGCCCGATGTTTTGGTATATTTTAGAAATGTTGTATCAACATTTTAAATTTTGGCATTGTGATGACGCCTTTAAAAAAAAGTGACTGGGAGTGAAAAATCTACATTGTCTAACACAGCAGATGTTTCAGCGCTTTCTGTCCTGCGAATTCTATGCAAAGCTGTAGTTGCTTGAAACGCTGGATCCAATAAGTGTTACTGAAGGGAAACAAACAACAAATGCGCTACTGGCCATGACATTTCTCAACCTTGCCAAAGAAGATAATGAACATGTAAATAAAGAACGGAGGAAACTAAAAGTGCTAGATCTACCTCTTTCTCCCTCTCTCTCTCTCTCTCTCTCTCTCTCTCTCTCTCTCTCTCTCCCCCCCCCCTCTTGTTGTACCATACCTGGACATCATCCGGTGACACAATGTGTCACTATGCGGATGAGGATCACACGTGGAGAGGTCCCAGAAACCTTTTCAGCCGTTAGGCCATATTTATGGTCCAGCTGTATTCAGGACCTCCCGGCAAAAGCCAGGGTGAGGTTTCAAATAACGAACAATTGCATCACACAAGGGAACGACTAAGTGCACTCAAATCACCTAAGGCTTAAAAAAACCAGCAACGTTTTTGGAAGAAAAATGTGGAGATTGTAATCACTTTCCATTAGTATTAAAATGCATGCTTAGTCTTTTGGGATTACCTTATTCCTCTGCAGCTGCAGAAACGTTTTCTGTCGGCTTAACAGTACTAAGATTTTTTTTTTTTAAACCAATCTCTTTTTTTTTTTTTGAAGATTTCAACAATAAATGCATTCGGGGTATCAACAGGTATTACCCCAAGACATTAACTGCACCAGTTAGTAGCCGCCACAACAGCTTTGTAACAAACCAAGCTAAAAAAAATAGTACATCAGTCATGTAATAGACCCAAAAAAAAAAAAAAACTGTAAGAGACGCAATATGCGTGTGTGTATATGTTTGTAGGTGTGTGTGTGTGTGAATATATATATATATATATATATATATATATATATATATAAATATATATAGTGTGTGTATGTGTGTGTGTATGTGTGTGTGCACTTACGCCCGCCTGCGTTATTTAAAGGCATTTTAAGGGTGAATAAACAATACAAAAGCCTTTGTTGTGTTTTGGTACATTTAAACTGAATTTTTTTAACTAATTTTAAAATACGGCATCGGAAGTAGGACGCTCTCGACAGGGCGCTAGCCGTTTGGCAGGCACCTGATAATGCTGTTTTGGGAATATGTTGGTATTTTGTTGTTGTTGCTGTTTTTGTTGTTGTTTTTCTGGGGTTGCAGCCCCTGATTACGTCTTACCATCAAAGATTGTCTTCACGCCAGGTGATCGCGCTAGTCACACACGCCATCGCCCTGGGCGGCGATTGCTATACCGCCCTACAGCAACACGTAACACTAGCGTCTGGAAAGTTGGGAAAGGTGCCATCTAACTATAGGCATACTTAGCTGGCAGATCGTCTGACCTCCGATTGCTCAAATTAAAGTAATTAGCTTGTGTCTTAAGGGCTCAGGGGTCATCGTCAGGCCGGCCGCTGACAGATAACGGTTGGTTTTGGATGGTGGGAGTCTCTGCCATTGTGGTGGTTTCGTCGTGTTAGGAGTGGGGATGTTTTGGTGGCAAAGGTGTTGGTGGTGAGGGGGTGGTGGCTGGAATGGGAGTTGGAGGGTCGACTGTCTAACTTTAAAACTTGGCTGTCTAAATGCGATATGATGTGTAAATCAATCAGTGTGGGTAATGGGGGGGGGGGGGGGTGGTCGGAAATAGAATACGAAATCATGAATCGAGCAGAAATAAAAGCTTACAAACAATAACATAAGTGTAGTGCTTCGTATGCCTTTCTCTCTCTCTCTCTCTCTCTCTCTCTCTCTCTCTCTCTCTCACTCTCTGTCTCTCTGTCTGTCTTTCTCTCTCGCACTCTCTCTGTCTTCACCCATCAAACTGTTCTTTCTGTCTCTTCTTGCCTTTCTCTTTTCTCCCATTTCTCTTACTCTGTTTCCTCAGTATTAACACTCCTTCACACCCTCAACAACCCATCCTTATTGCAGTCTTTCTATCTCCATCACTAAGTCTACCTCTTTAGTTTCCACTCACTTTTCTCGCTTTCCGTCTTCCCTTCTCGCAGTCTACATTTCCTTCCCGCTTTCCGCCTTTTCTTCTCGCTTTCCGTCTTCCCTTCTCGCTTGACGTCTTGCGTTCTCCCTTGCCATCTTCCTTTCCGCTTTCCACATTTTGTTTGGCCTGGTTTTCGATTTATTTTTCCCCCTCATGTTTTAACCTGTACCGTTCTCTACCACCCTGTCTCCGTATGCCCAGTCTCTGTTTCCACTTCTCTATCCCGACCCCACTCCCGCCCCCACCCCGCCCCACCCCACCCCGCCCCCGCCCCCTGGCTGCTCACTGCTCTCACTTCTCTCTTTTTATCTTACTATTCCTGTTCCTTATTCCTTTTAGACTATTCCGTTTCCTCTATCTCTTCCTCGCTTCATACTCTCGCTCTCTCTTTTCTGCTCCCTACCATCTACTCCTTTCCTTCCCCTCACTTCCCCTGCGTCCTATTTCCGCACTCTCGGCTTTTTGTACAGCAGTTTTATTGGGGCACCACAAAACGGTGATGAAAACGGGTCTTTTCAATGTATTTTTGAGTGTGGAATTCACTACCGATTGATGGTCCCCCCCCCCCTCCCTCCCCACTAGGACATCACACCAAGTGATAAACACCATGTGACACAAAGTGCCACTATGCGGATGAGGATCACCTGTGGAGAGATTCCAGAAACCTCGTTCAACCGTTAGGTTGGGTTATATCAGGCCCCCCTGGCAAAACCCACGGTGGGGTTTCAAAATAACGAAAAACTGCCATGCGCAAGGTGGAACAGTCGATTATTGAGTAGGGATTACTACCAGATAGGTAAGTAGATATACCCCACTAGGAAATTACACAAGCGATGAACACCGGATGACACAAAGTGCCACCACGTGAATGAGAATCACCCGTGGAGAGGTCCCAGAAACCGCGTTCAACCATTAGGCCATATTTACGGCCGTGCTATATTTCGACCCCTGTCAAGAACCAGAGTAGATTAGAGCTTCATATTAACGAAAAATTCCATCCCACAAACAATTTGAAAGGACTAACTTATTATAACAAAGCAGAATTCTTTTAAACAGCATCGCTTTTAAACGTTTCGCTGTTAAGTGGTTCACTTCTTCCATATTTACCCTGCGATAACCGTTCCTTAGGCACGGGTATAAAAATGCGGGTAAAATGAGCGATAATAGGCTTACAATACGCAGACAGGATCGATACAACAGGAATCACAGGCGCGGAGGATGAGCAAAGCAGTCGTAGTTTTTTTGGTTGTTTATAAGTTATTTCCCTTTTATAAATAACATTGGAATGGTTGTAAGTTATTTCCCTTTTTATATATAACATTAAAATTCCATGTACGTCATAGACTGTCAACGGTGGTGTGGTAACATGGGATTGTTTGTGTTGCCTGACAGTGGGCTTGAATTGATAGACAGAGTGATTGACAGACGGGTGAACTGACGGACAGACACAGAAAAGAAGGTGTGTAGTAGGTAAGCAGACATGCAGCAAACATCGAGACTGGTAAGAAGGTAAATAGAAGACAGGTATGTCGATTGACGGGTAGGCGGACATCGTGGCTAACAGACTATCGAGCGGATCAATGTGCGGATGGATGGGTGAATAGACTGACAGACTATTGAGGGGATCGATGTGCGGATAGATGGATGGGTGAATATGGACATACAGACTATCGAGGGGATCCATGTGCGGATGGATGAATGGGTGAATGGACAGACAATCGAGCGGATCCATGTGCGGAGGGATGGGTGAATAGACAGACAGACAATTTAGCGGATCCATGAGTGGATGGATTGGTGAATAGACGGACAGACAATCGAGCGGATCCATGTGCGGATGGATGGATAAGTGAATAGATAGACTATCGAGCGGATCCATGTGCTGATGAATGGGTGAATAGACAGACAGACAGAGGTTACTTTGGCTTATTTTTCGTCTTCTTCTTTGTCTTCACATCCTCTTTTACCACTTCGGGTGTCGAGGGAGATATAAGGTTCTCCTTCTTGCTCTTCTGGTCGCCTTGACGATAGACACATCGTGATGTTGTAGAGTTTTTCTGATGTTATCTTTCCATTTTATTATTGGTGTACCTCTTGCTCTTCTTCCATCTCCTCTTTTGGTTTATGCCTTGTATGGTATATCGTAACAATATATTTTCTCTAGCCGGACATATCATTTGATTAGCTGTCTTTGCATGACGTTTTTACAAATGGTTCTATGTGGACTTTTTCTCTTGTAACCTCACTCCTGATTGTATCTCTTCAGGTCACTCCCGCAGCCTTTCTCAGACATCTTGGTTGTTGTGAGTGACTGGTACTGGTAACTGGTAGCACATTGTTGAAATGAATATGCTTTGTCTGAGATGTTTCTGTGTGCTGAATGGGATTGTGGGAAAGTAGTAGTCTAGCTGCTCCAATGCTTGATTACCTTTGCTGCATCGGATGCTAATTTCTTCATCTAATCTACCGTCATTGGTGAATGTTGCTCCCAGATATGTAAACTCAGATGCTTGTTTAATGCTTCTGCACTTTACAGCTACATCTAGGTTCTGCGTCGTTCTTTCTATCGACATTATTTCTGCCTTGTCAGTATTTATTTTCTTATTGTTTAGTTTACATTCTTCATGGCTGTGTGATGTATCTGCTAACAAGGCCTGGTAATCGGCAAAGAATAATTACACTGGCGTGGAAGTGAGACAGTTAGACTAACAAACAGACTATCGAGTAGATATCCGTATGTGCATCCAATGTGTGGGTAGATATGTGCATAGACGGACACACAGACAGACGAAGAGATTATAACACTGACGTGGACATAGATACACTGGTGGGTAGACAGCGATAAACAGACCACTGGGTGGATCCATGTTTGGCTGGATGGCCGGATAGAGAGATCACAAAGATGTTATTACACTTGCAAAAACAAAGGATATATTTACAGATAGAAATACAGCTCGATAAACAGAGAGGTCATTAGAAGGATGAATACACAATTGGATTGGTGAGTGGGTAGACAAACTGAAAAGTCTGCATACAATAAAAGAACAGGCAACCAGACATATATGTAAATTGATTATTTAGGTAATCGCTAGAGAGGTAGATATGGAGGTTGGTTAAGTTAGTAGCTGAACAATAAAACAAGATAGATTACTTTGAGTGATAGAAAAAAGGTTGGGAGAAGTTAAGGGAATGAGGAGGAGGAAGTAGAAGAAGCAAGAGAAGAAGAAGAAGGGGGAGTAGAGGAAGAAGAAGAAGAAGAAGAAGAAGAAGAAGAAGAAGAAGAAGAAGAAGAAGAAGAAGAAGAAGAAGAAGAAGAAGAAGAAGAAGAAGAAGAAGAAGAAGATTAAGAAGAAAAAGAAGAAGAACAACAACAACAAGAACAACAAGAACAATAACTAAAGCAACCAGAAAAGGAAAAAAAAAAAAAAGAATACGACAAAGAAGAAAAAGAAGAGCAGAATAGGTGACAAGAGGGAGAAGAAGAAGAAGTAGAGGAAGAAGAATAAGAAGAGGGAGAAGAAAAAGAAACAGAAGAAAAAGAATCAAAGAAAACCTGCTCCACCTCTCTGTCGGTAAAACCCGCTTTGACATGTATTTGTTTATTTGTACTCCGGACAGAACCTGACTACCAAGGTAGGATTACATCATTTTCGACCACTACGACCACAATCTGGTACGAGTTGGCGCCGCTTACAGCCCAGATTTTCCATTTCATGTCTCCCTGGCTAACAGCTAATTGCTGTCATAAAACAGGAGGGAGAAAATTGTTCAATCTAGAGGGGTAGCCCGCTCGGAACTATTAATTATTCACTTCTAACTATTGGTAATTCGTGCACTGATCAATGGCGCGTCCCATGGTCGATTACCCTCGTGCTTTTTTTGTACTTGTGTGAGTGTTGTAAGCTGGAACTATGGAAACATGGTGAGGTTATTAAGGTTTAGGTTTGTCACAAAAAAAGGTAAATATTGCAGCAATTTCAGGGTTTTGTTTGTGCAGAAATTAATTCGCTGATCTTATATGATTTACGCGAAAGGGAGATATGGGGTGGTAATTGCACGTGTTGCAAAAAACGCATATTCGGTGAATGAATGAAACGGTGAGTGGAGGGTGTTTTCGGGTTCAGTTCCGGTTTGCTATGGAAATAAATCGCCTCATTAACTCATTGTGATCTGATTACTTTTAGGGCTGCTTCTGAATTATGCATTTGCTACTCTTAAGGGTTATAATAATTAATTGTTTCTACCAGTTAGCCCCACTGCTTATACACACAAATGTCTCCCTTCCAGCAAAACAGCAAACATAAATAGCATCCTTATGCCTACTTTATGTTATCAGTGCCAAACATGGACAATGAATAGGGTACCAGAACAGAAAATGACCACATTAGAGAGAAATTTGAAATAAGACCATGTCTGGATTATATTGAGAGACACAGAATGAAATGGTTCAGCCATCTAGTGAGAATGCAGCCAGACCAGACTGCATATGATACTTTATATAGTAAATCGTTTGGGAGGAAGGCGAGAGGAAGACCAAGAAAGAAATGGATAAATGGTGTAGCTGAATCCTGCACAAAATTGAACAAATCCGTCACTCAAGCGAGCATAGAAACACAAAACAAATACAGAAAACCACGACACTAGGCCACAACTTGGTATCATTGAAACGACAAAAGAAGAAGAAGAAGAAGAAGAAGAAGAAGAAGAAGAAGAAGAAGAAGAAGAAGAAGAAGAAGAAGAAGAAGAAGAAGAAGAAGAAGAAGAAGGATGGGTTAGAAGGCTGTGGCATGGGGTTAGGGCTTTGGGTAGAGTGGTGTACAGGATGAGCTTGTTTGGCGATTGGGCGTTAGGAAAACTTTCAGCTCCCAGGTCCCTTTCCCTACTTGTAACTTTAAAGGGACTGGGAAGGTGTTTAATTGAGCATTATTAATAATTATGATAATTATAACAACAGTAAATACAATTGTTATTTTTATTGCACAGGTAAACAAGGCTTAACCCTTGTTTTTATTTTTATTGTTTTTTAATTTCAGGGGTTTCGGATTTGTGACCTTCGTCGACCCCGAGAGTATAACTAAAGTTATGGAAAGCAAGCCGCATCACATAGACTCCAAAGGGGTAAGCGATATTGTCTATGTTTGTGTCTATTTCTTCTATACATTTACAGTTTGATTTCTTGGACGTTACATAGACGCCGGAACTCGGGAGCTCCTGGCCCTGTGAGGCCTTCGTCAGAAGATTTCAAGGGGGCATAAGGTGCCCCTTTAAACTATATACAAACTGACTTACTCGCTTCTCATTTTATTAATGAGTGCAGTGACTGGAAAGGTGGTGCTAGAGAATCAGAAGTTCAGCAAGTGATTCATGTCAGTTTCCGTCCAGGTGATGTGATTATCTATACAGATGGCTCCATGTTGAGAAGCAGACGAAGTGCAGGCGGGGGGGGGGGGGGGGGGGGGGGGGGGGGTTTCATAACAAAAGCGAATGGACGTCGCTTAGTGCAGTAAAGCCTGGCATATGATATCTAGTATAAGAATGGAGATGGAGGCAGTCATTGCCTTGGTCTGGGTTGGGAATCAGCTGCACACGCAT
>CAJHNH020008576.1:501318-533818 GCA_905116865.2 Candidula unifasciata | reverse complement strand
GTGGTAATTCTACGAAAGTGCTAATTCTTTTAGAGGTGACTGTCTGTCTAAATCTTTTTCTTTTCTTTACTCTCCGTCTCTCACAATCTCTTTCTCTCTCTCCCCCCTCCCTTTCTTCTCCCCTCCCTTTCATTGTTCATATGAACGTAATGTAGTGTAAAGATAAAAAACGATTACAGTTTAAAACGTAAGTGCAAGTTCTGAATAGACGGGTCCTGCGTTCACAGTGTATACCTCTCTGAAAAATAAGTTTGGCTATTCTCTCTCTCTCTCTATCTCTTTCTCTCTCTCTCTCTCTCTCTCTCTCTCTCTCTCTCTCTCTCTCTCTCTTTCTCTCATTTTCAGTCTCGCTCTATTTTTGTTTCAGTTTTATCGCTCTCTCACAGCTTCGCTTTCCTTTTCTCTGCTTTTCTCGTCCCATCTCTCTTTCTGCCTCTGCCTATATCTGTCTCTCACATATCTATCATTCTTTGTCTGTCTATTTCAGTCTCTCTGTCTCTCATTATCTGTCTTTCTTTATCTTTCTCTTTATCTGTCCCTTCTTTCTCAAAATTTCTTTAACTTTCTTGTTCTTTTTGTATCTCACTTTCTTTCCCCCTCCCTCTCGTTCACTCTCTTTATGTCTATGTTTCTCTCTATGTTTGCCTTTCTCTCTCTCTCTCCGTGTTTCCCTATCTACCGTTTTCAATTTTTCTCAGTTGACTTGAGTTTCCATGCTGATCAAACTTTAAATGACGACCAGGAATTTATGTTTAACTTGAGCCGCGGAAGTGTAGCAGCCTTAGACTGATCTGCCAGCCCAAAAATCTTCAGTTCTTTCCCCCCCCCCCCCCCCCACTTAACCTGAACCCGGGACCACCAGCACTAGGGGCGGACGCCATGCCTCTGGACCATGCAGCCGCTGGCTTCTGTAATAGACACTTTTGATGAGCAGTGGTAACGTTTAATCTTTTATATACACTGTGTGGCAAGTACCGGCACCCCCCCCCCTCCCCCCCCCCCCCCCCCACGGGGCCGGTAACCACAACCTCCTTTTCGTGAAATAAGCCACGGGTCTAGCGTTTTAAGTCCGGGATGGGAAGTAAAGGCTTCCGCGTGGTGCTAGCCATAACAGTTTCATTTTGGCACATTTAAAGTGAGCACATACATCAGTACATCTGAGGACACGTGGAAGGATGAGGTGCAGCCTGGTGATGTTATCTCGCTGAGGAGTGGCCAAAACGTTTACCCCTTCCACCGAAAGCTTCGGGATTCTTCCATATTCACGAACATAAACACACTAACATAATAGATTCTGGAAAGACGTAAAATGAAAAAGGTAGTTGTTGAAAGAAATTAGAACACACGCACACACACACACACGCAAACACAGTCACGCGCGCGCGCACACACACGCACCCACATCCAGATAAAATATTTTGACCATATTCGAACATATATCACTTTTATAAAAACTACAGGCCAACAAGATGTAGACAGCGATACAAGTGGAAGGGTAACATCAAGGGATAGGCGAACAACTAGTCTGAGAAATGTACGACCTGGTGTGTGTGTGCGTGAGAGATAGATAGATAGATAGATAGATAGATAGATAGATAGATAGATAGATAGATAGATAGAGAGAGAGAGAGAGAGAGAGAGAGAGAGAAAGAGAGAGAGAGAGAAAGAGAGAGAGAGAGAGAGCTGAAGTGACCATTCATCATATATCCAACAAGAAGTAGACAGCGATACAAGTCGGAGTGTAACATCAAGGGATAGGCGAACAACTACAGTCTGAGAAATGTACAACCTGGTGTGTGTGTGTGTGTGTGTGAGAGAGAGAGAGAGAGAGAGAGAGAGAGGATGAGAGAGAGGGGGAGATAGGATGAGAGAGAGAGAGGATGAGAAAGAGAGAGAGGATGAGAGAGAGAAAGAGAGAGAGAAAGAGAGAGAGAAAGAGAGAGAGAGATAGCTGAAGTGATCATTCATAGTATATCCAACAAGAAGTAGACAGCGATACAAGTGGGAGGGTAACATCAAGGGATAGGCGAACAACTACAGTCTGAGAAATGTACAACCTGGTGTGAGGGAGAGAGGATGGGAGAGAAAGAGCTGGTGACCATTCATTGTATATCCAACAAGAAGTAGACAGCGATACAAGTGGGACGGTAACATCAAGGGATAGGCGAACAACTACAGTATGAGAAATGTACAACATGGTGTGTGTGTGTGAGAGAGAGGGAGAGAGAGAGAGAGAGGGTGGGAAAGAGAGAGGGTGGGAGAGAGAGGGTGGGAGAGAGAGAGGATGAGAGAGAGAGGGTTGGAGAGAGAGAGGTGGTGACCATTCATCGTATAGACACCATCTGACCTAATAATGCTCCTTCTTAACTAGATGCACATCATTGGAGACATTCTAAGCTACATTTTTTGGGGTAAAAACCTGGTGATGTCCATGCCGCAGCGAGCACACATTCGGTGCTCGTCACTACCTGCCAGATCAAACCCCGACTCAGCTCTTCTCCAGCCATCACTCTGCCGCAGTCACATCGATCGTTGCTGTCCATTCTTTCGATAGTCCTCACTTGCCATAAGTGCTTCATTCTGTCCCGTCTTTCTAAGCCTGCTTACAGCAACTTCACCATCTTGTCCGGCGTCCTCGACGCTGATACTTCATCTCCAGCCTTGTCTCTCTGTTGCATGAGCCCTTTGCCGTCCGCATCCAATTTTCCCATCGTTTCTGTTCTTGTATATTTGCCAATATGCCCCTTCCCCCATGTTTCCCATTCTTGCTTGCATTTTGTTTGCGCTGTCTGTTAACCCTTTCTCTCCAGACAAGTGTTTGATGCACTTCTGTCGCTCTGTTTTCTGCCCTCGTCTTTCTTTTCCTTTTTTGATATACGAGGTAATGTTTTCTTTTACTCAGAGTCACTCTCCTCATCCCCCCCCCCCCACCACTACCTTCCTTCCCTGCGTTCCCTTGTCCAACTTTGGATGTGTCCGCAGAGCCTATACCTCGCCGACACGAGCAAACAGAAACGTGCCCTGTTAGCAAACATAGCGTGCCATTTTTTTTCTTTTTTCTTTCCCTATCAGACCTGGTGCACGGAAAGAGAAATAGCAGAGTGGACGGAGAGATAGAGAGAACAGAGCAAGAGGAGAGGAGATGGAGAGGTTTATCGATGAAGGAAACGATTTAATGCCAGGTTGGAAGCTTGAGAAAGTGCTAGGGGTTGGTGCCGTTGTGCAGGGAAGCTTGTTTAGATGCGAAACAATGGAATAAAACCGAGGCACTAAGATTCATTACGCAAATGTGACAGGTTCGATAGATTCACTAATGGAAACGGGAAAAAGAGTACCAAAACATAGGGCCGTGCTGGCATTCGACGGGCAGATTGGGTTCTATCATATGTTTGGCAAGGTTGAGTGCGGGAGAGGGATACAGTGGGAGACTGACAGCGCAAGTTAAACATACCAAGTGTGTACACTTACGGCTCCCTAGTGAACGGAGGGGTCGTGACGTAGTTCTGACGGCCACAGTCGCGATATAAAAGGAAGGAGACGAACTAGGACTCAAATCTCGTTGCTGGTAACAGATGGTAGATTGTAGACGTTGACATATTGTGAGTAACATTCGATTCGATTATCTAACGGCCTAAATTGCCAGGACATATGGATATCTGCAGATCGATTGTTATTTTATTTTCCTCCGAAATTATTGGAGTTTTATTTTAAATGCCTGTGTGTCGATTCAATATTAGTTAAAATGTTTGTGTCATCAAACCTGTACTTGATTCTAGAAAAATATACCAGTAATATTGCCTTTGCTACAGAAGTTGCTTAGGATTGTAAATGTATCTTACGACCAAGTCGTGTATGCTTTTACTCGTTCTGACGGCCCACCATCGTCCCTCGACATTGTGTTCAGATAATGATTTTATTTTATCCTATTAGGTTGATCATTAGTGACACGAGCAAGATTTGGCTCAAACCTTCGCCAGATGTCTCCTAGCACAGCTTGGCTAAGGATTAAGGCTCCAACTCACCGATAGATGCATTCATTGAAGCCTGTGACGAACATCCGAAAGCGTATACTGCACAGTGCACACAGTATTTCTTACAGTTCCCACAGCTTGCTGGTGTACGCTCCTGGATAGTTTCTTGGTTTTAGCCAACTGTTTTTAAATGTTTATTAGAAGAAACATTGTGATTATGGGATGTTATTCGACGACGTGGCTTGCTGTGCTTAGTGATAACTGCTATACTGGACTGTTAAATACATTTATATTTGTCGTTATGGAAGTCGCTGCGGATAGACACTAGCTTGCGGATCGGAAGGTCGTGGGTTCGCTCACTGGTGGAGCCGGACTTATTTCAAAAATTACCCTGGCTCCCATGTCAGCGCAGCTTTGAGTGGGTACCGAGTGCAGTCCTGGGAAGTAAAGGCGGCCGGTGTGGTGCAGACCGCATCACCCACCAAGTACCAATTGATCTATCAAATCCAGGTGTAGCCCTATATACCAAGTACGTCTGAAAGGCGTGGAAAAGGGTCCTTTGCTTTATAATTGTATATTTGTCGATGTGTCACAGTATTTGATCAGATCATACTGGATTCAATGCAGTTACTTTGAACATAAATGAGGTGACACCTGTATATATTAAACCAGCTTGGACTACTACTACTGATACTACTTTTTACCCTTCTTTTCCTAATCCTCTTTGCTCTTTTTATTTATTTTTTTAATTAAAAAAAAATAATTTTGTTTTGTTTTTGCTTTGCTTGTCCTCCCCCTCTTTCCCCTTCTTCATTCCTTAAGAAGGCATGTTAGTACCTTGTGTTGGAGTTTGCAATTTTTGTGGGATTTTTGCGCCTTTCAGCCTGACACCTATGATTTCGGGAAACGCCTAGGTAGTCTGGTTTTACAGCATGCTTGTTACGGCTCAGTTGATGCATCCCCCCCCCCCCCCCCCCCACCCCCCCCCCCCCCCCCCTCACTTCCCACCACCCCTCCAATTTAATTTCAAAAATCATCATCGTCATGTTTCCTTGGTGGAATGTGGAGATAACTCGTCAATAAGACACTCCTGTTCTCTCTCCCCCCCCCCCACCCCCACCCCCTCCCCCCACCCCTGTCCTCTTTTCCACTAAAATCAGGTTGATCTTGAATGGTAAAGTTGAAGTGTTTCACACACCGCATCTGCGGAGCTACTTCTTCATTCCTTGTATGCTGAAAAGAAGGCATTCCCTGAAAGCTTTGTCCTATAATCTGCTACCGACCGAGAACTCAAGGACTTCTGTGTTTAAACAACCTCAAATGTTTGCTTGTGATCATTTGAAACAGTGGTTTACATTGGGATTTTTATTTACATTGCTTTTTATACATATATATGGAAAATCACCCCTTTCCCCCTTCTCCTCCATCTACAAATGTAAGTTATGAGTTGGATTATCTTCACAGCATCCCGGACACATCCATGGGTACTCAGATCACCCCCCCCCCCTTTTTCCCCTCATCATATTCACCAGCGTCGCGTGGGTAATAGTGCCAGTCCTATGCTGGTTGACAAGACTTCATGTATGTCCGGTATGCTTCTCATGCTTGGCTGTGTCGATCTTAACTCCCAATTCTCGTATTTTGAGCAGCGATTTAGTTACGTTGCTTCCAAAATCCTCGGAACGTCCTATCTCTCTAAGGGATTGACAATGTCTGTGTGATCCATGGGGCTGTCATTTTCAATTAATGCGGCACCTGCCAGTCTATCAGCTCTTTCATTATCAACAACACCTGCATAACCTGGGACAAATATGAAGGTAAGTGCACACATAGGAGAGTTTTGCAATGACACAATTCACTGTCTGCGTAACCAGCCTGATTATGCTCAAAGAATCAGCACACACACACACACGCGGAAATAGTCCTGTAATTCTAGCCACATGAAAGCTTGTGTCACCGCCATCACCTCCATCGTCATGCTGCTGGTAGTCATGGAGAAGGCACCGCTGGCAGTTTCTTGAACTGTTCTGCCTGAAGAGCGAGCTTTTAATACCCATGCACTCTTATGTCCTCGTATAACGAACCCGTCTGTGAAGACCAGCACATCTGTCTCATCTGACTTGTCACTGGTAATCGCCCAGACCTCGGCGTTGACAGCAGCTGGATTCTGCTCACAACAAATTCTATCAAGCGTGACGACACAGGAGAATGTAAGATTGGGCTCTTTAGACGCTGGTATACATTCCTCACCTGGATGGATATGTGTAAGGCTGCAGACGTGCATGATATCATTCTCTGCCCTCCCCAGCCATAGTTTGTCCCTTTTAAGTCTATTGCCCTTTATCCCGAAGAGCTTGTGGTGCAAAGAGAGCTTCAGATCTGAGCTTATCTTGGGGTATGCACGAGCCCTCAAGATCTTGTTCCTGTAGCTACACATGTAGTGACTTGGCCAGTCGCCGAAGAAGTAATTTTCGAGCGAAGTTTTAGGGTCGGTAAACTCTGAGATTGGGATTGTGCTTTTGTTTGCTGGTTGCTTTGTTAGTGAGTTAGTCACTTGTTTAGTTAATTATTTGTTGGCTAATTTCTTGGTTAGTGAGTTCATTGTTTGATTAGTGAGTTGACTTCGTGGTTAGTGAGTTAGTCTCTTGTTTAGTGAATTAGTTGTTGGCTAATTTCTTGGTCTTGTCTTGTCTTGTCTTGTCCACAATTGCCTCACAGCGTAGTGGGGAGTCGCAGTTTTCTATCCTGGGCCAGGTGTGTTGCACGTGTTGTTGTTAGTCCGTGTTGCCTCAGGATCTCTGATATATTGTCTATCCATCGTACTCTCGGTCTGCCTCTTGCTCTAGGGCAGTAGTGCTGTTCGTTGTATGCTCGTAGAGGCAATTGATCGGTTTGCATTCGCATCAAGTGGCCAAACCACTCTATTTGTTGCTTCTTTATGTATTGCAGGCATGGTGTGGTTCCTACAATTGATCTAATGTTCTCGTTTCGAACTCTGTCTCTCCTTGTGACATTGGCAGCCTTACGTAAGCATCTCATTTCGCACGTCGTGATCTTTTTCTCCTGTGCTCTTGTTAAGGACCAGGTTTGGCATTGGTAGCAGAGGGTTGGTATAAACATGCAATTTATCAGTTGTCGCTTTAGTGCCATAGTGATGCTTGGGTGTTTTAGCAGTGGGGAGAGTTGGTAAATTACTGCGTTCGCCTTTTGACATCTTGCCTCAAATTCCCTATCACTTCTTCCATCATCTGTGAAGATGCTCCCCAAGTATTTAAATTGCTGCACTTGTTTGAGTTGTTCGTTGTTAACTTGAATAGTTAGTATATTAGGTGTTCTACTTATTTTTAGAATTTCTGTTTTGGTGATGCTAATCTTCATGTTATATTCGTTGCAGACTGTGTGTAGCGCATTTACGTGGATTTAAAGTTCTTTTTCGTTTTCAGGTATTATGCTTTGGTCGTCTGCGAAAAGTATTTCGTTCAGTTGGGGATAAACTTCATCAGGATCTGCGTGTATGTTTTCATTATAATGATCTATTTCAACTAATTCTGTCTCACTGCTTGGTGTAGTTAACAGTTCGCTTATCATTACATGGTTTGCTGCTGTTGTTATTCTGTCCATGTATATATTGAATAGTAGTGGTGATAGTACACAACCCTGTCTTACTCCTGTTCTTAGTATGAATTCGTCTGTCACACCAACATTTGTTCTAACTACGCTTGAGCTTGTTTGGTACAGAGATCTGATGTTGTCTAGTAGCTGACTTTGTACTCCATAGTCGTTCAATATATTCCATAGTTTGTTCCTGTCTACCCTGTCAAAGGCTTTTTCTTGGTCAATGAATGCTATATTGAGTTGTTTGTTATATTCTATTGCCTTTTCACTAAGTTGTCTTGGTTAGTGAGTTATTCAATCGTTTAGTGAATTAATTGTTAGCTAATTTCTTGGTTAGTGAGTTTATTGATTGATTAGTGAGTTGACTTCGTGGTTAGTGAGTTAGTCACTTGTTTAGTGAATTAGTTGTTGGCTAATTTCTTGTTTAGTGAGTTAGTTGTTAGGTTGGTGAGTCGTTTGGTTAGTGACTTAGTTTTTTGGTTAGTGAGTCTTCTTCTTCGCGTTCACCAGCTGTACACTTTGGCGGAAAGTTCTGGTTGCTAGTCCACTACTGAACTGCAGTCCTGCTCCAGAACCTGAGTGTTGCGTGTGCGTCAGTTTTACAGATCTCAATCTCTTGAATACAGACTGTTGGATCCTTGTCTCTACGGCAGATGCACTCCGACTTCAAAGGATGCTTCCCAATTAGTTGACTCTTACGACATGCTTTTGAGGAGGCAGTGGGTATATTCTTGTTTTCCCCACAAAGGTTCCCACACGGGAGGGGGGGGGGAAGGTTAGTGAGTTAATTATAGGGTTAATGAGTTGTTTGGATAAGGAGTTTAATTTTTAGTTAGTGAGTTAGATGTGTGGTTAGTGAGTTTGGTGTTTTGTTATGAGTTAGATGTTTGGCTAGAGTGTGTTAAGTTTAGATGGTGAGTTACATGTTTGGTTAGTGAGTTTTAAGTGTTGTTAGTGAGTTGCACATTTGATTAGTGAGTTTGAAGTTTTGTTAGTGAGTTGCATGTTCGATTAGACTGAGAATAAATACAAAGAAAACTAAGATCATGACAAGCAGTCCAAACCAACAACCAGTGACTATAAATAACCAAACTCTTAAAAATGTAGAACATTTTACATATCTTGGCAGTGTGGTGTCCCTGCCTGGAGGGACCGAAGAGGACATACAGTCACGTCTGAACAAAGCTAGAACTGCTTTTGGAAGGATGATTCAAATCTGGAAATCCAACAATTACTGCAGAGGAACGAAACTCCAACTCTACAAGAGAATCATTTTGCCAGTTCTTCTTTATGGAGCGGAATGCTGGAAAATGACCAAAAAGGATGCACACAAGCTGTCAACCTTTCACCACACATGTCTACGTAGAATTATCAAAAATTTCTGGCCAGATACAACCACAAACCCTAAACTACTTCAAGTCACAAGCCAAGAAACTTTAGACAGTACGATAACCAAGAGAAGATGGAAATGGCTTGGCCATGTTATGAGAATGAAACCTGATATACCCGCCAAACAGCTCTCACATGAACATCAGAGGGAAAGAGATAACAGGGGCTCCCAAAAACAACATGGAGACGAACGATGGAAAGTGACCTGAGTGCGGCATCTTTGACGTGGAAAACTGCACTGAAGATTGCACAGGACAGGGAAGTATGGAAAGTCCTCTCTGAAGCCTCATGTGCCACTAGGCATAACGAGAACTGATGACTGATGATGATGTTTGATTAGTGAGTTTAAGGTTTTGTTAGTGAGTTAGATGTTTGATTAGTGAGTTCGACGTTTCATTAGTGAGTTAGATGTGTGGTTAGTGACTTTGTTGTTTTGTTAGTGTGTTAGATATTTAGTTAGTGAGATTGCTGTTTTGTTAGTGAGTTAGATGTATAGTTAGTCAGTGTTTTGTTTTGTCACTGAGTTAAATGTTTGGTTAGTGAGTTCGATATTGGCTTAGTTTGTTGACAGGTTTGTTAGTGATTTAGTCGTTTTGTTAGTGAGTTAGATATTCGGTTAGTGAGTTCATTGATTGGTTATTGAGTTGATTGGTTGGTTAGTGAGTTGATTGGTTGGTTAGTAAGTGAGTTGTTTGGTTAGCGAGTTAGTTGTTTTGTTAGTTGGTTTGTTCCTTTGCTACTTCGTTCTTCAGGCGTGATGACCGTGTCTGGTTTTGCATGATACGCACAATACCTGATCATGACAAGGAAACGGGACTTCGCTTTTATTACTACTATTCCTGTCTTTGTCTATTCATCATCTTAATATGTTATCCCTGTCTTGTTTAAAGATCGCAAAAATTCCATACGCATTTTTCATGCTTGGTTCAGTAAAGATGTCAGACTTAAAAAAACGTGTATGGGAAAAGAATATAAACATTTTTGTTCAAAGCGCTGAATCTGGGTCACCGCTCTCTGTGCTGTTATATTTGCCCCATCGCATTTGAGGCGATCCTCTGGTTTGAACAGGGCACAGAGCTTCGTGTTTGCACGGCCTACTCAAACAGAAGTTCAGGATTTCTGCACTCGCTGTTCCTTGTCCCCTCACCTCTGAAACTTACAATCCCACAGAATGTGTCTTTTTTTTTCCCTCTGTGTGTTTAGTTGGAGCGTTCTTAATGTAAATTAGTACAGAGCCGGGAGTTGTGTGGGCCGATGTTTTTCCAAGTCTGTGACGGTCGTCCTAGGCTTGAGCAGTCTTGAGTTTTGAAGGATTTAGAGTTATATTTCCCTGCAGGCTGCATGTGTGTGTTTTGTTTTTCAAGATAGCGACGTTTTACTACGTATAATAACACTAAGTAAAAAAAAAAAAAAGTTAAGATCCCTTTTTACCTCTAAGTTGCATCGGATATATGGGAAGAGCGTCCCATATTTTTACATCGGCACTAGGTGGGTAATGTGGTCAGCATTACGCCGGCCATCTTTACTTCCCCAGGACAGCCATCCCGGTACCCATTTTACACTGGGTCGACCTGCGACGCCCCATACCATGATAAAAATCCACACAGCCAGCAGTGGGATTCGATCGCGGTAAGTTGGAATTACGAGTCGGACTCGCAATGCCTGAACCACGGACGCCGCTGTGATAACAATGCTAGTTATATATTCTTTACAGGATATTGCAGAAACAACATACACATTTAATGTGGATCAGTGTGATTTTATAAGACAATTTTGCAATCACTAGTTTGCCATTAATTAGGAGGGGCGTTTGTGAAGCATAAGCAACAATCGAAAAGTTAGTTGCATCCCCTTTACAGAACCTTGCAGAACAAGGGCAAGCATTCTGTGACTGTGATTTCACTAGGCAATGTTAACGTTCGGTAGTTTGCCATTGTTTGCCCTTTAACGCTGTCGAAATCAACTCAAGCAGTCTGTTGACAAATTGACTGCAGCTGGGATGGAACGTGACACCTCGAAATTACAAATTACGAGACGAAACATAAAAGGGGGGGGGGGGAGTGGGTGCGCAGCAGAGTATTGAGATGCAGGGACAAGATGGCAGCGTCTATGAACAGTCCCAATGTCAGACGTAAATTTGTTGTTGTTTGAAAGCCCCACCCCGGCTGTGTCCAGGGGCCCTAATATAACCCAACCTAAACTCACTAACTAAACATCAATCTCACTAACTAAATATCTAACACACTAACAAAACAGCAAAGTCACTAACCACACATCTAACTCACTAATGAAACGTCGAACTCACTAATCAAACATCTAACTCACTAACAAAACCTTAAACTCACTAATCAAACATCATCATCAGTCATCAGTTCTCGTTATGCCTAGTGGCACATGGAAAACAATGTTGTATTTAATTTGCTTATGGTCTAAAAATTACCCAGATCCTTTAACTAAAACTACTTTCTGTATCTGCGAATTTTTAGTGCGGTGTAGAAAGAAGATCGATGTATAAATGACATAACGTGTGAATGACACAATGTATGAATGACATAATGTAGGAATGTCATAATGTATGAATGACATAATGTATGAATGGTATAATGTATGAATGCCAAACTGTATGAATGCCAAACTATATGCAAGTCATAATGTATGAATGGCATAATGTATGAATGGCATAATGTATGACTGGCATAATGTATACATGACATAATGTATGAATGGCATAATGTATGAATGACATAATATATGAAGCACATAATGTTTGAATGGCATAATGTATGAATGACATAATGTATGACTGGCATAATGTATGAATGACGTAATGTATGAATGGCATAATGTATGAATGACATAATATATGAAGGACATAATGTTTGAATGGCATAATGTATGAATGGCATAATGTATGAATGACGTAATGTATGAATGGCATAATGTATAAATGACATAATGTATGAATGACATAATGTATGAATGACATAATGTATGAATGACATAATGTATGAATGACATAATGTATGAATGATGTAATGTATGAATGGCATAATGTATAAATGACATAATGTATGAATGACATAATGTATGAATGACACAATGTATGAATGACATAATGTATGAATGACACAATGTATGAATGACATAATGTATGAAAGACATAATGTATGAATGGCATAATGCATGAATGCTATACTGTATGAAAGACATAATGAATGAATGGCAAAATGTATGAATTACATAATCAAGGAATGCCAAACTGTATGGAAGACATAATGTATGAAAGACATAATGTATAAATGGCAAAATGTATGGATTACATAATCAAGGAATGCCCAACTGTATAGAAAGCTAATGTACGAATGACATAACTTCTGACAGGAGTATGGCTAGAAGAGGCCAGCATATTAGACAAGACTGTCTGTCCAGTTCTGAATTCTGTTAAAGAAAGTTCTTCTGTTCTTTTTATCAACCTGTTCTCTGTTTCCCAGTTTTTCAGATAATCCTGAGTTTCTACAGCTCTTTCTTTTCCCAATGCATGCAGCAAATAACTGCCGTAGTGCTTATTGTTCAATGTAATCCGCCTTTGTGAATCTGCCTTCCTTTGCTGTCGTTTAGTGATCTTCTTAGCTCTTGGCATTCTCTACATTGTTTGACGGAAGCAAATTACAATACTTCTTTGTGATATACTTTTTTTTTTCCCCTTATATAATTACACAATATACTGTTTGCTGTTGTTGTCTTTCTGTTGTCTTCGGCGTTTTTTTTTTTTTTAACACAATCAATATTAGTATAGTCCGTTCCAAAAGTTGTGTCCAATTTTAAAATTCTGTAACTGTGTAAATTTTTGAAAGTTGGCATGCAAGCTGTTAATAATCAAGTCACTGTAGGAAAATCATTATAAGGTAAACAAACATATGGTTTGTATTTTGCCGTATTTGGGGTGTATGAAAAAACAATCACCGATTCAAAGTACAAATTTAGCATATTTACAGTCAATAATTTGACGCGAACATCGCAAAACATCAAACTGCCTGCGTTTTGAAAGTAATTTTTGCGAAAAGCTAAGGCACGCTTAAAAAAAAAAATAGTGCAATGGATACGTTATGTACTGCCATAATGCTTGCGGATTGGCTGATGCAGATTAAAGAATGCGTCTTTTACTGTATATTATGTTGTTGTTGTTGTTTTTGTTTAGGGGTACACAAATTATTAGCTGAGGAAAGATAAAAAAAAATTCGCCTCTGTAAAAAAACAGCAGCATCTTATACAATAGTAAATTGTGAAATCATAAGGGCGTAGGCACTCTAAGACTACAAGCAAATATTCGCACTAATCCTTACTGGAGTTTTCGAGATATGTGTTAAAAGTTTGAGTGCACAGCTTTTGGAACGTACTGTAACTCTTGGACTATGTTAAAGATACATAGCCTATACTGTCATTAGTGCCTGTGTTTACCATTGTTACCACGGGCAGATTGGGTTCTAGCTGTATTGGGCTAGTGTAGGACAGAAGTGATGTAACACCAAACAAAACGTATATCATCAAGCTTCATGGTATAACTAACACAAACAAAACGTGAACGTTGCTGCCATGGAGTCTTCATCAGCACCTACATAAATCAGACAATACCACACAAATGTGTAGGACAGAGATATTTGGCCTAAGAATTTCGGGCCGCTTTGGTGGTGCAGCACCCATGGTCTGTACAGGTTTGGATTTTTAGTGTTACTCCCTCCACCCCCCCCCCCCCCCCAAAAAAAAAAAAAAAAAAAAACTTGCTGAGAATTCAAACCAGTCTCACAGTGATCAAGCAGTTTTCCAGAGTTTGGCTTACCTTCTTACACACTGCTAACTGCGTATATAATATGCTTTTTTTTTCAAGTATTCGTGTAACTCATCCCCTTGTGGTATGCAATTTGTCTTTATATTGAAGCCCTACCCCTGCTGTTGCCGGGGCCGTAAGATAATCTAACGGTTGAACGGGGTTTCCGGGACCACTCCACGGGTGATCCTCATCCGCATGGAGGCACTTTGTGTCACCGGGTGGTTATCGCTTTCTGTGATGTCCTGATGGGGTACAATATACTTACTTACTGACTTACTAAGGGAATCACAGACATGACACGTTTCCCGAGTTTCTGCCGCTGGAAATGAATGAGGGCGGCTCTTAAGGCATTTTACAGTTTGTAGAACTATTGCCACGCGGCGTCAGTGGCTTAGGCGTTGCGAGTCCGACTCGTAATTTCAACGTACCGCGATCGAAACCCACTGCTGGCTGCGTGGATTTTTAATCATGATACGGGGCGTCGCAGGTCGCCCCAACCTAAATGGGTACCAGGATGGCTGTCGTGGGGAAGTAAAGACGGCCGGTGTAATGCTGACCACATTACCCACCTACTGGCGATTGGTCTGTAAAAATATGAGCCTTCTTCCCATATGCCCGATGCGCCCGAAAGCGTGAAAAAGGATCTTTGCTTGACTTTACTTGACTTAACTTAAGAGCTATTGCCAGTGTAATGTAGTTGTTTATAGATAATACTGTTGCGTGCCAAATGGACATATTTTACTTTATCGTTGTGCATTAGTTTTTTTGTGAAATGTAAATAACAGCTTAAAATGGGCTCATGAGAGACGCTAGGCACGCACGCTAGAATCTAGAACAACATCATCACTATCGTCATCATCATCATCATCATCACCATCATCATCATCATCATCATGTGTCGTGCCAGTAAGCGTAGGCTGTCATGTTTCGCCATCTCAAACGATCACCAGAATCACGTATCAGTTCAATGATTTTGTCTGGTCCCCTTCTATTTGACCAGACCATCCAGGCTTTTATTTCTTTGCCCTTCTCTCGCTCTCTTTCCATCGATATTTTCAGTTGTTACCAATTTCTCAAGACTAAACCTTCTCATAATATGACCGAAAAAACCGTTATATATATATATATATATATATATATATATATATATATATATATATATATATATATATATATATATATATATATATATATATATATATATATATTCTCTCTTCATTTTCATTCTTTCTCACCCCCAGCTTTCTCTGTCCATCTTCTCGCCCTCTTCTTTCTCTCTCATCACTCCCTTTCTGTGACCCCCTCTCTCCTATCTGCTCATCAGTTATGTGTTATATCGGTCTCTCTCTCTCTCTCCCTCTCTCTCTCTCTTTCCATCTTCTGTCTATCTCACCCCTTTCTTTTCTCTATCCACCCTTCTCCACCTCTCCGCGTCACTTATGTGTTACATCAGTTTATTTTCCTCTCTGCATCTTCTTTCTATCCCACTCTCTCTATCCTCCTCTCTTTATTTTGCTATCAAACCTATCCCCACACACATCCCCTCTCCTTTCCCATTGCTTCTTCCCCTCTTTTATCCTCCCTTCCCCTTGTTTCCTCGATCCCGTCTGTCTTTATGTGTCAGTCCTCCACACTGCATTTCACACTGCCCCTTTCCTTTATTCTCCTCTCTCTGCCTTGTCCGCACTCTTTTCCCTGCTTTGTCTCTATTCTCCCCTTCAAATTCTTTCTCTCTCCCTCTCTCTGATTTCTTTATGACACTCCCTTTCACACTGCACTTCTTTTATTTATTCCTCTGTCTCACTGCTGTCACTCTGCATTCTATACTCTCTCTCTTCACCTGCCCCCCTCAGATCTTCCCCCGCTCTCTCTCTCTCTCTCTCTTCATCTCCTTCCCTCAGATCTGCTCCCGCTCTCTCTTTCTTTCTCTCCCGGTCGCTAATGTCACTTTGCCTCCTGAGGAGCACACCCCGCGCCAAAAAGCACACACACACGCACACACACACGCACGCACACACACACACGCGCGCTCTCGCACACACACGCACACATACACACGCACACACACACACGCGCGCGCGCATACACGCACACGCACGCACGCACACACACACACACACACATGAACATGTAGCCGTGAACGGAGCGACGAAATCAGGATACAAACCCAACTATTGTGTTCACAATGTAAGGGAAACAGCTCGGCCACGTCGCCTCTGATAGGGAACATCATCGATCCCTTACTGCTATTGGTTTATCTTTCCTATAAAAAGGCAACCACCCCCCCCCCTACCCCACACACACACTCACACACAATTTTCTATTTTAATATAACGTTTTAGTGCTATATTTTTCTTTGAAATAATCCGTTGACTGTGGCGTGTTTCAATAATTACATATCAGTTTTGGCAATGTATGACATAGCAGGGTATTGATTTTTCTTCCAGAAAATATGTGAATCGCGTACAGTGACTAAAACAACCCCAGACATTCAACTTGGCGCTCATCTGAGTTTTATTCTGAACGATAGTCACTTTACTTTGTCAAGATTTCACCTGGGTATTTTTACGCTTGGTTGCACCCACAGACACCCAGGTATACACCAGCTGTACACTTTTTACCTCGCCCATTCAGGTGTGCTTATAGTACCTTTGACAGAAGAATCAACATTTCACCCAGACCTGTCTTTTCTCTAAAAGCGTTAAGTGTGTGATCGTGAATCTGCCAAGCCGCCAAGTTTGTTCCTTTAAAACTTGTCCGCACGAATATTTTGAAATTACCCGGCTTGTGAACTCAGATTCCAGTTTGCCAAAAGCTGCGAGACTGCTGTCGAGTTTTGTGTTAAAATTTGTGAGAATATTCTAGAACCTAACCCAGCGTGTGTTTGCAAAAGTGAATTTACTGAGACCTCCCTTGCCCACGAAATGGATAGCAACTACCTCTATTTCGTTTCTCAACAGGTTGACCCCAAAGTGGCCGTTCCCAAGAAGTTGAATCCAAAGGTGAGTC
Source organism: Candidula unifasciata (assembly GCA_905116865.2). NCBI lineage: Eukaryota > Metazoa > Mollusca > Gastropoda > Stylommatophora > Geomitridae > Candidula > Candidula unifasciata. Next base: position 517,006 of record CAJHNH020008576.1, on the reverse strand, counting down.
TTTCTGTCGTGTCTGTTTGTCTGTCTGTTGACTTTGTGTTTGTAAGGGGGTGGTTTAAAATAGCTACATATCGTTTGTGTCCATTTGTCCTCATTTAGTCCATCCACAACCCACTCACTCACTCACTCACCCATCATCATCATCCATATATCTACCTACATATCTTTATACCGTTTCATCCATCTACATATATGACATAAACTTACTTCCTAGCTGTCTGTGTGCCTGTCTGTCCAACCACCTGTCTGCTTTCCCGCCTTTGTATCTATCTGCTTGCATGCTGCCTACATTTATGTACACTTGCCTATACATCCAACCACACCCCTGTCTTTTCTTTGCCTGTTTAACTCCCAGTCCCGCCACACACACACAAACAAACACACATATTCACACACCACAACCGGTGACACACACACACATACGCACATGCAATCTGAAATAAATACATTCTGTGGTCGAGCGCACTAGTCCCGTGTTAGCATTGTCGCACGGAGTCTGTGGCACTTAACTGACGTGGAGAGATAAACACTGGTATACACTGCAAGTGGGACCTACTGGATTCCGAAGCTAAAGCTCAACCCTAGGATCGCTCGTTAGAACAACTCAGCGCATTTTCTTTAAAGAGCCACGCAAACCAAACGATATACTTTATTTGCCGTTTCTTAATCCTTCCGCCTAATTATTTTCGTCCCAATAAAACAAAACGAATTGTCTTTCACTAGAACGAACGAGTTTACTTGTCTTGAAAAAAAAAATAGAATTAAAACTTCGAAGCCGAAGGTCGTGGGTTCAATGCTTGAGATCGTCAGATGCGGAGAAGCACCATCGACCACGCCAGTCAACAGGACGTTTGTTAGACACTATTATGTTAATGATGTCCACGTAAAATAACAAGCACAGACGCCAGGTCTTTACGATAACCCCAGTAAAGTAAAGTAGCCGTTTGTGTTTTTAACTCAGTTGTAATATGTGCATTGGAACTCTGCCCTGGCTGCTGAAGATGAGAACGGAGCATACATGGGAATGCCCCGAGTTCTGTGATGTCAGGTTTTGACTCAACTCAACTAGTATTATGTGCTAGTGAAGAGAGCTAGAGGGTGAAGATAAAAAGATAGGGAGAACATGGAGAGAGCTGCATGCGATAGCGAAGGATAGAACGAGTTGGAAGAGGGCCTATGTTTTATTGGGGTGGGGGGGGGGGTTTGGGGGAAAAAAAGGGGGGGGGGAGTGTTAGAAAGGCAGAAGAAGATATGCTACCTAATCGTCACTCACACCTTTTACTTTCCTTGACATTTCGTGATACGCATCTTTCGCTGTGAGCCGTTTGTGGATTATTGTAATGAAACACTTTATATCGTATTAGAAGTGTAGAGTAAACATCTAATTAGTAGATATTATCTGTGAGATACGATTCTTCTGAAGGCCACAGTCTACAAAGGAGAATCGAAAAGTTAGCATGACTGTCCTGAAACAGTGGAACAACTGATCGATGCTAGGATAACGTGTAGGACTGAATAGGTAAATATAAGTGTGAAAAAAGAATTTGAACTATTATGTGAAGAGGATTGCACACCTGGGCCCGGTCAGATAAAACAGCTTCACTTTGAGAAGTGTCTTCGGCCCCGACTGTTGTGGACTAGGATGTATGTTATTGCTGACATCTTATGGGATATCAGAGATCCTAGTAAGTGTGCAATACAGCTATCTCAGCGCATTGAAATATATAAACGATATAAAACCAAACGAAAAGTAGATCAGCAACTGAAGCACGTTGCATTTATGAAAATCCACGTCTTTGAGGGTTCGAACCCAGGCTAGCAGGCAGGGGGCCAGCCGTTGCTCCATTACAGCTCCCACTCTAGCTGTGTAGGTAGACGTGCCATTTGCTACCGCAGCGAAGAAATACAACACCATAACCTCCGCACCCGTTGTAGAACCACCATTTAGTCTTGTCCGATACCCGCAGCAGTTGAAGTCCCAGGTCCGGGTGTCATAAATGTTGAATTAAGAATCGAAATCACAGCACTGGGGACACTCCCTTGAGCGCTCCGTCCCCATCTGCAGCAGCAAGCGAAGAGTTCCAATTCCAATGGCACCAGTGACTGTCTGATTGTATATCCGTCATTAAAACCGACCAGCTCACCCCTCGAGATAGTCTGGGACGGATAATAGGGCCAAAACCATTGTTGAAAGGGGGACCCACCTCCGGAAGATCGGTAGCTCGTGTTGTGCATGCTCTCGTTGAGAAGTTGGGGGTGCGTGTAGTCGAGGTATAATGTCCTCTTCCAGTGCTAGAGGTCTCGGGTTCAGGCTCCGGTGAAAGCTAGGATTTTTTTTTTCTGCTCTCGTGGACTTCTAGTAATTTCCCCTACTCTTTGAGTAGTGAGTGAGATCGGACGCCCGTGTGTATTGTTGCGCACGTAAAAAAATTCCTTTGCAGTTGGAAATCGAAAAAAAAGAAGCCTAACGGCGCTGCCCGCTCAACAATTTTGAGTTTAAAATCTTCCCAAACAGTATTTAGGGATCCTAGCCGGTGCAACAGAGTTCGTGCACTGCGCTGAGATTCTTCGGACTCAGGCTTGAGTTAGAAGAAGAACGGAGCACATATGGGTTACTACCCGTGTGCCGTGATGTTGATCCGTTGTTTAAACTTCAAACCTTTGTGGAGTTCTTATTATTCTATGTTTCAAATATTAAAAGCGTATGAACAAAAAACCACTTCGACTGTCGCAACGCGCAATCGAACAACAGTTCTCTATAGCGATCGATACCTGCTTGCTATTTTCTACCAAAGTAAAGGTTACGCCCGTGAAACGAAATATGACATGCAAGACAGGCCTAGATGTGACAGAGAGACAGCAAAGGCAAACTTTACACACTGCACCACACAGAGACGCTGCTGGATGGGTATCTCCATTTCGTTCGTCCGAGTGACGTAATTGCATTATGCCTGTTTACAGCAAAGCTGCGATATTTGCGCATTTCTCCCAACACAGTCGACTTCATTGGGCGTGTCTTCAGCGGGTTATCCTTCAAATGGATGTATATTATATATTTGTTTTATCTGTTTATGTCATGGGAGGCGGGGGGGGGGGGGGGGGGACTATGGGCTTTTAAACTTAAATGTTATAGAAAGGTTCTTGAACACCATAGAGACCAAGAAGGAAAGAAATATTGCCATCCTAAAAGAAATTTCCCTCACTGTGGAATTTGAAAAACTTATGACTGAACAGTTAGTCTCGGCCCAATCCAGAAATATGCGCACACTGTAAATGGATATCGCTGTTGCTAGAGGCACCAACGCCAACCGCCGCCACCAGAAATGCAGTTTGTCATTGAATGAAGTAGATCCTAAAAGATCGGAGCACCAAGGAAGATTGGCTAGTAAACAGGGTCTTGTCTTGGAAACTTAAATTTATTAGCCATATCGGGCGCTAGTGCGGATGGAGACGAATGTTAACAAATAGCATAGTGCCAGGAAAGAGATACGGTTTGGGGGTGGGGTGGGGTCATTCTCCTAGTCTCCAGTAACATCAGTCAGCAAGTCCTTTACGGAACGTCGCTCTCATCACTTCACGACACATAATCAAGTTTCTCTTTCTCTACCCAGTTCTTCAGCCCTATGTGCTTTCCTAGCTAATGCATCTTGAGTGTGGGGGTATCCACGTTCACGGCGGTCGGTCTCAGTCTCGCTTTCCGGAAACGGTACCCTACATCATCGCTCTTTTCAGGCCACTGCGACGTTTAACATGGCAATAGTGCACCAGCTTTTTTCAACAGGATGCTGTTTATGAGCCACTTGTCCCTCGATGCACAGATCATGTAGGTCATGATATACCAAACACTAGGCAGCTTTCTACAAATTATCATATTAATTAGAATTTCGACGTTAGATGTATATGCTTGTGAAAACAAAAACGTTCCTTCTTTAAAAAATAGTCTAGAAATATTTGAATTACAAATAAAATACTCCTCCCCCCCCCCCCCGAGTCATTTTGTGAAATCGCCTGACGCCCCCCCCCCCTTCCTTTCTCCCCCTTTCCCATTTCTCCCCCCTCCTCCCCATGGGAGCAAGGTTGGGGTGGTAAAAAGGGGGTAGGGGGGTTGTCTTCTAGGTTGCAGACCAATAATTTAGGGTATACTACATATGTTTTTACAAGTAGCCGTATTTCTGACTCATTTTCTATAAACAGAAAAGATAAACTGTATTGTTTAAAACCACACGATGTTTTTATGGACAAAGAATCAGGTCACTAAGAAATGCGGACAATGAAGTGATGATAGAGAGAGAGAGAGAGAGAGAGAGAGAGAGAGAGAGAGAGAGAAAGAGAGAGAAAAAGAGAGAGAGAAAGAGAGAGAGAGAGAGAGAGAGAGAGAGAGAGAGAGAGAGAGAAAAGAGAGAGAGAGAGAGAGAGAGAGAGAGAGAGAGAGAGAGAGAGAGAGAGAGAGAGAGAGAGAGAGAGAGAGAGAGAAATAAAATTGTCATCTTCCTTGAAGATGTTGCTTGTCACGCAAACCTATGGCCGCGAGACAGTCTGCCTTTTTTCATTTAGCTAGTTTCTTAACAGTTTCCGGGATAATTTGGAATTAGGACAAAAAACAAAACACACACACACACACACACACTCTCTCTCTCTCTCTCTCTCTCTCTCTCTCTCGCTCTCTCTCTCTCTGCTTGTATGTATGTTTTAGTGTGTTTGTATATATATATATATATATATATATATATATATATATATATATATATATATATATGTGTGTGTGTGTGTGTGTGTGTGTGTGTGTGTGTGTGCTTGAATTATCCAGCGGAATGCTATTCTTCATGTTTACATTTGTTTCTCCTGGCTGGATACTATTATACTGGTGTGTGTGCATCTCTATAACTATTACTACTCCATCATCATCTTCATGGTTTCCTCAACCTCCTCCTCTTTCTCTCCACATGTTAAGAGCCCTATCGTGCTGGTTCCCAAGAATGATTGTTCTGTCCTACTAAAGCCCTATCACATGTAAATCCCCCGTCCTTTAAGTGCTCCATCTCTGGTAAACACCTTCAAGAAATCCCTTCATCATGAAAACCCCCCTCTGTCCAACGAGTAAAGAACATTCTTGCCAGAATATTCCTTAATCTGATGATTTCTGCAAATGATTTCACATTCCCGCCATCCGAAAGAATCACACATTGTGCATTCTGCTTGTGGGGATGACATCGATTTCTGATAAAATCCCCAGTCGAGACGTCTGAACAGACGATTTTTTTCAAGACGTTGTCACAAAGACGATAGCGGAAACTATCCGCCGCTACGAGATGGGGGTTTTTAAATTTGGCCATGCATTGAAGTGCTTAGATATACATTAGACTTTTCCCCTGGCACGTTAGTCGCTGGTTTGTAAAGAACCCACAAAGGTTGGGGACTTTTCCCCTGGCACGTTAGTCGCTGGTTTGTAAAGTACCCACACAGGTTAGGGACTTTTCCCCTGGCACGTTAGTCGCTGGTTTGTAAAGTACCCACAAAGGTTGGGGACTTTTCCCCTGGCACGTTAGTCGCTGGTTTGTAAAGTACCCACACAGGTTAGGGACTTTTCCCCTGGCACGTTAGTCGCTGGTTTGTAAAGTACCCACAAAGGTTGGGGACTTTTCCCCTGGCACGTTAGTCGCTGGTTTGTAAAGTACCCACAAAGGTTGGGGACTTTTCCTTGGGCACGCTAATGACCTTCATGGAACAAGAGACCCTGTTTTTTTTCCCTGCAAGTTGGAATTTATTCTTGTATCATCGTTATCAGGTGCCTTGCCGACTGGCGTGGGCGATCATGCCTCTCCATAATCTGCGATCTCCTGCAGCATGTATCAGTTCGTGTGTCGACACACCTCCATGCCATGCAACAAGACTGTCAAGCATTGTTCGTTATTCTTGTATAAAATACCCCGTTCGTTGATTGGCACTCTTCCCTTAAATGCATCGGAGTGCAGAGAGTGGCCAGCGCGTGCTACGGAGGTTTAAGTCCAACAGTTGATTCAGGACTATTCACGCTCAGGTAATCTGATTCTCTATACGGATGATGGTTCGGTGGTGAGAGGAAAGATAAGTGCTGGGAGTTCGTAGCGAAAGCCAATGGAAAATCTTTAGTGAACGACAGCTCAGCATACGACATCACAACATCTAGCATGAGAATGAAGGTGGAGGCAGTAACTTCAACTTTTCTGTAGGCTAGGGAACAAGATGCATACACATGTCGTAATTGTAGCAGACTCTGGCGGAAAGTTCTGGTTGTTCATCCACTTCTGGACTGCAGTCCTGTTGCAGTACATGAGTGTTTCGCGTGCATCTGTTTTACAGATCTGACTTATGTGTATGCAGACTGCTGGTTCCTTGCCTCTCAGGCAGATGCACACCGACTTTGAAGGAAGCTCTCAATTTGTAGATTCTTACGTCATGCTATTGGGTAGGCAGTGGGTCTATTCTTGTTTTCCCTATAACAGGGCCCCGGAACCCACACGGGGAAGTATTAATAAGATCACACCGATAGCCTCAAAAACATATCCAGTTGAAGTATTTAATTTTCAGTCTCACGAAGGTGATCTTTACAAATTACCCAAATATATATTTGACATTTATCTAGGCATGATGCGCACTTTATTGCGCAGCCAGTGTCGTATTGAGACCTTTATCTTGAACGTTTGTTCAGTGCAAGAATAATGTGCATAATTGTTATGTTTCCTCATCAGTTTCTACATAAATTACACGCGGCATTTTAATCTGTTTATTGTTGTACTATGATGACCTTCTTTGAAGTGCGCAGTTATATGTTAGTCTTTCCTCACGTCACGTTTGTGTGTTTGTGTGTGTGTGTGTGTGTGTGTGTGTGTGTGTGTGTGTGTGTGTGTGTGTGTGGTTAGTTTTGTTATAAAGTTTCTGCCGTGTGGCGCTGGTAGTCATATCTATCCACAACTTTCTGTCTCGTGTACTTTCAATCAACAGATGATCCTCCCTGCCATGAAGTCAGACTGTCCAGCATCTGTTCTCTCAGTCTCCCTCTGCCTCTCCTCCCCTCCAGCTTTCCCACCGTCACAATGTACTCCAGTCTTCGCCTTCTCATCAAATGACCAAAGAATGTAGATTGTCTCTTTCTGATGTGGGTAATCAGTTCTCTCCGTGAGTCTTTTTTTTCCCCACACCGTCTTTATTACTCTTTTTATTTGTCCGGGGTATTCTCATTTCACTAATTTAGTAACTGTCTTTGATTCACATCTGTATTATAACTTTTAAGAATTTTCCTTCTCGTGTCAACTGACAAAGAAAGATTGCATAAAATATTCTTTATTTCCTAAAATGGTGCCTGTGCTTGAGCTATTCGACATTCGACTTCCTTAATTAATACATCTTCCATCGGATGTTTTCAGGGTTACCACGTGACGTTAATGACCTAATATTGACGTTTTCTAATGTGGGACTTTGGCAGAGAACCGAACCCTGTCCATTTAATCAAGAGGAAAAGCAAGCCACGCTGACTTTTGATAGAAAGCATGTTGAGAAATCTGATGACATGATGACTAGAATGTCCTTACAGTGAAACCCACAGGGGCAAAATGACAAAGGGGACAAATTGCTAGTGGGAAACAAATGGACTGAGGAAACAAAGACATCCGCAAAAGTACATAAGACGTACGTTGATGAAAGAGGCCAAAAGAGTTCCACTGGATTCCATCCGTGGTATTGAAAAGATTAGACCCAATAAAGCGGAAGAAAGGACTAAAATCAGAGCCCTATGCGACGTCTAACCCGCAAAATCAGTTGGCGATGATAATTACTACGATGAGAAGACGTGATGTTGAAGAAGAAGTCAATGTTACCAGTTAACTAGTAAAATCAGTTTAATTTTCGAAAACATGAAACCAGTGAAACTTTTTTCATGGATTATCCCACAGACTGAACTAGCCAAGGACATTTGAAAGAGCTGTTATTGATTTTTGTATCTTGAGTGTGCGTGTTCATCCTCGGTAATAGTTTGTTTATCTCTCATTGTTGACCGCCCTCATTAGTGCTGAGTGAATGGAGAGAGAGAGCACTACTTCTGGTGGGCTATAGGAATGAACAGCGTGTGAGACAGGCAGATAGACAGACAGAGGTCGGACGGACGGACAGACGGACAAACAGACAGAGGACAGACGTACTACAGACACAGATAGACAGACATAAGCAGACACAAAAAGACAGGCGGACGGACGGACGGACAGACAGATGGACAGATAGACAGACAGACAGACAAACATATATATGTATATATCAGACGGACGGACAGACAGACAGACAGACAGACAGACAGACAGACAGACAGACAGACAGACAGACAGACAGACAGACAGACAGACAGACAGACAGACAGACAGACAGACAGACAGACAGACAGACAGACAGACAGACAGACAGACAGACAGACAGACAGACAGAAAAAGAGGCCTGGAAAAAAGTGGTTGGAGGGGGTTGTATATACATGTTTAAAAGCTCTTTTACCTTGTCCGTTAAGTTTTCTAGTCACATCATTTGTTGTATTGATTAGCCGCTGATGAAGACTTGGGTCGAAACGTTGGGCTATATTGGTGCGTATCTTTTCCATTTATTCCGTTGAGCTTTCTATTCACATTTTTTATTATTTAGTACTTTAAAACTGTTTAAGCCGATAAGAACAAGCTTAGAAAAAAAATATGTAGCTGCTTGCAGGGCTAAACTGTTTGTATGTTGAGGATCTTAGTCCAAAAGCAGCATCTCTCCATTATCAGAATTGTCTCAAAAATACTTTTTTTTTTTCAAACACATCCCATAATTTTGTCGGTAAAAATTAAACAGATTTTTGGTCATCAAAGAACAACAAATGAAGTGGTTTGGACACTCATAAGAATGCCCTGGTACTCTCTACCACAGCATACCATTCTGAAACGTTACAGTGGGTATAGAGCGACGGTAAGACTTCGAAAAATATGAAGTAATGTCATTAAGAATAGCCTTTCAGAAATGAACAATAATCTAATTAGTTCTCTTGACAGAGCTCATCAACGAGCGATACATCTCCCATCGCTGAGGTACAAGGTGGAAGAAAAGAAGAAGAAGAATTAAACACAACTTGTTTCTGTTTCATTTGAATTGCACTGGCACAGGAAAGGAAGCAAGTATGGGGAAACCCATTTTGCAGTGAAGTTGAAAACTTGAAGACATTGATAGGGAATGGATGACGGTTGAGTACTTGGCTTATGTTGACCATTCTCGTTGCCGTTTCTCCTCCAGTTTCGATGTTGCAAAGTTGTGGAAGTCCAGTTTGCAGCCGGAGCTACTGAGTTTAGTGCTCCTGGCGGCACTATGAGCTGTGTTTATTGGTTATTGACTGAGTTCCAGATTCGTACATAATGGCAATGATGGGTGATGTATTTTTCTTTGTTGTGTTCCTGGGACAAGGCGTGTGCTATAGCTGCTTTTTATTTGCTGGCTGTGGCTGCATTTTGGCCGAGGACATAGGGAGAATGGCCAGGAATAGTTTTAATCTACTCATCGCACAGCTATTCGTCGAATGAAGTTGATTTTCAGCGACTAACTAACTAACTAACTAACTCAACTAAGACAAAGACAACTGTTTTTTTTTTAAAACTTTAATTAGGTGCGTGGGGGTTTATTTAACGTTTTTTACGCTTGGTTGATTGGGTTTGTTTTAATTGCTACCAGAGCTTCAAAAAGACATGTATTAGCCAGTGAAAAGGTAAAACCAAAGAGTGATAAATTTGTAGCAATATTTTATACCAAAATAGATGCATAAATACATAACAATGTCTGGCTTCTAACAAGAAAACAAGTGAGATGAAAGTCTGCTTCTTGGTAACAACATGTTTGCATTGGCGTTTCGTATTGCTTCTTTAGGACAAATAGAAAATGTATTTAAACATTGGTTTTTCTAACTAGTAATTAATTAGAATGTTTTCCCTGAACAGGATACAAGCCAGAGTTCATACGATAGATAAGGATATCGTTGTTTGTTTGTATTCTTATTTCTTCTTAAAGCTGTTTGTATTGTTGTTGTTGTTGTTCTTGGTCTTGTTATTGTTGTTGTTGTTGTTGTTCTTGTTCTTGTTCTTGTTCTTCTTCTTCTTCTTCTTCTTCTTCTTCTTCTTCTTTTTCTTCTTCTTCTTCTTCTTCTTCTTCTTCTTCTTCTTCTTCTTCTTCTTCTTCCTTTTCTTCGTCTTTTTCCTCTTCTTCTTCTCCTCCTCCTTCTTTTTCGTCGTCTTCTACCTCTTCTTCTTATCCTCCTCCTCCTCCTCCTCCTCCTCCTTCTTCTTCTTCTTCTTCTTCTTCTTCTTCTTCTTCTTCTTCTTCTTCTTCTTCTTCTTCTTCTTCTTCTTCTTCTTCTTCTTCTTCTTCTTCTTCTTCTTCTTCTTCTTCTTCTTCTTCTTCTTCTTCTTCTTCTTCTTATCTTGTTCTTTTTCCTCTTACTCCCCCTCCTCATCGAATCGTAACACCCTTTCATACTCCATCTTTTCATTCCCCAATTATTATTATTCTTTTCCTTCTCCCTCTCCACTTCTTCTTCTTATGCTGTTGTGTTTTGTTATTCGTTATCCTGGCCTGTTGTAGCTGCTTCTTATTCTCCTCTCTTCATCCTGATAAATCTATAAATTGTCCTACTGTATATCTTCGCGCCAATACCTACCACCCAGCTAACATATCAATAGAAAATTGCTGACACACAAAAATCAATAGAAATAACGCAGAAATCCCTGTTTTTTCCTCGCTGAACAATCTCGTAATTGTAATTGCGCTTTGCTTGTTATCAAATTCCTCCAAAGAATACCTAACTTAATTCATCGCAGCTGATGAATCAGACTGTCCGTCTTAGATTCTGTAATCTCTGAACGAACAGAGTCGACCTAGTTCGATATTTGTGCCGTTGCTGTGGAGATGCATTCTCCTTCGGCCATCTTTGATTTGATGAAAATATACCCTGCAAACACAGCCCTGGTTTCGTAGCTAAACGCGCATTTGGCTCATACTGTGTTAGTTAGCGTGCTATAAGATTTAGGATGTGCAATCCTGTATTTTTGTATGCCCTTAAATTAAACAGTCATTTCACAATGTGTTGTTGGTAGTTGGGGCATACATCATCATCATCATCATGTAGCAGGTCCTTTGCAGAACGTCGCTGTCATCACAGTCTGCCTGTAAGAAACTCGGTACATACATGTATGTATGTATGTATGTATGTATGCATGTATGTATGTATGTATGTATGTATGTATGTATGTATGTATGTATGTATGTATGTATGTATGTATGTATGTATGTATGTATGTATGTATGTATGTATGTATGTATGTATGTATGCATGCATGCATGTATGTATGTATGTATGTATGTATGTATGTATGTATGTATGTATGTATGTATGTATGTATGTATGTATGTATGTATGTATGTATGTATGTATGTATGTATGTATGTATGTATGTATGTATGTATGTATGTATGTATGTATGTATGTATGTATGTATGTATGTATGTATGTATGTATGTATGTATGTATGTATGTATGTATGTATGTATGTATGTATGTATGTATGTATGTATGTATGTATGTATGTATGTATGTATGTATGTATGTATGTATGTATGTATGTATGTATGTATGTATGTATGTATGTATGTATGTATGTATGTATGTATGTATGTATGTATGTATGTATGTATGTATGTATGTATGTATGTATGTATGTATGTATGTATGTATGTATGTATGTATGTATGTATGTATGTATGTATGTATGTATGTATGTATGTATGTATGTATGTATGTATGTATGTATGTATGTATGTATGTATGTATGTATGTATGTATGTATGTATGTATGTATGTATGTATGTATGTATGTATGTATGTATGTATGTATGTATGTATGTATGTATGTATGTATGTATGTATGTATGTATGTATGTATGTATGTATGTATGTATGTATGTATGTATGTATGTATGTATGTATGTATGTATGTATGTATGTATGTATGTATGTATGTATGTATGTATGTATGTATGTATGTATGTATGTATGTATGTATGTATGTATGTATGTATGTATGTATGTATGTATGTATGTATGTATGTATGTATGTATGTATGTATGTATGTATGTATGTATGTATGTATGTATGTATGTATGTATGTATGTATGTATGTATGTATGTATGTATGTATGTATGTATGTATGTATGTATGTATGTATGTATGTATGTATGTATGTATGTATGTATGTATGTATGTATGTATGTATGTATGTATGTATGTATGTATGTATGTATGTATGTATGTATCTATGTATGTATCTAGTATGTATGTATGTATGTATGTATGTATGTATGTATGCATGTATGCATGCATGTATGCATGCATGTATGTATGTATGTATGTATGTATGTATGTATGTATGTATGTATGTATGTATGTATGTATGTATGTATGTATGTATGTATGTATGTATGTATGTATGTATGTATGTATGTATGTATGTATGTATGTATGTATGTATGTATGTATGTATGTATGTATGTATGTATGTATGTATGTATGTATGTATGTATGTATGTATGTATGTATGTATGTATGTATGTATGTATGTATGTATGTATGTATGTATGTATGTATGTATGTATGTATGTATGTATGTATGTATGTATGTATGTATGTATGTATGTATGTATGTATGTATGTATGTATGTATGTATGTATGTATGTATGTATGTATGTATGTATGTATGTATGTATGTATGTATGTATGTATGTATGTATGTATGTATGTATGTATGTATGTATGTATGTATGTATGTATGTATGTATGTATGTATGTATGTATGTATGTATGTATGTATGTATGTATGTATGTATGTATGTATGTATGTATGTATGTATGTATGTATGTATGTATGTATGTATGTATGTATGTATGTATGTATGTATGTATGTATGTATGTATGTATGTATGTATGTATGTATGTATGTATGTATGTATGTATGTATGTATGTATGTATGTATGTATGTATGTATGTATGTATGTATGTATGTATGTATGTATGTATGTATGTATGTATGTATGTATGTATGTATGTATGTATGTATGTATGTATGTATGTATGTATGTATGTATGTATGTATGTATGTATGTATGTATGTATGTATGTATGTATGTATGTATGTATGTATGTATGTATGTATGTATGTATGTATGTATGTATGTATGTATGTATGTATGTATGTATGTATGTATGTATGTATGTATGTATGTATGTATGTATGTATGTATGTATGTATGTGTGTGTGTGTGTGTGTGTGTGTGTGTGTGTGTGTGTGTGTGTGTGTGTATGTATGTATGTATGTATGTATGTATGTATGTATGTATGTATGTATGTATGTTTGTTTGTATGTATGTTTCTTTATCTTTTTTTGCCACTTTCCATCATTCCTTCGCTTCTTCTTTCTCTTTCTTTCTGTGTCTATATTGATATCAATGATTTTATCATTTTCTCTATTATTCTATCTCTTAACCTCTCTGTCATTCTCTTGGCCTCTATAATTCTCTCTTTGTCTCTGTATCTTTTTTCCTCTGTCTCTCTCCCTCTGTGTGTCTCTTTCTATCTCCCTCTGTGCTCTCAACCTCTTTCCCCTGCGATCTCATCAGTTTGTCTGTCTGTGTCTCCTTCCATCCTTACCTCCCCTTCTCCCTTTATCTAAGATCCTTCCACTAGTAATACAAATATTTGCGTTAAGCTATCAGTATTTGCCTGCCATAAATTAAATAATTTCCCACGTTGTTCACTTGAGAAAAAAGCCTCAGAGAAGAAAGAAAACAAGAATCCATAGTACCCAGAGTGGGAACCAGTGTTCAAATATGACCATGGGAGAGAAAACCCCGGCCAACAAAAGGATGGACACAGGACCAGACTCCAAGTCCGAAGACTTAATTAACAGGGCCCAGAAAAGCGACAGTTGGTGGGCCGGCTGTAGAATTTCTAGTACTATTCCATCTCATTGTGGCTCCATCTTGATTGTTCTCACCGAGTTTCTCGAGGTGGCAGTTCGATCCCGGATAAGTCCCGCAATTGGGAAAGACATTTGCGCAGACGTTGTCGTGTTGCGGATGTTCTTGCGTAAATGCTATTGATTAAAAAATGCTTTCGAGCGCGTGTGGGAGCGGGAGGGGGGAGGGGGTGGGATTGTAAATGGATTTGGGTTGGTGTCCACTGCCGTGTAAATGCTGTTGTTTGGATATGTATATTCGTGTCTTTGTTTATTTATGTCCTTTTAATTTGTTTGTTTATTTTCCCTGCGGTACTTAATTTATGTTCTAGAGCGCGTTTATGTTTTTAGTGTGTTCAGGTGGAACTTTATTTATTGTATGAATTTTCCTTCCACGGGTAATTTTCTTAATTCGGTGATAACTGGTTAAATTGTGTGATCTCGTGTATTTATTAAATTTATCTGTACAAGCGAGTTTGTTCTTGTGTGAGCCAGTTGTGCGAAAAGGTCAGTGAACATGAATGTATTCATTTGTGAGCTTTTATGCTTATATATATATATATATATATATATATATATATATATATATATATATATATATATATATATATATATATATATATATATATATATTAAAGTAAACACGGATCTTTTAACTGGCGTGTTACCCTTGACAGATAAAAAAACTAACGAAGACTTCTTCAGAGAAACCGACGGACGAAGAGAACTGATTGTCCACATCAGAAACTTAATAATCTACATTTTTTGGTCATGTGATAAGAAGGAGAAAACTGGAGTACATCGTGACGCTAGGAAAGTTGGAGGGGCACGGAGGCAGAGGGAGACTGAGAGAACAGATACTGGACAGTTTGACAACATGGCATCATAGATCATCTGTGTCAGAGTTGATTGAAAGTACACGAGACAGAAGGTTGTGGATAGACATGACTACCAAAGGCCATACTGCATGGACTTTCAGAAGAAGCAGTTTTTGTTATTCTGTACACGACTGAACTTGAATCAGTTGTTTTTTCCCCCACACAGCATTGAACTTAATGGTTGTTCACCTGTGTTTTCAGTATTACTCACGCATCACTGAACACTATGGGGTGTCACACATAAGACTTTTTTGTTTTGTTTTTACCTAAAAATATATTTTTAAAAATTTAGAAGAAAAAATCAGCGGACATCACATTGTTTTTGTGTATGTTGATTTGTAAATATAAAAATCGAACGTGGGATTTCTTTTACTTGTAAGTTTGTGAGCTAAAATGTCAACACAGATTCGTTCACTGTATAAGTTTATAAGTAATGCTTTACACCAGTGCACATAGATTAGTTCACCTAATAAGTTTATAACTTATTGTTTACACAAGTTAACATAGATTTCTTCACTTTATTAGTTCACAATTTATTCTTTACACCAGTGAATACAGATTTCTTAACTTTATAAGTTTATAAGTTATGCTTTACACCAGTGAATTTGTTCACCTAATAAGTTTATAACTTATTGTTTACACAAGTTAACATAGATTTCTTCACTTTATTAGTTCACAATTTATTCTTTACACCAGTGGATACAGATTTCTTAACTTTATAAGTTTATAATTTATGCTTTACACCAGTGAACATAGATTTGTTC
>CAJHNH020008576.1:483818-496318 GCA_905116865.2 Candidula unifasciata | reverse complement strand
CAACTGAGCTGCAAACAAACGATGGTTTGGAAAGGCGGCCAAACTGTTTACACAAGATTCAATTAACCAGAACAAAATAAGTTCTTCAATACAATGCGAAAAAGCTGTAGTTCTCGTCATCAGGCAGGAAAGATGCTTGTAAAAATTACCACTAATTAAATGTAACCAATATTTGCTACGGTGCTTAAATTAATATGCTCTTCTGTGCGAATTGGCAGAACATGTTGAGAAACCTGGCCGGCCTGTTTACGTATGGAATAATCACATTACTGAAGAAGCTATGCTAGCTTGTGCAGTTAATCTTATGTTAGTCGTTTGTATTTTCGCTGGCCCTCATACGTTTTTATTATTATTTCCAACTGTTTGTTTACTTTATGCTTTAATACATTATTCTTTATGACTAATGGTGTGCTATTAATGCAGCACTCATTTGCTGTGTGTTCGTCCGTTTAACAAAAAAACAAGCAAACAAAAAAAAAACCACAAAAAACAGTATAGATAAGAGCTCTGAATTGGTCTGAAACCCTTAGGTTTTGCCGTATGCAGACCTATTTTTATTGTGTGTTTAAACAGGGCTTGCAGGTTGCCTGAACCTAAAATGCTCGCAGGGTAATGTAGTGCGAAACAAAAACGACCTTATTGCTTATCGCCTGTCGGTGAGGCATATATGGACAGAACAACAACGCATCAGTACATGATCTCTGCAATGCCAAGGTGTTGTCCTTTGGGTAGGCAGGGAACGAATGATAAATGCATTTAAACATAATGCCTAAAGAAAATGATAAACGTACGATAAGACGAAGTTAAAAAGGGGGTGAAAAAATGGTTCTTTTATAACATTCTACCCCAGATGACGTCACAGGACATTCCAACATTTTAGAGGGTGGTAAGACTGGGTTTCCCGGCTTTCTAATGCTTTTAACGATCCCAGAACTTCTAGAACTAGCCCTAACCCTAACCCACCTACGTTCCCCAAAAGAGTGCATCCTAGGTCCCACAGCTACATACAGCCTGGGTCCCACGTCTGCATGCAGCCTAGCTACCACCCCCCTGAAATATCAGACTGCCCCGTGACCTGTGGATTTTCCCTGAGAGGATTTAATAAAGCACACACACACAAATATGCTACATATCTGGGCAACCGCTCCTAACAGCCATTATACAGAGAAGATGGCAGCCACTATATTAGATACATCCCAAAAGTAAACCAGCAGAGAATCACTAAACAGTTACTACAACGGGAAATAAAGTGATTCGGGAGGCGAGGACTTCCAAAAGAAACCCTGAAGTAAAGAAGAAGAAGAAAAGAAGACAAAGTTGAAATACCGAGACACACCGCATTGAAACCGCAATAACAACCAGATTAAATCAATTGTAAAATAACATTAAAATAATAATAACGTTGACATCCACACGAACAGTGAATGCTTGCTTAACTGTGCGCGCCCTACACCAATACCATAAAATCTATAAATATGATTTCTTCCTCTTTAAAAAATGCGACGCCTCTGTGTCCTTGTGCCGTGGTGCGTGTTGCTTTTTGAGCAGACCGGATATCCTTTAGGAACGACGAAAATGAGAGAATGCCGGGAAAAGAATAAAAGCGATAAGTATATGTATAAATCTCCATTTTCGCAACGATATTTTTTTCTTCTTGCCATTCTCTTTTCCTAATATACCTAACAATGTTTTCAAGCGATCTCTATTCAGATGCTAATACCTCTCTCAGGCTGTCAGTTCCAATCGCACGCCTGTCACTTTCATAAACCAAATTCCTTCCACTCTTCACTTTTATTGATATTTGTTTTGAATTCCAAATTTAATTTCCTTTCACGAAAGGCTGTATTGAAGTTTCTAAGTATCCTGTTTTGTTATTTTTACTTTTTAATCATTTCTTTATGTTATTATTTTTCTCATCCGATTCATTGTGCACATCATTGTCGTTTTATCTTTCTGGCGATTAATGTAAATGGAATCAATTGGTTCGGCGATTATTTGGCATCCTAATTTTGAATATCTTTTGCAAATGTATCGCGAAGAATGGTTTCGTCGTTTTGCTGAACATCTGAGTCATGTAGGCACAATAGGCATGTCCGCAGTTTTACGGTTAATTAGAGTGGCAGTTGTAGCGTACAGGAATAGTAGAAAATAAGAGAGATGAAAGAAGGAGTGGGGGCATCGGTGGGGAGATGGTCTGAGAACGCGCGCGCGTTTTATATATATATATATATATATATATATATATATATATATATATATATATATATATATATATATATATATATATATATATATATATATATATATATACGCACGCACACACACAGACATATATACATACACACACATAAATAATGTATAAGATGTATGTGTATATATTTTTATATATAAGTGTATAAAGTGAGAATGACTGAGGAGGGGGTGGGAGGGTAGGGGGAGAGAACTAAATATATATATAAAAATTTACGCAGTTAATGTCCACACATGTTTACATAAGCGTTGCACACTGTATGTCAGTATTTAATTTTGCATTTATTACGGATTCTTCTTTTGAGCGGCAACATTTACATGTATATATATATATTTATATAGCCAATTACTGTCTCTCGTCTATGTTTTATCCCTTTCCACCTACACCCTTTAATTCATCTATTGCGACACACACACACACTCACTCACACACACACACACGCACATACATGCATACATACATACATACATACATACATACATACATACATACATACATACATACATACATACATACATACATACATACATACATACATACATACATACATACATACATACATACATACATACATACATCCATCCATCCATCCATCCATCCATCCATCCATCCATCCATCCATCCATCCATCCATCCATCCATCCATCCATCCATCCATCCATCCATCCATCCATCCATCCATCCATCCATCCATCCATCCATCCATCCACCCACCCACCAACCCATCCATCCATCCACCCACCCATCCATCCATCCATCCATGCATGCATGCACACACACACACACACACACACACACACACACATATATATATATATATATATATAGACACACACACACACAAATACACCTCTCAGTCAGCGCTTAACTCTAACTCTTACTCTAACTTTTCTCCCTTCCTCCCTCACTCACCTCCCTACCTAAATCACCTCCCTCCCTCACTTCCTCACTCACCTCCCTCCCTCCCTCACCTCCCTCACTCACCTCCGGGCGTCACTCACCTCCCCCCTCACTCACCTCCCGGTCTCACTCACCTCCCTCTCTCACTCACCTCCGTCACTCACCTCTCTCACTCACCTCCCTTACTCACCTCACTCACCTCCCTCACTCACCTCCCTCCCTCACTCAACTCCCTCACTCACCTCCTTCACCTCCCTCACTGGTGATCCCACAGCCCGCCAGCTGCCAGAAGTATTGATTCTCTGACCCGGTTCCCTATCACATGACCACTTATGGCCGTCCACACGCGTTTAGGGAGCCACTTGTGCTTTCATTGACGTCATGCTGTTAGGCTGTTCCTGTTAACTCTACTTAACCCAACCATTTTAAAGTTCTCATCTTTGAGAGAGTTATGTTCTTTAACAGTTTTGCAGTTCTTTATTTTTTGTTTTATCCTGGGGAAGCCGGACATTATTTTTTTCTTTTCAAAAATGACATTGACTCCTAGTTCAACCCAGCCTTGAGTGGTTACCGAGCAGTACTAAGTGTTGTGATGCAACTTCCCCAATGAACGGTAAAGGTCGCGAATTAAAAAAAAAAAACAAGTCAATCATTTCAAATATTTAGATCAATTTTAAGTGGCCTGGTGTCAAGACAAGAAATCGTGACTACGATTGCCCAGTCAACATCAGTCCTTGCCAAGCAGCAAACAGGGAGTTCCAAAAACATTGCATGCAAAACTAAGATTCGATTGCATCAGCTATTAGCACTTTTACGTATGTCTGTGAAACGCTGAACTCGAAAGAAAGATACAAGCATTGGAAATGTGATGTTTCAGAAAAATTCTTTTTATATCACACATACACCACATTACAAACGAAGAGGTTCGCCATATAACTGTACAGTACATTAGCAACTATGAACCTCTTTTAACTACAGTGAAAAGGCCTACTACTACTACTACTACTACTACTACTACTACTACTACTACTACTACTACTACTACTACTACTACTACTACTACTACTACTACTACTACTACTACTACTACTACTACTACTACTACTGCCACTACTACTACTAATACTACTACTACTACTACTACTACTACTACCACTGCTGCTGCTACCACTACTACTGCTACCACTACTACTACCACGACCACCACCACTACCACTACCACCACCAACATTACGACACCGTCACCACTACCACCACTACAACACAACTACACTATAGATACCCACTACCGAGGCGAAAACATGCACAATTTTTTCGGAATAACAGCGTCAAACTGCAGCAAACAGTCATAAAAATTAAATACACACATACAACCCCCTGCCATTTCAACATCTATTTTCTTGTCTAGCTTAAAAAGCCACTAAAGACAACAGTAACGAGAAGAATGCGAACATACTCCACGTCCGGATTAGCCTAAACTTCATTAAAACAACAGCTCTCGCCTCACGCTGTTCTGAAATCAAAACAGATCACCAAAGAGCTACTTCCTACCTCTCACCAATATAGCTCTCCCCGTGTAGTTTCCGGGACCCAGTTGTGCGAACGCCAACAAGAAGAAATAAGTAAAGTAAAGATACCTTTTCACGCCTTTAGGCGCATCGGGCTTATGGGAAAAGCCCCCATATTTGTACAGACCAGACAGCACTGGGTGGGTAATGTGGTCAGCATTGCGCCGGCCGTCTTTGCTTCCCCAGAACAGACATCCTGGTACCCATTTTAGGCTGGGTCGACCTGTGACGCCCCATGATACAAATTCACTCAGCCGGCAGTTGGTTTCGATCGAGATACGTTGGAATTACAAGTCGGACTCGCAACGCCTAAGCCAAAGACGAGACAGCAAGAAGCAGAAGACCTGTATAGCTCAACACTCCAAGGGATTTTCTCTATTTCCCCGGAAGTGGGAGGAACAAGGGGGGTAACTTAAAATCTCGGCGATTTGTGAATGAGAAGAGCCTTTTTTCTCAAGAATGTGAATTGAAATAGAAGAATGATCTATACAAGACGCCATATATTGCGGATGTTATTACATATGACCGGTGTTTGTGAACACCTGGAGGTGCATGTGATCTCTGGAAAGGATGCTTACCGCGGCGGTTTGAGTACAGTTTAGTGAATTGCCGCAGGTTTAAGGCCAGGTCGGTATCTCAAGTATGCCGATATGCGAGACGTCAGTTACCTGCCCTTGAGGGCGTTTCTTTGACATATACAGAAAATAAACGGTGTAGTTGTGAGTACGTGAAAGCTGATAATATACATTGATTATGTATTGTATTGTCTGATGTGTAATAGCTGCCTTCACCTCAAACAAGCATGACTTAAACGCCGACTTTTAGGAGTTGTCGAAATGCGTAATCGATGGTCTTTTTCCCCTGGTAGTATGCAAGGGTGTGCAGTAACTGTATATCCGTATGCATTATTTTTAGAAGTGCTATAATAGACACTTTAAGGCGAGCACCCCTATATTTTCAAGACACTTTATGGTATGTTCCTGCACCTTGTATAAGAGTGTTGTATAGGAAGGGTGAGTAATGCGTCGTCCGCTGTCTACTCGTCCAGCCGTGAGAAGTAGCCAGCCGTGAGAAGTAGCCAGCCGTGAGAAGTAGCCAGCCGTGAGAAGTAGCCAGCCGTGGCCTGTGTCTGCGTCAGATTTGTCTTGTTGTTATTGGACTCCCTTCAGTAAGTTAGGAAACAGACCGCTTTGTAGACAGCTGACCTCGCTAAAATGTACAGGTGTTTCACTGTAGTGCTCTGCTGCAAGAGCTATTGATATCAATGTACCTGCATTCTGAAAACTACTGTCCGAGGTGGTGCTGCACTAACAACATATTCTAAGATTTCTTTTTTTTTTTTTTTAATGACACCTCGTTACCTATCCTTTAAAAGACGTTGAAGAAACAGCCCCACCATTTTTTTTAGCTGTTGAGGTGTTTTTTTTTTTTTTCTAGGCAAATATTACGTTCAGTGGTTTGCCATTGCTAACTGAACGGTCGACTTTCCGTACCACTGGCAAAACCAATGCAAGACAAATCGAACGCAGCTGGGGTCGAACCCGGTATTACAAAGCGCGTTCGTAACCCCTAAGCCACAGGCGCCAACCTTCTTATAGTAAAAAATAATTATTCTTCGAGGGCCTTGCCAACACAAATCTGACGCCTTTTTACACTAAGCACTCATAGAAAAGCATCAAGTTTTACGTTTCTCAATAGTTAGCTTGGGCCACGCTAAAAAGAAAACCAGTTGCATAGCACAGCGATATATAGTTCTGTGGCTCTTTCAGTAAAATCTTTAGATGAATGCTCTCTATGCGCTGAATATTGATACAGTTGGGTGCGTATATTCTAAGACATCGATCACCCACCCGTAGCGTACAGTGTGTCTCCAAGCAACCCGTTTGTGTTTACGTGTAATCAACATATTAGGGTTGCCCTGCTGCCGGCCATGTCTAGAACAGCGGTTCTCTCACTGGCGGGCCCAGAAACAGAAAAGACAACAGAAGGATTTTCGGCTTATGCTTGGCAGACCAGGCCCGTAAAGTAGTGATGGTGATGATTATAATGATGATGATGATGATTGTGGTGGTAGTAGTGTAGTGGTGATGGTGATAATATGTCCCATCTTTCAGGGGCACTGAAAAAACACATCTGGAATAGGCGGTTCGGGGGAAAAGGGGGTCGACTTTCAGCCCACTTACATGTACTGTGGCCTCGACGGGTCTTAGACTTTTAATAGTGCGTTATAATAATAGTAATAATAGTGGTAACAGTACTAGAAATAGTGGTTGTGATACTATCAACAGTAGTAGTAGGAGTAGCAGCGGCAGTTTTAGCAGCTTCAACAGTAGTAGTAGTAGTTGCAGTCAACAGTAATAGCAACAGCAATGGTAGTAATGTTGGCGGTTGTTGCGCAGCGGCGTTAGTGGTAGTAGTGGTGGTGGTCGTCGTCCTCCTTTTCGTAATAGCAGCAGCAACAGTAGTGTGCTGAAGGACAAATAAATATAATATATATTTAATATATTATTGAATTCATGAACATACTTACCTTGACGATAACGGGATTTTTTTTTTAAATAACCTCGGTCTCCAGGTCGTCCAAGCTTTAAATGAGTACCAGGTAAAGTCCCGGAAAGTAAAGGTGGCCGTCACAACGCAGACCACATCACCCACCATGTGCCGATCGGTCTAAAATATAGGTCTAGCCCTATTTTATTTGTGTTTAAATTTGATGTATTATCCCGGACGGAGCAGATATCGCACTCTTGCTGTAAACCACAACACAACATATCAATGGACATTAAAGTTCGGAAGAAGAAGAAGAAAAAGAAAATAATAAGATGGAAGAAGAAGAAGAAGAAGAAGAAGAAGAAGAAGAAGAAGAAGAAGAAGAAGAAGAAGAAGAAGAAGAAGAAGAAGAAGAAAATTTCACCCTGTACCACATAAAGTCATGCCTCTCTTACTCTGTTGACTTTAGAACGTGCATGTCTAGCAGTTCCCAACTCGATACCGATAATCGATTGATTGAACATTTTCGGAACCGATACCTGGAAAGTGCAGTCGAAGAATCTATTGAGAGAAAGGTAACATTAATGAACGGCACACTCAGCTAGAATTGATCACTGTATTTACTTTAGGTGGGACGCTTTTTTCTCTCCCCCTTTTTCTCCCTTTTCTAGTTCTGAAAGGGCGTGAATATAAGTGCGAAAAAAGTGGATTCGAACGGCACACAGTTGACCATGATGTAATTTACCTCCGTGGAAATCAATTCGCTCTGCCACCTTTCCACAATAACCCCCTCCCCCCCCCCCCTCGCCCACGCCAATGTCTATTTTATCGCCCTAGTTGCCCGGCTCTCTAGCGAAGTTGGTTAAACCTGACGTTCGCGGCGGCCGGGTGACGAACTCCTTGTGGTCCAGGTTCACTCCCGGGGGTAGGCAGAAAAGCCACATTTTCTCCCAGATTAGCGGTACCTATATTGGAATCAAGGCCGAAGGGTTGCGATATCCATAGTACCGAGCCAAAGGGTTTGCAACTCATGGTTTCTGGATACGTTAAAATCGCCCTAGTTAGAACAGGGTTTATGGAGTTGTCCATCGGAATCGCAGCGTGTCTGCCTCAGAAGCAAGGAACTTACAGTATGTATTCAATCTAGATCTGTATTTTAAGCATGTTAAGGAACAAGAGCGAAGAGTAGGCGTAGACGGTTAGGTTAGATGCGTATTCTCTGCAGGACGTTGCAGAACCAACCCCAACAGCCCCGGGCTGCTGTGTGGTTTTTCTAGGCAAATGTGTGACCAGTAGTTTGCCATTGCTTACTGGACGGTCGGCTTTCTTGATACCACTGTCGAAACCAACGCAAAGCGCATGGCCCGCAGCTGGGATCGAACCCGGCATCCCGGTATTACGAAGCGTTCGCATCGACTTAACCACAGAGCCGACAGACGTAGACGAACCACCATAATCTGCCACTGGAGCTTAACAGCTGATGTACGCTTTTTCACGCTTTGTACACACCTAACAGTTACATCTTTCAGCTGCACTATCACCTAGACACATATAATGTACTTAACACTCTCTCTCTCTCTCTCTCTCTCTCTCTCTCTCTCTCTCTCTCTCTCTCTCTCTCTCACACACACACACACACACACACACAAATCACGTCACATAGTGGCGTTCCGTTCGCTCGTTAAAAAAAGAAAGTGTTCACCGAAATACAATCAACCATTTACACAAAAAACATGCAACCTGTGTCAGGAAAAGAAACAGTATCCAACGAAGGAAAAAAAAAAGGATTTAAAAATATCGTAATTACTTTTCAGCAGCGCTGCAAGAAAATAATCACCAATAAAAAAGATTTGACTGTAGCGATATCTCGAAGGTTAAAAATTTCTTCTAATCTTTATCAACTCCCTTTCATAGAACTTTGCGATTATAATTATGAGCAACTTAAATTTTTACAAAAAGATAGTGTGTGTACCGGTATAAATGTAGATTATGTTTTCTGATGATCTGCGCTTTAATTTTTCGGCCCTGCATTTATAGTAAGTTTTTTGACAGGTTTTGAAAGCACTTGAATGTATGTGTTTGTGCAGCTTGTGCCAAATTTTAGAATGCCGTGTTTCTATTTTTTTTTTTTTTTTATCATTTTACCGAAGTGAATCTCGGGATTATTTTTAGAAGTGTCATTTACTGACAGTTTGTGGAAAGAGATGGAATTTTATGATTCAGTTTATTTCTCCTCAAAGAATTTGTCTAGAGATTTAAAAAAACGGGTGGGGGGGGGGAGGCGGTTGACAGGGGGCAGGGGGGGGGGGGGGCTGTGAGAGGGGAGGGGAGGTTGTGAAAGGTGAGGGGAGGTTGTGAGGAGCGGGAGGGAGGTTGTAAAAGGGGGTGGGAGGTTGTGAGGAAGGGAAGGAAGGTTGTGAGGAGGGGGAGGGGAGGTTGTGAGGAGGGGGAGACTTCTGTACATAACTGGCGTGTCAGATTGGACGTACGAGGCTAGACTCACAGTGTAAAAGACTAAACGATAATGTTGTTATGCTGCTCCGACTGCTGCTGCTGAGTTTTCTTCTTCTTCTTTCTTCTTCTTCTTCTTCTTCTTCTTCTTCTTCTTCTTCTTCTTCTTCTTCTTCTTCTGCTTCTGCTTCTTCTTCTTCTTCTTCTTCTTCTTCTTCTTCTTCTTCTTCTTCTTCTTCTTCTTCTTCTTCTTCTTCTTCTTCTTCTTCTTCTTCTTCTTCTTCTTCCTCTTCTTCTCCTCCTCCTGCTTCTTCTTCTTCTTCTTCTTCTCCTCCTCCTGCTTCTTCTTCTTCTTCTTCTTCTCCTCCTCCTTCTGCTTCTTCTTCTCCTCCTCCTGCTTCTTCTTCTTCTTCTTCTTCTTCTCCTCCTCCTTCTGCTTCTTCTTCTTCTTCTTCTCCTCCTCCTGCTTCTTCTTCTTTTTCTTCTTCTTCTTCTTCTTCTTCTTCTTCTTCTTCTTCTTCTTCTTCTTCTTCTTCTTCTTCTTCTTCTTCTTCTTCTTCTTCTTCTTCTTCTTCTTCTTCTTCTTCTTCTTCTCCTCCTCCTCCTCCTCCTCCTCCTCCTCCTTCTGTTTCTTCTTTTTCTTTTTCTTCTCATCCTCCCCCTGCTTCTTCTTCTTCTTCTCCTCCTCCTCCTGCTTCTTCTTCTTCTTCTTCATTTTCTTCTTCTTCTCCTCCTTCTGTTTCTTCTTCTTCCCCTCCTCCTGCTTCTTCTTCTTCTTCCACTCCTCCTGCTTCTTCTTCTTCTTCCCCTCCTCCTGCTTCTTCTTCTTCTTCTTCTTCTCCTCCTCCTGCTTCCTCTTCTTCTTATCCTCTTCCTCCTCCTCCTCCTTCTGTTTCTTCTGTTTCTTCTTTTTCTCCTCCTCCTCCTCCTGCTTCTTCTTCTTCTTATCCTCCTCCTCCTCCTTCTGTTTCTTCTGTTTCTTCTTTTTCTCCTCCTCGCCCTCCTTCTGTTTCTTCTTCTTATTCTCCTCCTCCTCCTCCTTCTGTTTCTTCTTTTTCTTCTTTTTTCTCCTCCTCCTCCTCCTGCTTCTTCTTCTTCTCCTCCTCCTCCTCCTGTTTCTTCTTTTTCTTCTTCTTCTTCTCCTCCTCCTCCTGCTGCTTCTTCTCCTCCTCCTCCTCCTTCCCCCTCCTCCTCCTCATGACATAGCATTTGGCATATTCTATTGCAGTTGCTGCAAACCTGAAATGTGCACATTTCGACCTTAGAAATCAGAGCTCAGCAGTCCCTAGAACAGTAGCCTTCTACGACATGCCTCCATTTATTTGGCAGAGTGTCTATTACTTCCCCTCCACACATAAACACACACACACACACACACACACACACACACTAAAGTGGGGCTGTGGGGAATGCCTAGCGAGACTCCTGCCAAAGGTCTGCATGCAGTGTCTCTAACGTGCCTGAATTCAAGATACGAGTTGTTACAGTCAGCTTTCTTTGGGTCCAATTCTTTTAAGAAAGAAAAAAATATCAAAAACTCTACCAAGATGGACCTGCTGCAAAGCTGGCCGAAGCTGTCAATAGTCTCTGGCTATTTTTGTTGGTCTTGTTTATTTGCGCCACTGTTGTGGCTAAAGTTCTGGTATTTGCGCCGTGTCTGGGCTTAACGCTTTTTTCCTCCATGTCAAGCCGCCATCATTTATAGTTTTAAAAGTATTTTACTTTGCCGAAATGTACTGAAACCCGTTTTTGGCTTTGGATAAATCTGCAATGTGAAATACTCTGCGTGTGACCATAGTGGTCTTATAGTTGTTTTCCTGCAATAAGAACGGGTTAATCATATCACATGTATGTGACATGTTGGGTGGAGCATCATAATGATTCTATCCGTCATTTGTTATAGTGTATTGTCTGTTTGGGTTGGTATCTAGGCTGCGGTGTTCTTTTGGTCATATTCAGTAGGGAGTTGCCTCTGGATAGCGGTCGAGACAGAAGACTTGGAGTACGTATGGGCCCATTGTCCAGGAATGTTCTTCGTGATAACATGTTTTGGTGAAACATGTGCCTTCCCCACAGTGAAGATTGGCTACAGTATTCAACTGCTGTCTCTGGGAAATTGCCTAGTGTGTACCGACTCTTGCTTGCAGCGATTCGCTTACTAGTGGCGCAAAGACACGAGCACTTTTTTTAAAAAAGTAGTTTCTTCTTCTTGAAGTCCATGCCATGTGGCGTTGGTAGTCATATCTCTTGTCCACAACCTTCTGTCTTGTTTACTCTCAGTCAACTCTAACACAGATGATCCTACGTGCCATGATGTCAGACTGTCCAGTATCTGTTCACTCGGTCTCCCTCTGCCTCTCCTCCCCTCCAACTTTCCTACAGTCACGAAGTACACCAGTTATCTCCTTCTCATCACATGACCAAAGAATGTAGATTGTCTCTTTCTGATGTGTGCGGCGTTTTTCTCTTTCTCTTCGTGAGTCAGTTTCTTCGAAGACATCTTCTTTACTCGTTTAATCTGTCCATGGTATTTCCATCTATAAAACCACATATCCACATCTTCACATCACCACAGATGTGGTTTCAATATTTTACCACTGCAGAAATCGAATCTGTGTACTTGCTCATTGCGGCATGCCAGGAACTGAATTAGCTGACAGACTTGCAAACAAATGGAACAAAGGAGAAACAACACAACCATTCATTATCATTACCAGAAATCAAACCACATATCAAGGGAAAATACACGGAATTGTGGAGAGAACAAACCAGCATTAAAAACCCAACAACAGACTCAACAGAAAGCAACATACAACAATGTTCCCTCTACGAACAGAACA
>CAJHNH020008576.1:456318-481318 GCA_905116865.2 Candidula unifasciata | reverse complement strand
ATCGTCCTACTCTTGCCACTTTCCTGAGAACAACAACAAACACTCCCCAACACCCCACTTCACCATGCAAACAACAAGCAATCACGGCTACCAACTTTAAACAGAGCTGATCTGGAAAAAAGTAGTAATTAATATTGTTGTTGTCGTTGTTCGTTTATCATAAGCGATGATGACCAACCAGTCCTTTTATCCAGTGGTGACTGGGTTAAGTTTTGGGAGTTCGCAGATGGCTGATAAGGCCAATTCTAGCACTGAAAGTTCTTGACAGTATGGACAGGAAATAGAAGCCGCATCTCTCTGGTGATTTTCTTCAATGTCTTTCCTGGCTTGTCTTTTCTGAACTGCTGCTACAGTTCTAGCAACTTCATGGGCCACAGCTCCTCGATGAAGAGAGAAGTGCCAGGATGAGAGGTCACACGGCGAATTTCCAGGTTTCAGGATTAATTAATATGGTCGCTGTCTGGATAGGGATCTGATCAAATGGCGTGGCTCACTCTGTATGGTGGGCGTGTTAGTGTGTGTGTGCGTGCATGCGTGTGTGCGTGTGGTGTGTGTGTGTGTGTGTGTGTGTGTGTGTTTTGTGTGTGTGTGTGTGTGTGTGTGTGTGTGTGTGTGTGTGTGTGTGTGGTGGTACATTGCCCTGATGTGTATGATTAAACTGAAACTCCAAGAAGTGAAGGTTGTAAAATTAGTTCAATCATCCTGATCGTAGGAATCTGTTTCCTGGGTATAACCGGCATCCGCCCAAGTCAACTGAGGACAGCTAGAAATTATAATTGCCGGCTGCACAGCAGGGGACTGACAGCAACAGATGAGAGAGTTGCTCGTCTTCTCAAGATACTGAAGCTAAGGTCGAGGCCCCCAACTGTTAACCTACCTGTTTTATAAGAGTGAGTGAAAAGGTTGTTGGGACATGCACCTTGAGTGACTCCATGGGTCACTTCCGCTTAGGAACGATTGAATTATGGGTGAATGGATTATCAGTTGCTAGCTAGATGAATGGAAGGATGAGTTGTTAGACAGATGGACTGACACAGAGATAGACAGTTAGGTGGGTTGGTCATGGATTAATAGGTTTGTTGATCTGGTGTATACGCTGAAAGATGGGTAGTTATGTAGCCTTTTTGTAGTTTTTCTGCCACTGTTACTGTTGTTGCTGCTACTACTAATGTTATCACCACTACTTCAACT
Organism: Candidula unifasciata; assembly: GCA_905116865.2. Lineage (NCBI taxonomy): Eukaryota > Metazoa > Mollusca > Gastropoda > Stylommatophora > Geomitridae > Candidula > Candidula unifasciata. The sequence continues at coordinate 480,127 of CAJHNH020008576.1, read as the reverse complement.
AACTGTTGCTATTGCTGCCGTCGCCGCTTCTATTTCTGCCACTACTATTATTACCTCACTAAAATGCATTCCGTTAATGACTATCCAGTATCATAGTCATCCATCTCCCGTAACGTGTTACATGCCTTTCAGGAGCAGTCTCGTCAAGCCAGACTTACTTCGGTTGTTATAGTTATTGTTGTTGTTCTTTCCGCATAGTATTGGTACTTCTTAAAAAGTGATTATCATAGCAGCGCTTTAAAAAAAATTATGCCCAGAAAGACACAAGCACGGTGTACCGCCAAACCTGCCTAACTGGTCTGAACATCTAGGAGAACTGGCTCACACACAGCATCCTGTCCCGACAGCGGAAGTAAAATGACATCATGGTGGACTGGAGAGAATGGCGATGGAGGGTGCAGTTTACTGACAAAGAAGCAGAGAAGACCTCAGCGAAAGTGGATACAAGACACTGAAGATGCCTTGACTAGGAAAGTGGATACAAGACACTGAAGATGCCTTGACTAGGAAAGTTGACACAAGACACTGAAGATGCCTTGACTAGGAAAGCACATTGGCTAGAGAAAGAGAGACTTTCATAACTGCCGTGACGAGAGCGACGTTCTGTGAAAGACCTGCTGACTGATGATGACCTTGACTTCTAAGTGGATCCCGTTTTGAATAGATATCAGAAAATATTTTAGGAAGTAAAGATGGTCACGCTTATGTTAACCAGATCACACATAAAGTAAAAAAAAAAAAAAAATCTGCAAGAATATTCGTTTGTGACCCGTTTGGTATAGACCTGATTGGGGATCTCAAGGAACTTACCTGTCTTTGGATTCACCTGCATTTTCTCCACACCGAGTGACGTAACTTCCAGGTTTGATCGCACGGTTAAAAAAAACGAGTTTAAATAAACAGGCCCTGTCGTCATGACGTCATTCCAGTGAACTTGGCCACCCGTGACGACAACGTGTTTGAAAATAAAGACATTTTTAAGGTCTTCATCCAAAGCTTGTTCGTTTGGCGATTCTTGTAGTGCGTAAATACATCTCCGTTCTGAAGTTCGCGGAATCTGTTCGCGTTATCTACTTCTGTACATATGTGAGAGATAAAGAGCAGGTAGTGGAACCTACCCAACGGGTTCTGTGGCGAAATGGATCAGATGCCTGTCTTCCACTGTGAATAATATGGGTTCATTATGAAAGTCTTCTTTGGTTTGATGAGAGCAAGTGTTTAGGATAATCTAGAGTACGTCGCTAGAGGTTCAGAGTTTCGAGCTTTGTGCCAAACCTCCACGAAAGACCAGCGGATCTGTGAGGAGAAACCAACCCGTTCGGGAGAACACTTTCTGTCTTGAAATAGATCCTATCGAATCTAAACACCTGCTCCGAATACTCAAAAGAAAATCGTTAATGGTATAAAAACGTAATAGCAACAGAATCAGTAGTGGTGGTAGTAGCAGCAGCAATAGAATCAGTAGTGGTATAAGTAGTAGAGCAGCAGTAGCAGTAGCAGCAGCAGCAGTAGCGCTTGTTGTTATTACATGAGTAGTTATGGGAGTAGCTATAGTAGTAATAATAGTAGTAGTTGTAGTAGTAGCAGCAAGAGCAGCAGCAGCAGCAGCAGCAGTAGTAGTAGTAGTAGTAGTAGTAGTAGTAGTAGTAGTAGTAGTAGTAGTAGTAGTAGTAGTAGCGCTTGTTGTTAGTAAAAGTAGTAGTAGTAGTAGTAGTAGTAGTAAGAATAGTAGTAGTAGTAGTGGGGGGATGAGAAGTTGTTGTGAAGGAAAAAGTTGTAGCAGCAGCAGTTGTTTAGGTGGGGGTGGCATGCAGGAGAAGACGGGATTGGATGGGGGGGGGGGGGCATGATTAGGAGAAGAAGAAGAAGAAGAAGAAGAAGAAGAAGAAGAAGAAGAAGAAGAAGAAGAAGAAGAAGAAGAAGAAGAAGAAGAAGAAAAAGAAGAAGAAAAAGAAGAAGAAAATAAGAAAAAGAAGAAGAAGAAGAAGAAGAAGAAGAAGAAGAAGAAGAAGAAGAAGAAGAAGAAGAAGAAGAAGAAGAAGAAGAAGAAGAAAAAAGAAGAAGAAGAAGAAAAAGAAGAAGAAGAAGAAGAAGAAGAAGAAGAAAAAGAAGAAGAAAAAAGAAGAAGAAGAAGAAGAAGAAGAAGAAGAAAAAAAAGAAGAAGAAGAAGAAGAAGAAGAAAAAGAAGAAGAAAAAAAGAAGAAAAAGAAGAAGAAGAAGAAGAAGAAGAAGAAGAAAAGAAGATGAAGAAGAAGAAGAAGAAGAAGAAAAAGAAGAAGAAAAATAAGAAGAAAAAAGAAGAAGAAAAAAGAAGAAGAAAAAAGAAGAAGAAGAAGAAGAAGAAGAAGAAGAAGAAGAAGAAGAAGAAGAAGAAGAAGAAGAAGAAGAAGAAGAAGAAGAAAAAGAAGAAGAAGAAGAAGAAGAAGAAGAAGAAGAAGAAGAAGAAGAAGGAAGAAGAACATACCTGGCATAAGTAAACCCTTATCACCTCACACCACAGCACACGACTCGTCTCTGGCTAGATTCCCTGTACCTTTTACCTAGAGATACATACCCCTGTTTATTTGTTGTTACCCTTTGACATTTTATTTTGGCATCAAAGAAATGTAGCACCCCGAGGGATCCATATGGTAGATCTTGAAGCAAAGTAGACCCTTAAGGATGAACTCGGTTGTCAGCTGGGTCTCCAGGGTGGAGAGGAAGTACGCAGAAAGTTCAACGGACATCCTCCTTGATCTGCGTGGGTTGTTTGCCACTTGGGGCCATTGAAATATGACGCGAAATAAATAAATTCGTAGGCAACGATTGGTATTAAAATGAAGTGAAGTAAACAGGGTGGGATAAGAGGCTAGATTATACAATATGTAATTTATTAAGTGGTTGGTTGGCGGATTTACCAGCTCTTTTGTCATCTTAGATAATGGCTAGAACAGAGCAGCGCTTTAGAATGTTAATTTGTCTACAGTTATAAATCGCTGAATCATCATCATCATCATCATCATCATCATCATCATCATCATCATCTTCATGTGCCTTGCCGAGTGGCCTGGGCGATCATGCCTCTCCACCGTCTGTGATCTCCTGCAGCATGTATCAGTTCATGTTCAGACCTCCACGCCATGCAACAAGACCGTCAAGAATATTCTCTCGTTGTCTTCCTTAATCCCTTCTTCCACAGATATTTTCAGTGGTCACAATGTGTTCCATTTTTTCCTTTTCTCCCAACATGGCCGAAAAATGATGTCTGTGATAAGTTGTCTTTGGGCTCCCGCCTCTTTCAAAACCATTTGGTTGCTTTTTTTGCTTTTTTTTTTGTGCTGTCCTCTGTATTTTAAGCACTCTTCTGTAAAACCACATCTCTTGGGCTTCAAGAAATTGTTAGGCCTGCCTACCGATTGTCTAGGATTCACAGCTATATAGTAAAACTGGGTGTGTGTAGCAAGCATAAATGGACATATGTAATCTCACTTCATAAAGCGCCACTTCATCTTTGTAAAGTAAAGGACCCTTTTCAGGCCCTTCATATCTATTAGGCATCTAGGGCTAGGGGCTAGATCTACATTTTTTAGACAAATCGGCACTTGATGGGTAATGTGGTCAGAATTACACCGACCACCTTCACTTTCCATTACTGCACCTGTTACCCACTCAATGCTTGATTGACTTGGGAGCCAAGGGCATTTTCGAAAAATGCCCGGCTCTGAACCGCAGGCGAGTGTCTAGCCGCTACACCACAGTGGTCCTACCTTTGTATATGGTGACCATAAATAGTGGATCAACCATCCCACTCCCCTTTAGGACTTCATAACAGACTTGTAGTAGGTTCTAAATTTGGCGAGTCAGTCCTACCCACGAAATGAGCCCAGTCCTGCTGCCCGACCACTGAAGGAAATGACACCTGTAATACGAACTGAACAGGGAACCGCCCGGCATGAGTTTCTTATTTGGTTCTTGCCGTTTCGGTTTTCCCTCGTTACTTGGTTTGTGACCGACGCGATCCTTCTGGTCACACCCAGTGCGGCAGTTTCTCTCGTGATCCCATTGTGGTTGGAGTACTCTCCCCTTTGTTACTGTTGTGTAGTTCAGTTCAAGCCGAGAAAAGCCGCGGCCGAAACGTCAATATGTGTTGTTTTATGCACGTTTTTTTGCTTCCCTATTTCGTTAAGCGAAGTCGCCGTGGCGTTGGCGGCTAGACGCCCGCCTGTGGATCGGAAGGTCGTGGATTCGCGTCCTAACGGAGCCGGACTTTTTGGGGTTAAAAATGACCTCGACTCCCAGGTCCACCAGCCTTAAGTGAGTATCAGGTGCAGTCCTGGGAAGTAAAGGCGGCCGGTGTGATGCTGACCACGTTACCCACCAAGGGTCAATTGGTGTATAAACATATAGGTCTAACCCTGGATTCTCATTACGCCTAAAGGCGTGGAGAAGGGACCTTTACTTTTTAGTCACTGTTTACTGGATTAATTTCAATGCAGCAGAGCATGTCAGGTACTACACTTTGATCTTGACTTATTGACTGTAAACTAAAACCAAAAATAGGAACTCGTTATAGTCTTATGGCTGAATTGTGCTGTTGCTCGATTTATGTGTGTGCACTGGCGGTTTGTTAAGCTGTCAGCTGCTCCAGTGGATACGAACATCCAACATTGCACCTATCCATCTTTTGCACACCCTGTGGTTGCCAGTCAACGCCCAAAAGGGCGGCAACCTTTCAGTTGGCCCCAAAGGTCGCGCTCCCTAGTCTCCGCACATATTTCCGGTTCTTTCTTCTCCTGCCACTGAGGCCAACAGCAGGCCCTGGATTGACACAGTTTTTCTCTCGCAGATTCTGCTCTTAAAAGGTCCGCTTTCCTGTTTCAATTAAAGAATTCACAACCTTTTGAAAGGATTTCGAAGAGCCTCATCTCACTTAGTGAGTGCTAGAGAACTCTGTTGGTCTGTAACGGCAAGGCTAGGGGAGGATTTGAGAATGAATGTGTCCAACATAATCTGATTAAGCTTTGAGTTGAAGCACATGAATGGAAACATATGTGTTCTATTCCAGCGCACTTGTCAGCTCATTTTATGAATAGTGATAATTTCTATATTCAGTGCATACGAGAGAAAAGGGGGGGGGGGGGGCTAAACATGGGAACGACGCAGATTAGTTTAGTTGTACTCCTGGGGCAAAGTAAAAGACACCCTGCTTATTACATGTGTGTCGTAAGATGCGACTAATTGAGGATTTGCTGAAATTGGATGTTTAAAAAGTCCTTCACCTTATACTGGGTCGAACCCGGCTCTCCGGCATGAAAGCCTGATGTTGTAACCGCTCGGCCAGCGCACGGGTAAACGAGGTTAACACTGCACACCTCAGCTTCACCTAGTCACGACTTCACAGTCACACAGACAAGAACACCAAACGAGCAGCCAGAACTGCATGCATATTTCCACGTGAAGATGATGTCAGTTGAAGTCGTTACACCGCTGCACGTTTAACCGACGTCAACGCCCCGACTGACGTCACCAGGTGCCCAAATGGTGTCATTATTTAGATGTTAGCACTCGTCTGGTCCTCACTAGGTTACCGCCCTCTTCTATGTGGGTTCGTTTTTTTTTTCCTTTTTTCTGCCCCTTCCCGTTTTGTCTTAGGCCAGTGGTTCTCATCCTTCCTATTGCCGCGACCCTTTAATACTATTCCTCGTGCTGTAGCGACCCCTAGACACACAATTATTTTCGCTACTGCTTCATAACTTCAATAAATAGTTGTTGTTTTTTCCGATGGTCTTAAGCAATGTTATTACTTCCTGTCCTTTTTAGGATACAATTTTTCGTTATTTGAAGCCCTACTCTGGCTTTGCCAGGGGCCGCAATATAGCCTGGTCGTAAATATGGCCTAAATGCTGAACGCGGTTTCTGTGGAGCTAATCCAGAGGACAAGGGACCGAGATCTATGAAGAGGTATGAACGCCTACGCCGGTCAGCAGGGCACTTGATGATGACGCTGATGAGGGTGAGAGGAGGGGACAGGCCTCGGGATTTTAGGGCCGTATTTGTGAATGCAGTTGCCACGAATCAGTTTTACATTATTTCTTTATCTGATATTTGTATACACAGTGTCAACATCTTTATCTGCTGATACGAACCTAGTCTCTTGAATGAGATCCTAACGTTCTAACAGCTCGAAACTTACAGCGCTAGTGCAAATGATCTCAAACCGCAAGGAATAATCAACACATTCGTATATAATTACCGAAGTCGGTCTCTACTACAGTGTAAAGATGAGTTCACGTGGGACATGAATGTTACAAGTATTGAAATAGTTTCGTGGGAGCAAAATGTCATTGACCGCGTTGTGTGAAGGGGTCACATCAGGTAGGCTGTGAGAATTAAAGAAGGAAATAATGCAGAACGAATCAGATCTCAACGTCCGAGAAGAAACAGGCTAACTACAGATGACGACACCAACGGTCATGACGCCCTATGCTCTAATAGTGTCAGCATTTTCTTTACGCTCAGGGTCTTTCTACTCATACTCGCCATCGCCATGGGCTGTGAGCCCCATGCCTCCTTATAGCACAAAGAACACGATCATCTGGAAAGTATGTTTGAGGTTTTGAACAACGGATCAACATCATGGCACACGGGTAGTAACCCATAAGTGCTCCGTTCTTCTTCTAAAACAAGTCTGAATCTGAAGAAGCTCAGCACAGTGCACAGGCTCTGTAGCACCGGCGAGGATCCTGAAATATTTTAGGTAGATTTTTAACTCCTAATTTTGCCCGGGCAGCGCAGTTAGGCTACTGTTTTTGATTTCCAACGGCCAAGGGATTTTTTACGTGCGCAACAATACACAAGGGCGTCCGATCTTAGAGACCAGGTGGAATTACTAGAAGTCCAAGTCTACGTGAAAAAATCCCAGTTGTTACCAGGGATTAAACCCAGAACCTCTAGCACTCTAGGCGGGCACAATACTTCGCAGCCTCTATCTGGAAAGATGAAAAGGTGTCGACATGCATAATTACTCAATCTGTAAAGTAAAGGACCCCTTTCATTACCTTTAGGCATATCGGTCATTTAGGGCTAGACCTATATTTGTATGGACCAATCGGGCAGTTGGTGGATGATGGGGCCAGCATCACACCGGCCGACTTTACTTCCCACGACAGCACCTTGTACCCACTCAAGGCGGGGGTCGACTTGGGAGCCATTTAAAAAAAAAAAAAAAAAAAGGCCGGTTCCGTCTGGACCCGAACCCACGACCTCCAGATCCGCAGGCGGGCGTCTAGCCGCTACACCCCTACGACTCCTCATAGTTACTCAGTAGCTGGGTTAAAAAAGTCCCCCGTGTGGGTTCCGGGACCCCATTGTGGGGGAAAACAAGAATAGACCCATTGCCTCCCCAAAAGCATGTCGTAAGAGTCGACTAATTGGGGAGCTTCCTTTGAAGTCGGAGTGCATCTGTCGGAGAGGCAAGGAACCAACAGTCTGTATTCAAGAGAATGAGATCTGTAAAACTGATGCACTCGCAACACTCAGGTTCTGGAGCAGGACTGCAGTTCAGAAGTGGACGAGCAACCAGAACTTTCCGCCAGAGTGTACAGCTGGTGAACGCCAAGAAGAAGCAGAAGAAGAAGAAATCAAAAGTAATCCGGTAATCAGTAATCACAAGCCCGGCTTTACTGCAAGCAGGTCAGCCCAAAGCTGCCTCCGTTTCTGTGCCAGCGATAACAACACAGAGTGACCATCACAGTCCCTTGTGGGGGGGGGGGGGGGGAGGGGGTGGAATGAGGGTGGGGGTAATAAGTGGCAAGGCAGAAAAAAAAGAAAAAGAAATGTGGAAAATATGCAACCACACAAGAAAGCACCGAAACCAGAGTCAAGGAGAACTTAATTGGCAGCCATGTTATCGCTGTTTACATCATCGGTACTTGTGTTGGTTAAGTGGCGGAAGTCATTTCTGGTTACTGGTTTGATATGTAGAGGAGAGCAGGGCAGGCCAGGGACAAGGGAATCTGAGAGAAATGGATGGGGAAGGGACATGGCAATCTTAGATGAATGGGAGTTGGGGACGGGGAGGGAGAAACAGTCAAAGGAGCGGCCGGGCGGAAATAGAGTGTTTGAAACATTGTGTAGCGGTTCTTAACACTTCTAATGGTTTAAGTTTATACATTGGAGCAACATCACGGCACAAGGGTAGTAACCCATACATGCTTCGTTCTACTTCTGACTCAAGTCCAAGTTCCAATAATCTCAGCGCAGTGCACGAACTCCGTAGCACCGGCGAGGATCATGAAATACTTTGAGTAGATTGTTAATTCTAAATTGTTGCACACGCAGCGCCGGTGGACTGCTCTTTTTGATTTCCAGTCTCCAAGGGTTTTTTACTTCCCAAAGACCAGATAAAAATTACGTGAAAAAAATCCCAGCCTTCCCCGGGGCCTGAACCAGGGACCTCCAGTACTCGAGGCTGACGCCATGCTCCAAGATAGAATCCTGACTACTGATATTGTTGCCATATGGCATGGTGATGTGGTCCGTATTGTGGATGTTTGCTCTAGCTTGTTAAACCCACCATCCATCCATCTATCCATCCATCCATCCATCCATCCATCCATCCATCCATCCATCCATCCATCCACCCATCTGTTTAAATAAAACTAAACCCAAAAAATCGACGTCATCCTACTGCGAGCAGTATCGGTTATAAATGTGAACTGGTTTCTTTGTGCCGGAGAAGGTGTTAGAGATCTGCATTGGGTGTTGTGGATCCATAAAAGGTGTTTATGAGAAATGGAGACTGTATGCAACGTCTTCTGAAGGTCCCAAGCACACCTCCTCTACGTCTCTAACGTCTTTTGAAGGTCCCAAACACACCTCCTCTAGGTCTTTTAAATGTCCCAAACACATCTCATCTAGGTCTTTTGAAGGTCGTAAACACATCTCCTCTAGGTCTCTAACGTCTTTTGAAGGTCCCAAACGCATCTCCTCTAGGTCTTTTGAAGGTCCCAAACACATCTCCTCTAGGTCTCTAACGTCTTTTGAAGGTCTCAAACACGCATCTTCTAGGTCTTTTGAAGGTCCCAAACACATCTCCTCTAGGTCTCTAACGTCTTTTGAAGGTCGTAACACATCTCATCTAGGTCTCCAACGTCTTTTGAAGGTCCCAAACACATCACCTCTAGGTCTTTTGAAGGTCCTAAACACAACACCTCTAGGTCTTTTAAGGTCCCAAACACATCTCCTCTAGGTCTTTTGAAGGTCCCAAACACATCACCTCTAGGTCTCTAGGGTCTTTTGAAGGTTCGAAACACATCTCCTCTAGGTCTGTAACGTCTTTTGAAGGTCCCAAACAAATCTCCTCTAGGTCTGTAACGTCTTTTGAAGGTCCTAAACACATTTCCTCTGGATCCCTAAATTATCTCCTCTAGATCGCACACATTCTATACAGATCGAAAACGCCTTCAATTGGTCCCAAACACACATTCTCAAGTTCTCATACAAACCTTTTATGGATCCCTAACGCCCAATGCAGATCTCTAACATGCCTTCTCCAGAACGGTCTACGTAGATCCACGACTACTCCATGAACCCAGGCCTCTCATTTTTCAACATTCCACGTGAACCGTGGTCACGTCGATTCCGTGCACAGGGTCTCTGAGTACGAATCAATGTTAACATTAGATCCGTGTTGTGTCTTTTGTGTGTGCTCAGAATCCAGTGTTAACAGACCGTCCGTTTCGCAACTTGCTGAAGTGAATCTAATGTTAACTAATCGACAACATCACAGCTCAGTCTGAAACCTTTATGTCGGCCACTTCCGGTGTAGACCAGAGTTGCCATATTGGCATTTTAATGCCAGATTCCACAAATTTGGCATATTTGAAATTGAACTGGCATAAGATAATGAACTAGCATATTTTGGCATATTTGGATTTTCCTGGCTTTTTCTATCAATATGTGCTTACATTTGCTTCATAGTTCCTCCGTTAGAAAGACGCAGATTTACTAAAAGCGATGTAGACCTACAGTAAACATCTTTATTTCAGTTTGACTTTGTTGTGATATCCTGGTACGCACTAACAGAGATTTGCGCCATTTCTTATTGTATTTTTTGTCTCCTAAACGGATCGTGATTTCGATAACCCAAGCCCTCTGTAATGTATGTTAATCTACTTTAAAAAATGCGTGATATAAAACCAAAACCCACCACTGATACCAAGTGATTCAGACTCTTCAGAAACTACTCAAGGACATAAAATATAGAGGATTTAGACCTAATTCTATCTGTTTTTACACCCGAAAAGGTTTACTCTGTATCTTCCACTGTTTCCAGTGAAAATGACAGTGAAGAATATAATCTAGAGCTTTTGATGTGAAGTGAGTACAATGTTATATTTTATTTGGCATTTCCTGGCATATTTCGGGTAATGGTTTGGCATAAAATGAAGTTTCTTATCTGGCAACCCTGGTGTAGACGGAACATTCTTTACAGGTTGTCATAAAAAAATGTCAGTCCAAACTAGAAGTCTCCCAGGTCGACCCAGCTTAATGTGAACCATTAGGCACAGTTCTAAGAAGTAAAGGCGGCCGGCATGATGTTGAATATCTCATCGACAGAGCGCTGATTGTTCTATAACATATAGGTCTTGCCCTATATGCAAAAAAAAAACACTTAAAGGCTTGGAAAGAGGTTAATTTTTTTTTCCAAACTGAACAAGACATAAAGTTTACCTGCTTCAGATGCACTGGATCTATGTTTGCATGTCTGAGTTCTGTCTCTGTAGCCAGATTCTGTATCCAGGCTTATTTATAAAACAAAAGCTAACAGAATATTTTTTTTTTTGGGGGGGGGGGGGGGGGGGGGAGGGGGGGGGGGGGGGGGGGGGGGGTGGGGTCTTCTTGTGCAGTGCGCATATCTACAGTTAAAAATATAATAATAGGTAATTGTATAACACAGGCAGGTAATTGTAGATTAAGAAGATAATCTGACCAAAACGGATCTCCATACTGTCTGTTTTACTTGTTGTGGAATCTATTATGCTTCTATTTTTAATCTCATTTCGTTATGTATGTGTGGGGAGGGGTGGGGTGGGGGATTTTCATATACCCAAAAGGGGGGGGGCGTGGGTGTCTTGGCATGTACTTAGGGGAGCGCGAAGTATGCTAGATGCATGTGCTTGAACCCATAAGGAGTATAAGCAGTAAAAAACTATCAACGAGTGTTAACTGCTGTTGTTGTTATAAAGGGTATTTTAATCCCTAAGGATTGTGCAATCTGGCATACTGTTGCTTTTATGCTTGCTAAGATTGTGTTGTCAGGCATACTGTTGCTCTGGTGGCTGCTAAGATTGTGCAATCGGGCGTACCGTTGCTCCTAAGGTTGCTAAGATTGTGCAATCTGGCATACTATTGCTCCTAAGGTTGCTAAGATTGTGCAATCGGGCGTACCGTTGCTCCTAAGGTTGCTAAGATTGTGCAATCTGGCATACTGTTGCTCCTAAGGTTGCTTAGATTGTGCAATCTGGCATACTGTTGCTCCTAGGGTTGCTTAGATTGTGCAATCTGGCATACTGTTGCTCCTAGGGTTGCTTAGATTGTGCAATCTGGCATACTGTTGCTCCTAAGGTTGCTAAGATTGTGCAATCTGGCATACTGTTGCTCCTAGGGTTGCTTAGATTGTGCAATCTGGCATACTGTTGCTCCTAGGGTTGCTTAGATTGTGCAATCTGGCATACTGTTGCTCCTAGGGTTGCTTAGATTGTGCAATCTGGCATACTGTTGCTCCTAGGGTTGCTTAGATTGTGCAATCTGGCATACTGTTGCTCCTAGGGTTGCTTAGATTGTGCAATCTGGCATACTGTTGCTATTATAGTTGCTCTTCTCCTTTTTCTTCTTCGTAGCGTTCACCGACTTTAAAACTCTGACTGCGCGTTCTGGTTGTTTGTCCAATTCTGGTCTTTTCTCTTGCTCCTGAATTTGAGTTTTTCGTGCACATCAGTATCATAGATCTGTTTGTATGCAGGCTGTTTTGATGCCTCTCAGGCAGATGCAATCCAAATTCCAAAGAAAACATCCCCGATTTGTCGATTTTTACGACTTTGTGGGGAAATAAAAGGGGGAAAAGTGGGGAAAAAGGGAGGGGGGGGGGGTGTCTGTTTTTTCTTTTCTCCCCAAAAAGGGACCCTAAACTCACAGAAGGACCTAATCACTAATCTTTTCGCAAAACGGCATACCGTAAATTTTCTGGAAAAAAAATGTACCTGCATACTCAGCCAGCCATTTGCCAGAATACGTGCACCTAAATCCTTATCCGCCATGACACGTATATCACGTCATCATTTCATGGGCTGCATGTGTTCCGTTGTCCGCCAAATGGCAGCTATATTTGTATAGACAGCTTCACACCCACCCACATCTAAACTCTCCTAGAAACACCCACACCCCCACATCAGCATCAACAAATGTAAACAGCGGCATTTTCTCTGGCCCTCCGGGTTGTATGCCTTGCCCTAGTAACCTCTATTCCCGTCCTGGGAACTTTGGGCTTCTAGTAACCAGATTGTCTTCAGTTGGGCTCGGCGTTTGTTGAAGTTCGGCAGTTGCCCCGGTGCACTGGAAATATCCCTCCTTACAGTAAACATCTTTCAACAGCTGCAGCCCTTGGTGTGTGTGTCGGGTGGCCTCTGCATGCGCGCCGTTGGGTATCCTCGGCCCACAAGGATGTAATCACCAGTAAACAAGAACATGCAGCCAAGTTGCAGGAGCATCTTGAGGTCTTGCTTGTCTTAACGGTTGCAAAGGGGAGAAAGGGGCTATGTGGGAGTGTCTTAAATGTGGGAGACGGGTTTTTCTTTTTCTTCATTTTTTCCCCCTTCTCTTATTCATTTTTTTCGAATTTTTATTCATTATTTTAAGTAGTGTTTGCTTTTGCTGTTGTTTCTTTATTCTTTTTCATTTTGTAAAAATATGTTTATTTTTTTTTTTCTTTCTGTCTTTGTTTGTTTCTGTGTTCCTTTCTTTCTTCCTTCCGTTATTTCTTTCTTTTTCTTTCTTTCTTTCTTTCTTTCTTTCATTCTTTCTTTCTTTCTTTCTTTCTTTCTTTCTTTCTTTCTTTCTTTCTTTCTTTCTTTCTTTCTTTCTTTCTTCTTCGCATTCACCAGCTGTAAACTTTAGCGGAAAGTTCTGGTTGTTCGTCCACTCCTGGACTGCAGTCCTGTTCCAGAACCTGAGTGTTCCGTGTGCATCTGTTTGACAGATCTGACTAATTTGTATGCAGACTGTTGGTTCCTTGTATCTCACGCAGATGTACTTCAACTTTGAAGGAATCTCCCAATTAGTTGACTCTTGCGACATGCTTTTGGATAGGCAGTGGGTCTGTTCAAGTTTTCCCTATAACACGACCCCGGAACCCACACGGGGAGTTTCACATTTGTATTTTAGTTTGTAATTCTGTCTTCATTTAGTGCGTGCACTCTTTATTTACGCTTCCTCGACCTTTATTTGTGTATTCATACTCCTTTTGTTTTTGGGATGTCATTTATGTTTATTAATTTATTTGTTTTCACCACTTTTTTTTCTTTGACCCATAATGGTACGTTTCTGTGGTCTTCTCTTTCACAATCGTTCCCTGCGAACCCTCTCTTTCTCTGTTTGTGCTTCTCTCTCTCCCTTTCTCCCTCTCTTTCTTTCTGCAAACTCTCTCTCTCTCTCTCAATGTCTTTATCGCTTGCGCGCTCTCTCCCTCTCTCTCTCTCTCTCTCTCTCTCTCTCTCTCTCTCTCTCTCTCTCTCTCTCTCTCTCTCTCTCCCTCTCTCTATCTCTCTCTTTCTTTCTCTCTATTGGGTTTTTTCTCTCTATCTTTGTCCTTGGTATATAGACACATCTCTGGCAGTAACGAGCGCTAAACCTTTATAAAGTACCTCCATGAAATGTTACCAAAGACTTTGGCCGTCATTATGACATTCCTCAGATGGCCCCTCTCTCTCCACAGTCCGGCTCAGCGTCGAATTATATGAAATCAGGACCCAGACAGACAAACTATAAGCTTGCCAATAACATCTTTATGTCACAAAGTGAGGCTGGAACAACACATCAGCCATAACAATAGATGAAAGCGTACGCATGCCTTTCACAACTATGACCTCCTGTCGTTGTTTCATTGCATTTCCTTTTTTTTCGCTTTTTCTGTCTGTCTGTCTTTCTTTCTTTCTTTCTTTCTTTCTTTCTTTCTTTCTTTCTTTCTTTCTTTCTTTCTTTCTTTCTTTCTTTCTTTCTTTCTTTCTTTCTTTCTTTCTTTCTTTCTTTCTTTCTTTCTTTCTTTTTCTTTCTTTCTTTCTTTCTTTCTTTCTTTCTTTCTTTCTTTCTTTCTTTCTTTCTTTCTTTCTTTCTTTCTTTCTTTCTTTCTTTCTTTCTTTCTTTCTTTCTTTCATTCTTCTTCAACAGGGCGAATGTCATATTGTCTTGTGTCATTATTCTAATGATACATTCAGGATACACCCATAAAAGGTAATTTCCTCTGTAGGTTACCTAGCCCCGTTTAAGGAAAGAAGAACGATAGAAAGAAGACACCCACAGTTCCCCCTATAGCTTTCGATTTGTATAATGTCTACTGCAAATCTATTCAAAGAAGTTTACTGAAGGGCCAACATTTTACAAATGGGCATCGTCACCGGCTGGTTGCTCTGAGACCTAGTGCAAAAATGGGCATCGTCACCGGCTGGTTGCTCTGAGACCTAGTGCAAAAATGGGCATCGTCACCGGCTGGTTGCTCTGAGACCTAGTGCAAAAATGGGCATCGTCACCGGCTGGCTGATTTGAGACCTAGTGCAAAAAAAAAAAAAGCTTGTTAATAAATACATCTGGTAATAATCCGCGGGACACTTCCTAGGTCTTCGCGGGCCAGATTTAGCCTGCAGGCCGCCAGTGGAATAGCCGTAGACTATAGTGTGTCCCCTTATCTGTCTACTTCTTTCTATTAGTGCAGATCAGTTGTTATATTGATTTATTATAACCCCTAGAAGAGCGTGTCGTAAAAAAGGCATTAACATGTTTCCTGAAATCAGATGTCTTCTGTAAAACATGCAGATGTCACAACTCACGTGTAAACCCTTCAACTCCATGACAACTATTCTTAAAGGACCAAGGGAGGAGGAGGAGGAGGAGGAGAAAGAAGAAGAAGAAAAAGAAGAAGAAGAAGAAAAAGAAATAGAAGAAGAAGAAGAAGAAGAAGAAGAAGAAGAAGAAGAAGAAGAAGAAGAAGAAGAAGAAGAAGAAGAAGAAGAAGAAGAAGAAGAAGAAGAAGAAGAAGAAGAAAAATAAGAAAGAGAAAAATAAGAAAGAGAAAAATCAGACAAAAAAGAAGAAGAAGAAGAAGAAGAAGAAGAAGAAGAAGAAGAAGAAGAAGAAGAAGAAAAAGAAAAATAAGAAGAAGAAGAAGAAGAAGAAGAAGAAGAAGAAGAAGAAGAAGAAGACAAAGAATGAGAAGAAGAAGAAGAGGAAGAAGAAGAAGAAAAAGAAGAAGAAGAAGAAAGAAAAAAGTATAATAATAATGTTAATAATAATAATGTTAATAATAATAATAATAATAATAATAATAATAATAATAATAATAATAATAATAATAATAATAATAATAATAATAATAATAATAATAAAAATAAGAAGAAGAAGAAGAAGAAGAAGAATATTTGTCTTCAATTTTCTCAGTTGCTTCCCCACTGCCTTACCATCAATAACTACGCATTCTCCCCCCCCCCCCCCCCCCCCCCCCCAACTTCCCCTTTTCAACTCAACCCATTTCCGTGTAAAGAGCTCTGAGATTGTCAGAAACGTATCAACTTCACTGATTGCCGTGGTCCTTCCAGTGACCCAGCCTATTATAACACCACAGCTTGGGAAAACAGCAAAATGTCTTTCCCCTGTACAAGTATGTCCCAGCCGAAGTGGCCCATTTCTGTGGCTGCCGTTTTTTTTTTTTTAGAGACCATTTCTCTTCCCCATCACCCTACGCATTTAGAAATTGATGTATAATAGAAGCGGAGGGGTGGGAGTTGGGAGAAGATTCGATTCGATTTATTGCCTGGACTTTGCATGAAGAGAAATTTACCCGTTTAGAAGAGAGCGAGATTTTGCCACTCCTGGCGTTTCGTCGGCAGCCCATGCCACTTTGGCTGGTATCGGGCCGACTAGTGACGTCATTGTGTCACGTGGTTTATCTTGGTATGCTCTTATGGAGGTTTTTTGTGTGTGTGTGTGGCAACACATTCATCATTATCTACGTGTTTCGTCATTTTTTGAAATTTGAAGCCCCACCCTGGCTTTTGCCAGGGGCCGCAATATAGGCAGGCCATAAATATGGCCAAATGTCCGAACGCAGTTTATGGGACCTCTCCACGGCGATCCTCATCCACATGGTGGCACTTTGTGTCATCGGGTGTTTATCGCTTGTGTGATGTCCTGGTGGGGTAGGAAGACAGTCAGTCAGTGTGTGTGGCCCGTTTACTAGCGTCATGTGCCTTGTGTTGGTTTCGACAGTGGTATCAAGAAAGTCGACCGTTCAGTAGAAATGGCAAACTACTGGACGTAAATTTGCCTTAAAAAAACCACACAACAGCCAGGGGCTGTTGGGGTTGGTTTTGCAACGTCCTGTAAAGGATACGCAACTAACCTTTTACTAGCGTGTTTGGTTAAACCTGACCTCGCGGCGACCGGGCGATGTTCTTCTTTTGGTCAGGGGTTGGCAGAAAAGTCTCATTTCTTCCAGATTTACGGTATATATCATGTAATCAAGATATAAGAGTTGCGATATCCATAGTACGGAGCCAAAGGGTTATTAACAACACATGGTTTCAGGATAATGGGGGGGGGGGGGGGGGGGGAGGAGAATGGTGTTTTTTTTTTTTTTAACAGGAATTTTTTTTTTTTTTTTTTATCCTTCAGTGTGCTGTACAAGTTAAGGTTAGGGCACTCTTGACTGCACACTCACTCACTCTGGACTACATGTTACTTTGTAATCGTTTTGTAGTGTCCCACTGTAACGATGCTATGTATATGGCTATACGGTTGAACCTGGTTTGCCTGGTTGGTTCGGCAATGTAAGAGTCGAATCATTCGGAGATACCTTCCAAGTTGAAGCACTAATCGGCTCTGTGGCTATGTCGATGCGAACGCTTCGTAATGCCGGGATGCCGGGTTCGATCCCAGCTGCAGGCCATGCGCCTTGCGTTGGTTTCGACAGTGGTATCAAGAAAGCCGACCGTCCAGAAGCAATGGCAAACTACTGGGCGTAAATTTGCCTAGAAAAACCACACAACAGCAAGGGGTTGTTGTGGTTGGTTCTGCAACGTCCTGTAAAGGATACGCAACTAACCTAGGAGCGGAAGCCCGCCAGCATGGGACAAACAGCTGCACACAAATAAACCAGTAAAGTCGGTGTACACGCAAAACTCAGGCCCTGGCCAAAGCCAAAGTCCATATGAACGAACAACCAGGTCTTTCCGCTGGAGCTCACAGTTGGTAAACAAAGAAAAAGAAGACACACAGTTTCAGCTTACACGTTTCATTGGCTATTTTAGGTGCAACAGTCTGGTAAAAATAGCTTGCTGTGAATGTCGACGACTCGACATGTGTGTGAGTATATGTGGCGTGAAGGTTTCGATAAACTGACCAGATAAATATTATGTGTATGTTATTGTATAGAATGTGATGTTGAGAGATCTGGAGACAGTGATATGTGGAAGAGTTATGCCAAGCAGAATTATCCAGACAGCATCGGGGAAATCATTCGTTCTTTTATGTTGATAATTCTCCCTTTTATTCACCTGTTCTGGTGGTGATCTTCTTTTTCGTTGTTATTAAAAAAGAGATTTATTTGATTTTTGTTTGTCTGCTAAATCTAATATTATTGAATCGATGTTGCTGCTGCTACTGTTCCACTACCATCGCAAATACTACTACTACTACCACTACTACAACTACCGCTAACGCTACTATTAGTACTAATACTACAATTACTACTACCACTGTTGCTGGTACTATTACTGCTATTACCACCATTACTAATACGACTACTACTATGCTGCTGCTGCTACTACTACTACTACTACTACTACTATTACTACTTCTACTACTACTACTACTACTACTACTACTACTACTACTACTACTACTACTACTACTACTACTACTACTACTAGTACTACTACTACTAACTACTACTACTAACTACTACTACTACTAAAACGTCAAGGGAAAAAAAAACGACATCGAAGAAGAAGACATAAAAAAAGAAAGAAAAAAAATGGAGAGGAACACACACACAAAAACAGTGAGGGCAAGAAGAAGAAGATTAAGAACAGCAACAAGAACCAGAAAATGACAACAAGTAATAATAATAATAATATTAATAATAATAATAATGATGATGATGATGATAAAAAAAATAATAATAAAAAGGAGAAGAAGAAGAAGAACAAGAAGAAGAAGAAGAAGACAAAGAAGACAAAGAAGAAGAAGCAAAAGAAGACAAAGAAGAAGAAGTGGGGGGAAAAGACTAGTCCTAATAAGTCGTGTTTGTTTTTCTGGACAACGGTTCCCCACTTACTGTTTACTTCTCACCCCGACACGAATCTGACAATTGAGCTGGTGTAGCCAGCAATCATAAACGGCTCTCATTTATAAATAAACAGGCAGCAAATATTTGAAACTAATTTTAAAAGCAGACTAGCATCCGGTCTGTTAACACAACAAGAGCCACGACATTTAGCTATGTATTCTACGTTTTCTTTCTCTTCCGGGTCACACAGAACTTCGGGATGCGCAGAAATATGTAAACAAACATGGCGTTCTGAAAATCGCACTTGAGATGAATGTTTTGCGAGACGAGACTTTGGACAAGGTTGAAATGATGCGAATCAAATTGATCTACATTAACGCAGCACTTTATACATATATGAAGCAAACTGGGCAAATATTATTTGCCCCCAAGAGCTTTATTCGGTTTTGTATTCGGGAGTATATGATTGATTCTTGTTATCTTTAGATTAATATGAAATCGACATCGTTGCACTCCAGGCAAACCCATATCGAATTCCTGTATAGTGGATGTGAGAAGGTGCGGACAAATCTATAACAAATGCTTCGTCCCATTTTTGTTAGGGGGGTGGGGGGGGGGGTGGGGTGGGGGGCAAATTTTGCAAGAGACCTGCCGCCCCCCCCCCCTCTTCTTTTCTTTCTTACCATGTGAAGTAATTCTCGTTAAACGTGTTCGTTTCCTGTTATTTCAAGTGGATTTATATCGAGTTATAGGCATTGTTTTTATATCGTTATTATTGTCTTAAACTAGAATTATGCCTTTTATGCCCTTGTCTTATAGACAAAATGTAAGAGAAAGAAGTTGTGAGCACTGGACCACTTCATTGTTGCGCGCACACACACATACATACACAAAGTAAATAAAACAGTAAATGCATCAAGATAACTAATAGAGTAAAACAGTTCCCAACACGTGTGCCTAAAACACAACAGGATCTAATTATATGTACACCGATTAAATCTTTGCGTTTTGTGTACATTTGTCAAAAACCCGTTTGAATGAAAACATTGCTGAACAATATAAATTCGAGTTACGAAGTCTTACGGCCTGAAGTCGGAACGCAACTCAGTGGGAAGTCGATGAGACCCGGTATTAGGAAATCATGTGATCTCATGTCTCCGTCTTGCTCAAAATGAAATCACAAAAATATAATTATCGACAAAATCAGTAGTGCAACTCTGTGCGTGCACTTTTGAAGAAGCAGCAGCAGCAGACGAAAAAGGTGATGATGATAGTGACGAATATTAAAAAGAATATTACCAAAACGAAGATAATGATGATCATAATAAGGAGACGAAGAAGGAGGAGAAGAAGAAGAAAAAGAAAAAAAAGAAGCAAAAGAAAAAGAAGAAGAAGAAAGAAGAAGAACAGGGAAGAGAAGGGAAGAGAAGGAGGAGTAGAAGACGAAGAAGAAGAAGAAGAAGGAGAAGAAGAAGAAGAAGAAGAAGAGAAGAAGAAGAAGAAGAAGAAGAAAAAGAAGAAAAGAAGAAATATTCAGAAATTGAACGCTACAATCAGTGTTCCAATTCAGTCGGAGCCACTCTACAGCATTGCTTTTCTTTGAGGCCACTTTGCAGTCGCATAACCCAGAGAATCTGATAATTTCCGAATATTGAACCAACCCAGCGTGCCTAGCTGTGTAATTAACTTAACACAAGCCATTCCAACGCCATTCACGAAAGGAAAATAAAGCGAAAGTACAGAGGCTATAGAGAAAGCGAATTCCTTTCAACCTTTTATGTGCCCGCCTTTCATATCCCGCCATTAACGTAATCACAGATACATAAATTTTAGACTAAAGGTCGAAACAACTAACACATTTTCTTAGGCAACATTCATATACTTTATTAATTAAGTTAATTAAAGCCTTATGTTTTGCTGTTTTTAATTACGCTTTTAATTCTTTTAAAACGTGTGTGCTGTGAAATCAGTGTACCATAACAAGCACCCGATAGCTTTGTGGTTTTTCTTTTCGATTAGTACTAGCGTGATTTCGGGTCATCTATTTATCAATGTGTACAACTCGCGCGGTATTCATTTTGTGGTAAATCAAGATGGCTTCTCTAGCAAGGTCCAAGGGAACTCACTGTGAATGAAAATCAAAGAGTTATTTATTTTTACTTTCGTGTATTTTTATCTGGTCCCCGTTAATGGTTCGTGTTAAGGACACGGTGGGTAGGGGCCATTTCTCATCAGCTATTATCTTGCTGGTGCAAACGTACTCTTATAACTGAAACTATACCATTCACTTATGCTTTTAGTAATTTAGTATACATGTCAAAGATATACTATTTACCACACTATTCAAATCGGCTAAACTATTCCCAAACGTTTGTCCTGTGAAGCTGCTAAATATCATACGTAAAAAAAAAAGCAGTATCTATGATATTACTATCTGGCATGTGTTGTTCAGTTTTCAATGGTCAGTTTACCCTGCATAGTACAGATCACAGTTCCAAACTTCATTACTTTCTTTCTGACCCACATTACCATCGCTTCATCACAATAGAATTGTTCTTAACCCAAAATCCCACTTCCCTTCCCTTATTCTCAGTTTATGATTCCAGTTTTTATAAATATATATATAAACTCTTCCTGTGCTTATTACCGTCGTGCTGTTCCTTTGAAGCTGGAGTCTGCATAAGGTAGATCTGTAAAACGGATGTGCACGAAAAGCTCAAGTTCTGGAACGAGACTAAAGTCTAAAAGTGGACGTTCCGCCGGAGTTTAAAGCCAGTAAATGTAAAGACGAAGGTACAATCGTTGTGATTCCAGTTTCACTTTCCATGATCCATGTTGTTGTCTTACATATTTACTTACCATCTGTCTGATCCCACCTACCACCTGTCTGATTCCACTTACCATCTTTCTGATCACCCTTTTTTTTTAATCTATATGATCCCTCTTACCATCTGTCTGATCCCACTTACCATGTATCTGATCCCATTTAACATCTGTCTTGAATCACTTAACATCTGTCTTGGTCCACTTACCATCTGTCCCATCCCACTTACCATCTGCCTGATCCCATTTAACATATGTCTGATCCCACTTACCATGTATTTGATCCCACTTTCCATCTGTCTGATCCCACTTAACATCTGTCTGATTCAACTTAACATCTGTCTTGGACCACTTACCATCTGTCTGATCACCCTTTTTTTTTTTATCTATGTGATACCCCTTACCATCTGCATAATCCCACTTACCATATGTCTCATCCCACCTTACCATGCATTTGATCCCCCCTACCATGCATCTGATGTCAGTTACTTTATTAATGAATCCACCCACCACATAACTGACCCAAAATACAGTTGTTCCATTCCATGTTGCCACCTTCACATCCGTCTTCCTTGTTCCAACTACCAACTTACAGATCCCACTTTTACCATTACTTACCCCAGTTACCACCTACTTGATCGTCTTTCCGACTTTTCTTTCTTTCTTTCTTTCTTTCTTTCTTTCTTTCTTTCTTTCTTTCTTTCTTTCTTTCTTTCTTTCTTTCTTTCTTTCTTTCTTTCTTTCTTTCTTTCTTTCTTTCTTTCTTTCTTTCTTTCTTTCTTTCTTTCTTTCTTTCTTTCTTTCTTTCTTTCTTTCTTTCTTTCTTTCTTTCATTGAATATACAAAACGTCGCTTTCACTCAAGAGGTTAATTATGTTCCTCGTGTATCCGGGCATTTCTCGCCTTTTAAATCTGGCAAACTCATTTACCTCCAAAGCTATCGACTTGTGTCCAGAGTAAACGACATAAAAGATGATGGATATTTCCTAGTAGAAATGATTGATGTGGATCACGAACTGACAGACCTCTACGGTGTTTTATTAGCGGTCAGCTTCTCGTACAGAGGCTGTATAATTGTGTCCGTGTTGGGTTTATGATCTTTGCGAAAATCTATAATTCTTAGGATTTTCGTGTAAGAGAAAGGCTGTAGCGTATGTGTGTGTGTGGGGGGGGGGGGATGTGGTTTGGGGGGGGGGGGGGGCGAAGAGAAAAAATAGTATGCTGATTTAATGTTTTTAATTTAATATTTCACGACATTGAATTTATTTCACATGATTTCTTTCTCATGTTCGTCTCTCTCTCATCCCCCCCCCCTTTTTTTTTCTCTTCCAACCACAACTGTATTTTACATATTTTAAGTATTATGTTTTTTAACATAATGCTTTTTGTGTATGTGTTATTTCCCAGTCTTTTTTTTTTCCCCAATATGTTTTATTTCCCAGTTTTTTTTCCCTATATGTTTTATTTCACATTTTTCTTTTCATGTGTGTTGCATTTCACCATTTTCTTTTTTTTTTTCTTTTTTTTTTCATGTGTCTGTGTGTTATTTTATGTTTCCTTAATTTCACAAGTTGTTCCCCCCCCCCCCCCCCCCCCCCAATATGCATTATTCCGCTTTTTTATTTCTATATATGTGTTATTTCACATTTTTATTTTCATGTATGTTTTATTTCAAATGTTGTGTTTATAGTTAATGTTTCTCAGGGTTATTTCACATCATTCTTCCCCCCCCCCCTCCACCCCACCCTTAGCCGCTTTTATGACATTTCTAACAGGGGGTGGGGTGTGGGGGGGGGGCGAGCGGAGGGGAGTGAAGGGAGGTTTAACCTGTTGGTGTTGTTTTCGGCGCAACGTATCATGTGTCTTCTACGACATAGATTTTACCCTGTATTGTATATAGTCATTCACATTACCCGCTAGTGGTTGGAGTACTCTCCCCTTTGTTACGGTTGTATAGTTTATGTCGAGAAAGGCTCCGGCGGAGTCGTCGATTTTTTTTTTCTTTTTCTGCGTGCGTTGTTTCCCTTACTCTTTCCGTGGAACTTTTTAGTCACAGTTCATTGGATTAGTTTTTTCAACGACACTGAGCCGGTTCTCTCAACACCCCCCCCCCCCACCCCCCCCCCCCCCCCCCCCCACCCCCCAATTTGGGACACAAAAACCCAAAAGGGGACATTAAATGTTTGGACAAATAATACATTTCTGAACTTGGCGAATACGACAGGCAAGGTCCTGGCAGAGAGCTGCGTCGGCGACTCCTTATCACAGACACAGAGAGCGAGAAGACAGCGGAAGTCCGCCGGGACTTCCATTTTGCAAGATGGATTATAGGAATTTTAGTTTTTAATGTCGGGGCGAAGGCTTGCACGTGTTGCCTGTTATCGGGAGATGCATGTGAATATATGGCGACTTCTTTGCTGGTCGTCGTTTTGTCCGGCTGTCCTTTCACGA
>CAJHNH020008576.1:436318-453818 GCA_905116865.2 Candidula unifasciata | reverse complement strand
GGTCGGTCGGTCTGTCTGTCTGTCTGTCGATCTCTCCCTCTCTCCCTCTCTCCCTCCCTCCCTCGCTTCCTCCCTCCGCCCGTCTGCCTGTCCGCCCGTCCGTCCGTCTGTCCGTCTGTCCGTCTGTCTGTCTGTCTGCCTTTCTGCCCCTCTGTCCGCCTATCTGCCCCTCTATCAATATTTATCTACCCCTCTAATATACACATACGCAGGCGGATAAAGCTCTCTCACACACACACCCTCACATATACCTACACTCATTACGAAAAACTAACACACCCACACCACAAATACCCGCACCTAATATACACGTACCAAGACGGGGACCTACCCACACATACAGACACACACACATACCGAAACACACATAAGCGGCACACACACAACCTGCACACGCATAAATACATTTTAATAAATAAGCACATACACACACTTGTCGACGCACATACAGATATACCGACGTACACAGGCTCATAAGTGTTCACACACACACACACACACACACACACTCACATACTCAAACACAAATATCCACACATGTCCATAAAAACACGTATCGATTCACACATATATACACACACACTGACATAATCACCCGCCGATACCCTCAAGCCGATACCCACAAACACCTACACCTACTCATTTGTGTATACCTACAGATATGGACACACAAACACGCACACCCATACCCCATCAAACACATACTTAACCCGCACCCCTCCTAATACAAGTATGCCGCGGTTCCCCCCCCCCCTTTTTTTTTTCACCACACACACATATACAAAAATACCCTTACATCCCCTTCCTTTTTTTTTAAACAACATCTTACACACACATTGACACACTCATTCTCCCCCCCCCCCCCCCCCCCCCCCCCTCCTCACTAGCATAAACACCACACACGTTCTCTCTCACACACACGCACACACCCAGCAGCAATAACACCAGTTCACATGAGCCCGCCGAACGAGGCGGACTTAATTAGATTTGAGCCGCGACTGCCGAGTTGACAGAGAGCCTGCACGTGAGCCGGGGAAGAATGCTAGTACCCAGACACTTACTGGTCAACTGGGAGGGCGCGGCAGGCGGCTGGCGCGCATAGGACACGACGGGCCGATAGTGAGGGGCTGAATGCATTCGGATCAATTGAACTTTTATCTGAGAACAGATAAAAGAGAACTGGAAAGTACAGATTTGTCTTGTGGAATTAGATCTGTGTGTGTGGGGATTTCTTGGTCGTATGTTTGCGTAGGGGTGGGGTGGGGTGTCACCCGTTCGATTGGTAAGAGAGAGAGACAGAGAATGACAGAAAGGGGAAGCGGCGGTTTGACAGAGCAGAAAGAGAGAAAGAGAGAATTGAGAGAGAGTAGAAGATAAATTTAGTATTAGGGTGAGATAGAAAGAAGGGAGTGTGAGGAGAGAGATCTAGAAAAAGGTAAAGGAGAAACACCAAAAAGATGATAGAGATAAATCACGGAGAAAGAGAGAAAAAGCACAGTGCACAGGCTCTGTAGCACCGGCGAGGACCCTAAATACTTGAGGTAGATTTTTAACTCCAACTGTTGCCCGGGCAGCACCGTTAGGCTATTCTTTTCGATTTCCAGCTGCCAAGAAATTTTTTTACGTGCGCAGCCATGGACACGGGCGTCTGATCTGACTACCCAGAGGCCATGGGGAATTACTAGAGGTCCAAGTCTACGTCAAAAAAATCCCAGCCGTTGCCGGGAATTGAACCTGGAACCTCTAGCACTCGACGCGGACAGCATACCTCGAGACCACGCAGGGGAGAGAGAGTAGTGAATGGTGAAAGAAAGAGACATAAAGGGGGCAGAGAATGGAAATTGATTGAGAAGGGATACAGTAAGAGGGGAACATGAGTTTTAGAGAGTGAGGGATAAGAGGAGAGAGAGCAAGAGCTGTGAGAGGCATAAGAAGAATAAGAAGAGAAGAAGGAGGAAGAGAAGAAAGAGACACATAAATAAAAGACACTCACAGGAACAAATAAAAAAGATGTTTCGGTCACAGTATTGTAAAAAAAGCATTTTAGTTAATAGATCTTTTTATACGTGTGCTTGTTGTGAGAAAGGAAGTAAATAGAGAGAGAGAGAGAGAGAGAGAGTGAGAGAGAGAGAGAGAGAGAGAGAGAGAGAGAGAGAGAGAGAGAGAATTGCACGGTTACTATCTACATTTTGCGGAATTATTACAATTCTGCTGACAAACACAGCTGAAGACGGAGGAAAAACACTATTAGAACCCCAGAGTTAGACATTATCGCCTCCCTGTATCAATGTGTAAGTACCACTAACAGCAACACCACCCCAACAACAAGCAGATGGCCAAAACCTCCACGGGGCATCCAGAATCCTTGCCTGAATTGGGCGTGACCCAGCGGGGGTTGAACGAGCTATTAATGTTATCAGTCTTCGGGATAAACAAGGCGTATCACAGTTCATTGAGCCCGTCAGAAACAAAACAAAGAAATGCAAACGACACAGGCAAAAGAAAGAAAGAAAACGTGCATGTTTATAAATAAAGAAACAGTCGTTTATTAAGGAAAGATGCATTCAGATAGAAACTAAATGTGGGGAGGTAAACTAAAGGGAGACAATGAAGAATAAGAAATGCATAAGTATCTGTCTCTCTTTTTGGACCTCCCCAGGACATCACACAGAGCGGTAAACACCCGGTGACACAATGTGCTACAATGCGGATGAGTATCAGCCATGGAAAGGTCCCAGAAACTTCTTTCAGCCGTTAGGCTTTTTTTATTGTCCGGCTTTATTTAGAGCCCTCCTCCCTCCCCCAGCAAAAAGCAGGGTGGGGCTTTAAATAACAAAAAAATTGCATCCTGCGTTAGGACGACTAATTTAGTATAAATGCAAAAGTGGTAAGACAATAAGAGCAGTTAGAGTGTGAATAAGCAGATGTTTATCAGCCATTAGTTATAGGAAAGAGAGAATTTAAAAGAAATAAAGAAGACACACGATATAAATATGTGTAAGGACAGGCAGATAAATTAGGAAGTTGCAAGCCTTAATGTTGTTTGTTTGGGTGTTTGGGTTTGCCGGCTGTAACATTTTGCCCAAAGTCCTGGTTTTTAAGGCAACTGCTCAACGCTTATTGTCATCTCCTTGTGGGACGCAATTGTTAGTTAATTTGAAGCCCCATCCTGGCTTTTGCCAGGGGCCTTGAACATAGCCGGGCCATAAATATGGCCTAACGGATGAAAGGAGTTTCTTGGACTTCTCCACGGGTGATCCTCATCCGCATGGTGGCACTTTGTGTCACCTGGTGTTTATCGCTTATGTGATGTCCTGGTGGGGTACAACCAGAGAGAGAGAGAGAGAGAGAGAGAGAGAGAGAGAGAGAGAGAGAGAGAGAGAGAGAGAGAGAGAGAGAGAGAGTTAGGTCAATTTCTGAATTTTCCCTCTGTAATTCCCAAACAGAAATAAATACAATTCTAAACGGGATGTAGGAAAACAAAGAAAGAAGGAAGGGGGGGGGGGGGGGGGTAGAAACGAAACTTACACATTTGTAAGAAAACCATTAGGAAAAGAAAATTTTGGAAATTTGTAAAAAGACTATAGAGTGAAAGAAAGAAATTATAGCCATAAGCACAGTCGCAAGTATTTGAATGGAGAGAGTGAGAATTTAATTGGAGTGAAAGAAAGTAAATAAACAGACGCAAATATTTATAAGAAGAACAGGTATTTATATAACAATTAAAAAGACCACACACCAGGCAAGCCGAGAAAAAGCCATATTATCAATGTACCTAAACAGAAACCAGACAGAACAATTGGTTTAACAGCAACAACAAACCTGTAGTTTGCGGGATAAATGACGCGTATCACAATTAATAAAACCCCTTCAGAGAACACAGACCTAAACAATCGACAAAAAAAAAAATCTTGTTCTTAGACATTTGTTAAAGGTCAATTATGTAGTGACGTAACCTTTAATAAACATATGTGTATGAAGGCGAGGCAGCTAGCAAATAAACTAACACATATGGCAAACATATTATGTTAGATAAATCATATTAAGAATTTAGCAGACATGCAGAAGAATTGACCGAAACAGTTGTTATTAGACAGGCAGACAGACAGGCGAAGATACTGATGTGTAGATATTAACGAAGGAAACGAATTTTTAAAAAACAACTGATATACAGATATAAAGAAAGAAGGGTTCTTAATTTATAACGTACCCCTACCATTTAATTCCCTCTTTCTATCTACCTCCTATTAACTATTGTTATTTTCCTTCAGACTCTATAGCTATCAGTAATCGTGAATTGCTTCAAGTCTGTGATCTAGCTATTAGTTATTTTGTCTACTTTATTTGTCTATTTTTTTATTTGTCTTTCTTTCTGTTTGTCTACCTGTCGTTTTTTTCTTTCTTTCTATTTACAAGTCTTATTTTCTTCTTTATGCCTGTTAGTCTGTTATGCCCTTTCTTCTTTCGGTACTTAATTTATAACTTACCCCTGACGTCACGACAACGTCAGGGGAGACATTCCCAATAAATTCTAGGGTGTTCAGGTTGTAGTTTCTCGCGATTTCTCTACAGTTAAGTTTAGGATTAGGGTTAGGATTAGAAGACACTAGATGAACACTCAAAAAAAGCACTTGCACCCCTTGAAATAATGGACTGTCAGGTCAGCTGTGGATTTCCCACGGGGATTTCCTGTTTGGTGTACGTTATAAATTAAGAACCAAATGGTACGATAGAATAACTAATGTAGAGCTTTGGGAGAGAACTAAACAGGCTTCAGTGGACCAAGAGGTGAGGAAAAGACGCTGGCGTTGGATAGGACACACACTGAGAAAGGAGAAAAGCATAACTAGAATGTCTTTGCATTGGAACCCACAGGGGCATAGGAATAAAGGAAGGCAAAAAACACCTGGAGAAGAGAGCTAAAGAATGAAGTTAGAAAGGTGGGGAGGATATGGGGAGAGCTCCATGTAATGGCGAAGGATAGAATGCCTTGGCGTGAGTTGGTTGGGGGCCTATCCTTCACTGGGGGATAGAAAGGCAGAGGAAGAAGAAGATAAAACGAAAGACAACGCGCGAACAAAGAGACAAAAAAAAAGTCACAAGACAAAGCAAGCAATACGATTACTAGAATACTGACATAAAGAGGCAAGCCGCACAGGCAATAATAAACGTAGTTAATCGTGTTTGTGTCCCAGCAGGGATGCAACAGGCTATTACTGCTATCAGTTGTTACACGAATGGCGTCCATCAAACTTCTTTGATAACCGCGAGGTGCTGAAGGCAAGGGGGTCGTGTGTGAGGGACAGCCAATGGAAACGGGGAGAATGATACAGATTCAGATTGTACTGAGGTGTTGGTGTGGCTCAATGAACAATGGAGGGGGTCGTATTTCAGGTAGGGTTCCGAAGTTCAGGGATGAGATGCCGTGCGTGGATACTATCATAAACCAGGGCTGCCAATGATGGGTTTTTTACCCCCAGATCTGGGTTTTCTAGGCGCCTTGGGTTCAGGCTATATAATTTTTTTTTATATACAAAATATATCCTTATATAAACGTGGGTAAATGTTTCCTAACTATACAATTTGGACATTTTATCAATCTTGGGTTTTTGTTTTTGTTTATTGTTCTTAGCTCGTGTATTGCTGGGTTTTTTGTTGTTGTCAGCTTAGCTCGGGATTTTATACAAATCCCTTTGGCAGCCCTGTCAGAAACAGGGGAGACTATCTGCTGCGGGTCGAACTGACAAAAGAAAGGATTATCTCAACCAGTGTTTTTCAACAGATGGATCGCAGGCCACTGGTGGGCGGCGGAAGCGTCCAACTGGGCCGCGGAAAGATCCAGGTGGGCTGCTAAAGATGTGTTCCTAAACAAGTAAAGAAGTGCTTCTTTACCTTCCTAATGCCCCTGACCCTATAACACAGTTCTTCATTGTCTGGCGACCCCCAACCGTAACATTATTTTCAAAGGGGCTACAGGATCTTAAGGCAGGGCGTCCGCCTCGAGTGCAGGGGGTCCCGGGTTCAGGCTATTACCCGTTCAAGCTGGGATGTTTTCGCGTGGACTTCTAGTAATTCCCCCTGCTCTCTGGATAGAAAGATCGGACGCCCATGTGTTTTGGGGCGCGTGTTTTAAAAAATTCCTTGGTAATACGGTAATACGATTTTATGACCTGGGAATAAAGCTAGGTTAAAGCACGTGTATGCTGTCAAGACACTAGAACCAAATTCTCACAAGAACAATAAGTAAAGCAACCTTGGAGTGGCTGCCGCATCGGAGGACTGAGCACGCATGGGAATGATTGTGATAACACCACACAACAGCAGCAGGAGGATAACGATAGTTGTTTTGATGATAATAGTAGTAACAACAACAGTACAAGCAGCAGTATCAGGAGCAGCAACAGTAGTGATGGCGATAGTTGTGGAGGTAGCAGCAGCAGTAGCACCAGTAGTAGTATTTGTAGCAGCAGCAGCAGTGGTAAGAATGTCAGTAATAGCAGCAGCAGCAACAGTAGTAGAAGTGGTAGTGACGTTAGTGGTTATGGTAGTGGTGGCAGCAGTAGTAGTAGGAGTAGCAGTACCTCTACTACTACTACTACTACTACTACTACTACTACTACTAGTAGTAGTAGTAGTAGTAGTAGTAGTAGTAGTAGTAGTAGTAGTAGTAGTAGTAGTAGTAGTAGTAGTAGTAGTGGTAGTAGTAGTAGTAGAAGTAGTTGTTGTTGTTTTTAGTACTACAAGTAGTAGAGCAGTAGTTGTAGTACTACTACTAGTAGAAGTAGTGGTAGTAGTAGCAGTAGTAGCAGCAGCAACAAGTAGCAACAGCAACAAGTAGCAACAACAACAACGTCAGCAGTAGCCGTAGTAGCAGTTGTAGTCGTAACAACAACATGGTATAAAAGGACCTTCTATCATGTTGATGCATCTGCTACAAATCCAGAACAGAAAAATCTTGCAACATATACCAAGTTAGTGGGATATTCAAAGATAACACGAGGCTAGAGCGAGCTGGAAAACATGCAGTCGAAGTTAGTGTGTCGTAAATGAACCTTTACTTCATCGAAATCAGCGGCCCTGAAAACATTTTATAAAACGTTAAAACGTCATTAATCTTGATTTTTTTTAATGTACTAAACCACCGTAGCAGGATATTTTGGACAGATATCCCCGGTCCACAAATCCCATGTCTCGGTTCATTGGATTGTGCACATTGATGTAGCTTGTAAACTACCTTTTTATGTAAAATTACCTAATGGCACCCTGGTTTTACTTAGGAATTGATGACAATTTCAGGCTGTTTTTTGTGAACTGAATGTAAACTTTGCAGCTGTGTAATTTTATAGAAAAGTTTCAGCTGAGGGTAAACATTGTATTAATTTAACAGCTTGGGTGTTCTCTCTCTCTCTCTCTCTCTCTCTCTCTCTCTCTCTCTCTCTCTCTCTCTCTCTCTCTCTCTCTCTCTCTCTCTCTCTCTCTCTCTCTCTCTCTCTCTCTCTCTCTCTCTCTCTCTCTGTGTGTGTGTCTTTTTCATAATTGTAAATGCTGAGTGGATATTTTGGTGTGAGACAGCTATTGAGTTTGATGTTTTGGCATTGTCTTTTTATCTTTCGTTTGATCTTCCTGTTGTCATTAAAAAAATTTTCTTTCTTTCTTTCTTTCTTTCTTTCTTTCTTTCTTTCTTTCTTTCTTTCTTTCTTTCTTTCTTTCTTTCTTTCTTTCTTTCTTTCTTTCTTTCTTTCTTTCTTTCTTTCTTTTTTTCTTTCTTTTTTTCTTTCTTTTTTCTTTTCTTTCTTTCTTTCTTTTTTTTTCTTTCTTTCTTTCTTTCTTTCTTTCTTTCTTTCTTTCTTTCTTTCTTTCTTTCTTTCTTTCTTTCTTTCTTTCTTTTTCTTTCTTTCTTTCTTTCTTTCTTTCTTTCTTTCTTTCTTTCTTTCTTTCTTTCTTTCTTTCTTTCTTTCTTTCTTTCTTTCTTCTTCTTCTTCTTCTTCTTGTTCTTGTTCTTGTTCTTGTTCTTCCTCTTCTTCTTCTCCTCGGATGTGAATCATGGACAGTTAGTAATGTAGTGAAAACTTATTTGGAAGCTGCGGAAAGGTGGTTTTATAGACGAATGATGAGAATACCCTGGACAGAAAAAAAAGAGTAATGATGACATCTTGAAAGAAACTTGACTCACGAAGAGAACAGATTGCCCACATCAGAAAGAGACAATCTACATTCTTTGGTCATGTGATGAGAAGGAGAAAATTGGAGTACATCTTGACGGTAGGAAAGTTGGAGGGGAGGAGAGGCAGAGGGAGACCGAGAGAACAGATGCTCAACAGTTTGACATCATAGCATGGAAGATCATCTGTGTCAGAGTTGACTGAAAGTAAAAGAAACAGAAGGTTGTCGATAGACATGACTACCAACGCCACACGGCGTGAACTTTAAATAGAAGAAATAAGAGACATGTCTGGCAACCACTAGTATCAACAGTCATCATATATATCCAGTTTCGTCCTTTTTAGGATGACATTTTTTTGTTATTTGAAGCCCCACTCTGGCTTTTGCCAGGGGCCGCAATATAGGCAGGCCATAAATATGGCCAATTGTCTTAACGCGGTTTCTGGGACCTCTCAACGGCGATCCTTTGTGTCATCGGGTGTTTATCGCTTGTGTGATGTCCTAGTGGGGTAGAAAGTCAGTCAGTCAGTCATCAACAGTCATAAAACAGAAAAGATGGCGGTATATAGGGCACATCCTGAGAATAAACTACAGGCCAATACAGGAATCAAAGAGGCGAGGGCGCCCACAAGAAACCATAAAACTCACTTATATAAAAGAGGATAAAGGTGCTTGACTGGATTCATCCACGATGTTAAACATTTTGCACAGGACAGAACAGAATGAAGAAGTAGACTAAGAGCCCACATATAGTAAAGGCCTTGATGCATATTAGGCATATAGGACTAATGGAAGAGCTGACCACCTGGCAAGCAGTGCAGCAGTGCAAACAGGACGAAGCGTGGGTACAGTTTTTAGTTCAAAATGTTAGTGGGGTATCCCGTTTTCAGTTCAAAATATAAGTGTTGTGTCCCGTTTTCAGTTCAAAATATTAGTGCGATGTCCTGTTTTTAATTCGAAATATCAGTGCTGTGTCCCGTTTTCAGTTCAAAATATTAGTGCGATGTCCCGTTTTTAATTCGAAATACCAGTGCGGTGTCCCGTTTTCAGTTCAAAATATTTAGTGCATTGTCCTGTTTTCAGTTCAAATTATTGTTGGTATGTCCCGTTTTTACCTGAAGCTATTATGGTCATCTAACTCCAATGGGAACGCGATATCCTCATAACAAATGTTGCGATTGGGTTCAACAACATTCTGGAAAGAATACGTAACCAATTTTTTTTTTTTTTCATCAGACCATATTAGAAACACCAAACAGCCGCGCCGCACTTCACTCAACATACACAACCTCTGACACGTCCTAGAATAATTCGCGCCTCGGCGCACGTGCGCGGGATGCCTGCCATCTTGGCGCATCTCATTAAGTCACCTGATATTAGCGGGGGAGGCAACGGTAGAAAGAAAAATAAGGACCGGGTTTAAGCGGAAGATGTCGTGAGCCGAAGATTAAACATGAAAGGTTGGTGCGAAGGAAGAACTTAACTGGCGAGAGACGTCTGTTGAGATTTGCTGGCGGATAAATATTTACAACGGGTGTTATTTGTGTATAGCAAACATTATGGCCATTTAAATAGGTAGTAAAATTGAGGCTATTAGCAGTCTTGCATGTGAGGGCCTTTTCAAAGAAACTAGGAGCTATCGTGAAGTTCTTCTTCTTCTTCTTCTTCTTCTTCTTCTTCTTCTTCTTCTTCTTCTTCTTCTTCTTCTTCTTCTTCTTCTTCTTCTTCTTCTTCTTCTTCTTCTTTTTCTTTTTCTTCTTCTTCTTCTTCTTCTTCTTCTTCTTCTTCTTCTTCTTCTTCTTCTTCTTCTTCTTCTTCTTCTTCTTCTTCTTCTTCTTCTTCTTCTTCTTCTTCTTCTTCTTCTTCTTCTTCTTCTTCTTCTTCTGCTTCTTCTTATTCTTATCCTCCTTTTTCTTCTTGTTCTTCTCCTCCTGCCGCTCTTCTTCTTCTTTTTCTTCTTCTTTTTCTTCTTCTTCTTCTTCTTCTTCTTCTTCTTCTTCTTCTTCTTCTTCTTCTTCTTCTTCTTCTTCTTCTTCTTCTTCTTCTTCTTCTTCTTCTTCTTCTTCTTCTTTTTCTTCTTCTTCTTCTTCTTCTTCTTTTTCGTTGTCCTGAAAAAGACCGGTTGGAACTTTGTGTTGTGGTTTACAGCTAGGCTGCGATATTTGCGCTTTTCAGTCCAACATATCTGATTTTAGCAAATCCTCACCTAATGGTCTTTTACAACATCTCAAGGAGCAACATATCTCCCCCCCCCCCACCCTCCACCCACCCGCACCCTCCAAATGAGACCCAGAACCCAGTTGGGAACGATCCTTTGTAGTTTATTTTTTTTTTTTTTTTTGTTTCCATAGGATTCCATGAAATTATGATTCCTGGTATTACTGATTCCGTAAAATACTGATTCTGTGAAGTGCTGATTAACTGTCTCACTGATTCCATATTTTACTGATTTCATAAAATACTGTTTCCATAAAATACTGATTTCATAAAATACTGATTCTGTGAAGTGCTGATTAACTGTATCACTGATTCCATATTTTACTGATTTCATAAAATACTGTTTCCATAAAATACTGATTCCGTGAAAAACTAATTTCTTGTGGTAGAAATGAAGAATCACAACTCCCTCAGTGAGTCCAGCGACAGTCATGCAGGGCTGCCAATAGGATTATTTCTTAAAGACCCAGCTATGCAGAACAAAAACCCAAGTAATACATTATCAAAGAACAAACAATGACATTAAAAAAAAACAGATTGTTAAAAAGTACAAATTACATATTTACGAAACAAAATATATACCTACCTACTTTTGTATAAAGATATATTTTTTTAAACCCCAGATTAAACAATTTGAACCCAAGAAGTCATAATAAAACCCAGATCTGTGTTTTTTTTTTGGGGGGGGGGGATGCGGGGGGGGGGGGGGGGTGGCAGTATTGGTAGTCCTGCAATCATGATTAACACAGGAAGTAATGTATTTAAAAGACCAGCTGACACAGAGGTCAAGACACACAAAGTGAAGACGTAAGTAGTTAACCGCAACATGCTGCTTGTCTGTGATTTATCAACTGCAACATGTTGCCTCTTTTTTTGGGTAATAAACGACTGATGCATAATTGCAGACGTGTGTAGGAAGTTAAGAGCCACGGAGCTGGTCTGTGAGGGAATGGCAGACGGTTGATGTGTGTACGTAGTGTGTGTTTCTGTGTGTTTCTCTCTCTCTCTCTCTCTCTCTCTCTCTCTCTCTCTCTCTCTCTCTCTCTCTCTCTCTCTGTGTGTGTGTGTGTGTAAATGGAATGTAAGACGACGCTCAAAAGTATCGTGAAACGGTCCGAGTTGCCGCTCACTTCGTAATTTTTTTTCCTTCTTTTTTTTTCCCACCCTATCTCGAGTACTCCGAGTTTTGTGGGGATTTCCCAGAAATATTAAACAGTATAGGAATATTAGGGTGTGAAATAGCACCCACTAACCCCCCCCCCCTCCCCCCCCAACCCCAATTAATATTGGACTTTCCCGGGAATTTCCTACGAAATCTTGGCTCCCCCGAAGTGCGGTTAAATGAAAAGAACCTTTGGTTTTAAGCTCAGCATGACATTTATACACCTTCTGCTTGTTTCTATGATTTTTTTTAATTTACTTCCGAAAAGTGTCTCTTTGAGTCACTGTGTTTCGTCAATCCAATAAACCCCAATAAAAATAAAGCAATCATAAGGAAGAAAACCACTCCCAATAAATTGAAATTAAAAATATATTAGTGCTACATGCAGGGACTCCGGGTGCCAAAGAAATCGAAAATAAATAGCACCTCGCCAGCAAAAACAAGGTGAAAGACAGCTCATTTATTGTAGGTTTTTGCTCTTCTCGTTAAGACGATAACGGAGGAGGTGGCAATGACATGAAAAAAAAGAGGGAAAAGGAAGGTGGGGTGGGGGGGGGGGAATAAACCGGTCGCCATTTTGAAAGATAAAGAAGAAATCCGATTTATTACGTCCTCTATCGCCATCCCCGCTTTTCCCACCCGTCTTCACGAATGCGTTCTTTACGACATAATGCATTAAACAAATTGCATAGGTTTGATGCATGGTGAATTCGGGTCGATAATTGGCCGCCACTCACAGAGGTAAAAGGGGAGAGATGTGGTGAAGGACGTTCGTGCACGCAAAAGGAAGAAATGTGGAGTAGTGGGCATTCGTTGAAGTCAAGGACAGAAATGAACATCTAGACTAGAGCGTGGCACTCGTAGAAGAAAAGGGAAGAAATATAGATTAGTAGTGACCACTCGTAGAAGAAAAGGGAAGAAATATAGATTAGTAGTGACCACTCGTAGAAGAAAAGGGAAGAAATATAGATTAGTCGTGACCACTCGTAGAAGAAAAGGGAAGAAATATAGATTAGTAGTGACCACTCGTAGAAGAAAGGGGAAGAAATATAGATTAGTAGTGAACACTCGTAGAAGAAAAGGGAAGAAATATAGATTAGTAGTGACCACTCGTAGAAGAAAAGGGAAGAAATATAGATTAGTAGTGACCACTCGTAGAAGAAAAGGGAAGAAATATAGATTAGTAGTGAACACTCGTAGAAGAAAAGGGAAGAAATATAGATTAGTGGTCGGCTTTTTCCAGAAGTAGAGGGGGTAAATGAACATCTAGTGGTGGATACTGAAAAAAAGAAAATAAAAGAAATATAGATTAGTAGTGACCACTTGTAGAAGTAAGAGGTGGGAATAAAGATCTAGTTGTGGGCACTGATAGAAATAAGTGGAAGAAATATGAATATAGTGTTGGGCACTCGTAGAAGTAAAATTAAGAAATAGGCATTGGTGCCTTGATCAATTGGTTGCTAGTCGTAGCAGTAGCGAGAACAAATATAGATCCAGTACTGGACACTCGTAGAAAGAAATACGGGGAGGAAATGTAGAACTTGTGTTGGGTTCTCGTGGAAGTAATTTGAAGAAATACAGATATTATGATGAGCACTAATATATGTAAGAGGAAGAAATATAGATCTGGCGGTGGGCACTCATAAAGTAAAAAATACATATTGATTCGGTGGTGATAGCTCGTTAAAGGTGAAGAAATACAGATCTAGTGGTGTGCACTCGACTAATTAATTTTTGCTGAACTTGTTGTACGAGAGATGTAGATATCGCAATCTAGCTGCAAACTACCGTGAAACCTGCTAACCGCTCTTTAAAGCGTGAGGAAGGAGGGGGGGGGGAAGAGGAGAAGAAGATGATGAAAAGACGAAAAAGGAAAAAGAAAAGGAAGAAGAAGAAAAAGTGAAGGAAGAAAAAAGAAGAAGAAGAAGAAGAAGAAGAAGAAGAAGAAGAAGAAGAAGAAGAAGAAGAAGAAGAAGAAGAAGAAGAAGAAAGAAGAAGAAAGAAGAAGAAGAAGAACTGTAACAAGAAGAAAAAAATAACAAGAGAAGAATTAGTCGTAGAAGAAGATGATGATGATGATTAAGAAGATAGTAAAGAAAAAGATGATGATACAGAAGAAGAAGAATAAGAGGAGGTGTAGGAGGAAGAGGAGAAAGCAAAAGAAAAAGAAGAAGATGAAGAAGCAGCAACCAAACGTAGACCTTTGAAGCACGCATCCGGGAACTCATAAGACCTCCAAAAAAGTTTTTCAAGGAATTGAAAGAAAAAAAAAAGTTTGCATCAGACGGCAATAGGATTGCGCCCAAGCTATGGGATTTTCGGATACCTTATCATAACCGCCCATGAACAGGATTAGACTTCCCGCTAGAAGGATCGATATTCTGGCCCAAAAAGTGTGCCGAATTTGTGATTTATTGTCGTTGTCTGCGCGTGTGAGATAGGCACTGCGATAGACAGTCTTTACTGGCTTTTTTGGGGTGTTTATTAAGCCGCAGTTTAATTCATTTTAAGCGAAGAAATTTATCAGTTTGTGACTTGCATGATGTTATAACACGTATTTCTTCTCCACCTCCTCCTACTACTACTACTACTACTACTACTACTACTACTACTACTACTACTACTACTACTACTACTACTACTACTACTACTACTACTACTACTACTAATCATCCTCCTACTTCTGCTGCTGCTTCTTCTACTACTATTACTACTACTACTACTACTACTACTACTACTACTACTACTACTACTACTACTACTACTACTACTACTACTACTACTACTACTACTACTACTACTACTACTATTTCTTCTTCTTCTTCTTCTTCTACTTCTCTTCTTCTTCTTCTTCTTCTTCTTCTTCTTCTTTTCTTTTCTTTTCTTCTTCTTCTTCTTCTTCTTCTTCTTCTTCTTCCTCCTCCTCCTCCATTACCCTTCTCCTTTTTCCCTTTGTTTAAAGCAGACAATGTTGGATACGACTCTCCATTTCAAGTATACTTCTCAAATCAAACAATTGTCTGTACACATATTGACATTGAAACATTCTGCCAGCTCCAGTAAGAGCTGGGAGACAACGTATGCCGGCCATGTTGAAATGCTTACTTTGAAATCACGGATTTGCAAAACTCAGTGTGCATCAAACTGACTGGCCAGGAATTGTTCTGATTAATTTTATTGTGTGTAATTGCTTAAAACGTTTAGTTATATCGAAGAATTCTAAAAATAAATTGTTTTGAAAAGGTCCACGACTAAAGCCTATGGTGCCAATTATAACGCTGCAGGCTAGAATATAACGATGCAGACTAGAATATAACGATGCAGACTAGAATATAACGATGCAGACTAGAATATAACGATGCAGACTAGAATATAACGATGCAGACTGGACTAAAAGGGTGCAGGCCATAACGGTGCAGACTAGAATATAACGGTGCACACTAGAATATAACGCTGCAGACTAGAATATAACGGTACAGACTGGACTAAAACAGTGCAGACCATAACGCTGCAGACTAGAATATAACGGTGCAGACTAGAATATAACGTTGCAGACTAGAATATAACGGTACAGACTAGACTAAAACAGTGCAGACCATAACGCTGCAGACTAGAATATAACGGTGCAGACTAAAATATAACGGTGCAGAGTAGACCATGAGGGTGCAAATTATAACGGTACAGACTATAACGCTGAAGACTTTAACGCTGCAGACTATAGTGGTGCAAACTATAGCGCTTGTGTAGACTACAACGGTGCGGACTATCAAAACATGTAAATGAAGAGTACTGTTGCCGTGGCGATTTCAGACTGCTCGGATTTACGTCCCCCGACAGTCTCATTCTCCATAAAGTGTTCATTAACTTGTCAGCCTCTGTGTTTACCCAGTGTTACCGAAACCCCAACCACAGCAGGGGTCGGTAACTGCACATCCCGCATCCTAGCGGAAAAGCGGAGCGAATCCTGTAATTGTTCTGTGCTCCCCCCGTAATAACAGTCGACATTTATTTTCCTCTTCTGAGATATCCCCGTCTCCCATCATTCCCTGCTTCATAGCCTGCTTCCGGCTTTTACTGCGGGATCGGTTTTGCCCCCCTAATGGCGGGAATTGTTATCCCTATTGACTCCACGTTGCGCCTGTAGTTGGAGATGATTACTGCTTTGTGCGCGGCTTCAGGAAACCATTAATATTTCAAACGTCGTCGGTGAATAAATGAGGTCATTACTTAACCTTGAGGTGTCTTCTCGTCAATCTATGCTGTCTGCACCTTATTTTAATCCGGGTACATTTCTCTGTCCACTTCTTCGGTGGAAAAAGGAAATTTAATTAGGGATTTTCCTATCTGTCTGTCTGCTGGCTTTACTCCACCCCTGTCAGTTGACTTGTGTGAACACGTCTCATAATTTCTTTATCTCTATTCTTCCCCGTTTCCGTATCCTTTAAGTATGTACCTAGAATTAAAGTATGTAAAGGATTGTAAAAGTAAATGCAAAATTGTAAAAAAAAAAAAAAAAAAAATAAGTAAAGAATGGTGGAATTAAGTAAAGGATTGTACAAGTAAATGCAGAATTGTAAAAAAAAAAATAAGTAAAGAATGGTGGAATTAAGTAAAGGATTGTACAAGTAAGTAAAAGATACTAAAAGAAAGTAAAGGATTGTAAAATTAAGTAAATGATTGTAAAATTTGGTACAGGATTGTAAAATTAAGTAAAGGATTGTAAAATTAAGTAAAGGATTGTAAAATTAAGTACAGGATTGTACAGCTAAGTCAAGAACTCGTGTTACGACGGTGGCGCTTAGTGCCTGTTATTCTAGACTCACATTTGTATAACCCAGGGCTATTCAACCGGCGGCCCGCGGGAGAAGTCTGGTCCGCGAAGGCCTAACAAACGGCCATCGGATCATTTACCTCCTGTATTGTATGAATGATGTTTCTGTATTAGGGCTGTGGGCTCTTGTCGGTGACGATCTCCATTTTTAAATGTCTGGCCCCTAAGTATTCTTAGCTGAATAAGCCCAGCAAAACCCAGTCGGCACACGGTAGATGATGTGATTACCATCGCTTTGGCTGCTTTTACTTCACATGACGATGAGCACTGGTGCCTATCTTAGACTGGGTGGCTGATCCTCGAGCCAAGATCTAATTTGGCAACTTTCAAGATAAAATTTGGCAACTTTAATCACTGCGCTTCGGATAGATATACTGGTGCTCCGATCTTTTTCTCAGTATCTCCAAAGAGTGACAGAAGGGATCATGCCCGTGCGGTGTTGATTAAGCAGACGTCGTGTGCCCTTGGTGAAATATTCATGTCTGGCTGTGCCAGGTTGCACCCCCTCCATGTCCACTATCATGGCCAAGGATACCGAGTCCAGCTTGTTGCTTGTTGTCGTGATCTTGTTCGCGATGTGTATTTTGCATGATATTAATGATATCACTCATGTTCGGAGCCGAGCCGGGCGTAGTAACCGCCTTGTAAGACAGATAATCTGCACGCTCATTGACTTTAACACCCGCATGCCTCGCACAAAGATCAAGGGTAGACAAATAATTTCCGATATACATAACGAGAAAATCTGTTCTTGTCTCATGAAGCCGGCCTGGATTTTCTGGAACATATTGAATCGCTCAGTTTGCACGATGTGTGAATTCTTCAGTACCCGGCCATGTAAGTTCTCTTGTTACAGCTACGGTCTCCATTGTGTGTCCGCTGGTTGTAACAACAAAGGCACAACTGATTTCCTTCATGGGTTTTTCCATTTTTCCTGTTTCGTTCAGTACCTCACTTCTCCAATCGTTTGCTTTCTCCACTTTCGCCCTGTATCTCACAAGTTACTTACTTACTTCTTCCTGTTTAGTTCTGCACCTCACTCCTTCCATCGTTTACTTTCTCTACTTCCTTCCTGTACCTCACCACTTCCTTACTTCTTCCTGTTTAATTCTCTATCTCAAACCTCA
>CAJHNH020008576.1:393818-431318 GCA_905116865.2 Candidula unifasciata | reverse complement strand
ATTGTATGCAGACAATTGGATCCCCGCCTCCCAGTATACTTAGTCCTTGAGTCGTAATATGCTTAAAAGTCTGTTATCCTAAGCTCAGTATATTTAAATTTCCAGCTTTATAAGCTCAATACTGTCAGAAACCTTACTGTCTAGGGCTCGATTCCATTGGCTCTGCTGTAGGCTAATGACAGGAAAATACCGTACAAACACACTCAAGCCAAACACTTGTTGCAACACACACAATCTTTACTACCAAAGATGCAAACGAAGTGGTGGTACACCTCAGGAGGAGTAGCGCTCCTTATTCAAAACCCAGGCCGCGTCTAACTTTAAAATCGCTTAGAGGCGCCTTTACACGTTCATGAAATAAGCTCTGAGCCGCTTCCACTCT
Source organism: Candidula unifasciata (assembly GCA_905116865.2). Lineage (NCBI taxonomy): Eukaryota > Metazoa > Mollusca > Gastropoda > Stylommatophora > Geomitridae > Candidula > Candidula unifasciata. Next base: position 430,936 of record CAJHNH020008576.1, on the reverse strand, counting down.
CCCGTACAGTGCCAGCTCAACCCGCTATATCTCGATGCCAAAGACGTTATGGCATACGCCAATGTGTAGGCCTAAGTGCGTCGACAGTGTTAACGCCACCAGCAAAGCATGGTCTGGCTTCTAGTTACAACTACTACTTTACATGAAACTATGAACTGAACACGTTACAGCTAGTCACTACAATGGTACCTATCTTCAAGTCAAAACAAACGGTCAGTAAAATCTCCACTCTTGTCCCACGTCCAGTCTCCTCGCAGTCCCCCAAGAAAGCCGTCCAGCATCCGGTCCAAAATGTGCACACCCGTGCGAAGTCCGCTCATGCTCGTTTCTACGTGTGTATGCACGTATTGAGTGTCACTAAGGGTCGCAGGGTACGATGACGAGATTCATCATCATCATCCTGAACTGTCCCATAGCAGGGCGAACCCTGACAAATACATTTAAAATCCTGGCTGTATAAACTAAATTCTGACACAGTAAACCCATATGTTTGCAACCCTCATACGGTAAACCCATATGTTTACAACCCTTACACCGTACACCCATATGTTTACAACCCTCACACAGTAAACCCATATGTTTACAACTATCACTTCGTAAACCCATATGTTTACAACCCTCATACCGTAAACCCATATTTTTACAGCCCTTACACTGTAAACTATCACTTCGTAAACCCATATGTTTACAATCCTCACACCGTAAACCCATATGTTTACAACCCTCATACCGTAAACCCATATTTTTACAGCCCTTACACTGTAAACTCAGTAGGTTTGCAACCTTCATACTGTGAACCCATATGTTTACAACCCTCACACCGTAAACCCATATATATACAACCATCACTCCCGTAAACCCATATGTTTACAACCATCACTCCCGTAAACCCCTGTGTTTACAACCCTCATACCGTAAACATGATATTTTTACAAACCCCACACAGTAAGTGAATAGGTTTACAACCTTCTCACTGTAAATTAGGTAGGTTTACAACCTTCACACAGTAAACTCTGTAGGTTTACAACCTTCTCACAGTAAACTCTGTAGGTTTACAATCTTCACACAGTAAACTCTGTAGGTTTACAACCTTCTCACTGTAAACTCTGTAGGTTTACAATCTTCACACAGTAAACTCTGTAGGTTTACAATCTTCACACAGTAAACTCTGTAGGTTTACAACCTTCTCACTGTAAACTCTGTAGGTTTACAACCTTCACACAGTAAACTCTGTAGGTTTACAATCTTCACACAGTAAACTCTGTAGGTTTACAATCTTCACACAGTAAACTCAGTAGTTCACAACCCTCACACTTTAAACTGTAGGTTTACAACCTTCACACTGTAAACTCTGTAGGTTTACAACCTTCTCACTGTAAACTCTGTAGGTTTACAACCCTTCCACCGTAAACTTAGTAGTTCACAACCCTTACACTTTAAACTGTAGGTTTACAACCCTTCCACCGTAAACTTAATAGTTCACAACCCTCACACTGTAAACTGTAGGTTTACAACCCTTCCACCGCAAACTCAGTAGTTCACAACCTTCACAATGTAAACTCAGTAGTTTACAACCCTTCCACCGTAAACTCAGTAGTTTACAACCCTTCCACCGTAAACTCAGTAGTTCACAACCCTCACACTGTAAACTCAGTAGTTCACAACTCTCACACTGTAAACTCAGTAGTTCACAACTCTCACACCGTAAACTTAGTAGTTCACAACCCTCACACTGTAAACTCAGTAGTTCACAACTCTCACACTGTAAACTCTAGGTTTACAACCCTTCCACCGTAAACTCAGTAGTTCACTACCTTCACAATGTAAACTCGGCATGTTTATATCTCGCATAACGTGCGCTAAGTGTAAATAATCTTGATACTTTAAACTCAGTGCACTTACAATTAATTATGAGACTTAGTCAGGACAAGAACATTGACCTGACTCGTGGTTCTAGGAATCGTGTGAGATAACTGAGTATAACCTGTGGTTTAAAAGTCAAGAGAATCGTTTTCACTGGGGCAAGTTTAATACCATGTGCCTTGATTTTGCTCTATTTGAGATAGCTACGAAGGCTGCGTGGTCACGAGGCAAGGTGTCCGCATCGAGTGCTAGAGGTTCCGAGTTCATTACCTGGTAAGGGCTGGGATTTTTTTTTCACGTGAAATTGGACTTCTAGTAATTCCCCCTGGTCTCTGAGTTAGAGAGATCGGACGCCCGTGTGTATTGTTGCGAACGTGAAAATCCCCCTGGCAGTTGGAAATCGAAAAGAGAAGCCTAACCGCGCTGCCCGGGCACAGTTCAGAGTTAAAAATCTACCCCAAATATTTCAGGATCCTCGCCGGTGCTACAGTACATAAGCACTGCGCTGAGCTTCTTCGGACTCAGTCTTGAGTTAGAAGAAGAACGGAGCACTTATGGTTTACTACATGAAGTTAATCCGTTGTTCAAAACCTCGAAAAGATAGTTACGTGTATACTGGAAGCACCGCACAAAGCACATACTATCTAGTTCCTGCAACGACTTGTAGGGATATATTTTTAAAAAAATGTACTTCTTAACCGAACCTGGTGTATGTAAAATAAACCCACGACCTTCAGAGTGCAAAGCAGGCAGCTCAACAACTTAGCCACAGACTTAGCCACAACTTAGCCACACACTAAGCGCCTTTTCCCGAGATCGCTGAGGATATGTAACCGCCTACACTTATCGAAATAGAACATGATAATCTGATAAAAATAATTTGTAAAAGTGAATAAAATAGACAAGTGCAGAGTGAAAGGGACGGTCCATTCCCAGGCAAAGTGCACTGTACCCAAACCTCGCGAGGATTATGCAATGTATAGAAATCAAGAAATGAATCCCTACAGCTAACTTGTATTTCTTCATTCCTTCACCGTGTATTGATTTCTCCAGTCCTGCTCCATTTGTAATTGTATTAGTTTTATTTCATTTTATTTTGTTTCCACCCACTACTGAAGTGCCTGTCGTGGATTTTGCAGAGGCCGGCTAATTTTATTTTTATTATTAATTTCCTTTCTGTTTGGGTATTTAATTATTCTGCCGTGTTGCCTAAGGGAAGAAAGAATAACAAATGGAGAAGAAAAAGATGAAGACAGTTGTCGTGATGGGCGGCGAGTGTGTCTATGGTGAATGTGTTTAGAGTTTTCAGTTTTCTCTCCGCCCTTGGAAAGCCGCCGTCGTGTAGCGGCTAGACGCTCGGCTACGGGTCTGAAGATGGTGGGTTCTAAATCTCAGCATTAAGGGCAGACCTACAAGAGCTGAGGGTTTGACAATATGCGACTGAAGAATCTCAGTGCTGATGGCAGATCAACAGGAGCGGAAGGTTTGACAATATGCGACTGAAGAATCTCAGTGCTGATGGCAGATCAACAAGAGCGGAAGGTTTGACAATACGCGACTGAAGAATCTCAGTGCTGATGGCAGATCAACAGGAGCGGAAGGTTTGACAATATGCGACTGAAGAATCTCAGTGCTGATGGCAGATCAACAGGAGCGGAAGGTTTGACAATATGCGACTGAAGAATCTCAGTGCTGATGGCAGATCAACAAGAGCGAAAGGTTTGACAATACGCGACTGAAGAATCTCAGTGCTGATGGCAGATCAACAGGAGCGGAAGGTTTGACAATATGCGACTGAAGAATCTCAGTGCTGATGGCAGATCAACAGGAGCGGAAGGTTTGACAATACGCGACTGAAGAATCTCAGTGCTGATGGCAGATCAACAAGAGCGGAAGGTTTGACAATACGCGACTGAAGAATCTCAGTGCTGATGGCAGATCAACAGGAGCGGAAGGTTTGACAATACGCGACTGAAGAATCTCAGTGCTGATGGCAGATCAACAAGAGCGGAAGGTTTGACAATACGCGACTGAAGAATCTCAGTGCTGATGGCAGATCAACAGGAGCCGAAGGTTTGACACAGCGCGTCTGCAGAATCTCAGGATTGACTGCAGACCAACAGGAGCCGAAGGTTTAACGTCACGCGACTGATAAATCTCAGCACTGATGGCAGAGCAACAGGCGCTGAAGGTTTGACATCGCGCGACTGATAAATCTCATCTTTGATGGCAGACCAACTGGGCATCCCTAGATACCCCATCCAGCCTCCAACGAAGATATAATTCGGGCCCATATAACGACTACGCCAGCCTGGTGCAGCCTGCATAATTGTACCCCATCCAGCCTCCAACGAAGATATAATTCGGGCCCATATAACGACTACGCCAGCCTGGTGCAGCCTGCATAATTGTGCGAGTGATTCCAATAACTAACTATCTTACTTAGTCGCTCCTCTTCTACTTTGATGTGTAGAGGTTTGTCAGAAGACCGCAGTTTTCCTTCTGGCTTCGTTTCATTCCAGCCCTGTCAGTCAATGACTGTCGAATGTTGTCTCCCCTGGGTCGCTCTGAAGGTCTGGTATCCCTGGTTCTTAGCCTCCCTTGCCAATAACTTAACAGACCTAAATACTGCTTTAAGTGATCTTTAACCCCGGGTGGACCGCACAAGAAGCGATTAAACACACGGTGAAAGTGCCACCTATCAAATAAAAATTCCCCCAGGCGCAAGTACCAGAAACGCAGTTCACTCTTAAGGTTATATTGTATAACTGATGAAGGTCACGAAGTAACCTGAAATCCCGGCGGGGTGGAACTTTATAATTAAAACCCCAAAAAATTGTTTGCTTGCTTGCTTGTTTTAGTATCCAGAAGCCATGAGTTGTTAACCCTTAGGCTCGGTATTATGGATTCCATTGTAAATACCGTAAATCTGGGAGAAATGTGGCTTTTCTGCCTATCCCCGGGAGTGAACCCGGACCACAAGCAGTTCGTCACCCGGTCACCGCGTAATCCGGTTTAACCAACTACGCTAGAGAGCCGGGCAAAAAAAATTGTTTAATTATGGGTCTCAATGTCCACCAAAAAAAAAATCCTGCCTTGAAATTTCTGAGCCTGTGAACATCCTGAACTGTTCTGTCTTTGGTACCATATTTCACACGTTCTGATATTGCCTTCTTTTCCTGTTGGAATTGATCAAAGAACACAACACTCACAACTTTTCATTTTGCAATAAATTATTACAAATTTGTTGTTTCCCAATTTGTTATGTTCGCATTCTGTCTAGATATTACTTCAATATTTACACTTCAAAAACGGCAGTAGTTGCTTTCCCTTTGACCTTTGTGGCCACTACTGAAACCGCCTTAAGTTCTAATAATGTCTTTGGCAGTCGTTGCAATACTTTTTATAAGTTTTCTGTTTTAAGATTATTTGAGAGCCGGGAATATTAATAAAGATATTAAATCGTTTCGCTGAACTAGAAATATCGAATGCCTGATTACATTCTGTTTTCAAAATAATATGTTGTGAAGTTTATTGTGAAAAAATTAGAACATTTTTTGCTGTCTGTCTGTCTGTCTGTCTGTCTGTCTGTCTGTCTGTCTGTCTGTCTGTCTGTCTGTCTGTCTGCCGGCCCATCGATCCGTCCGTCCTTCCATCTGTCTGTCTGTCCCTCCATGCGCTGCCTGCCCGCCTGTCCATTCTTCTATCCACCCATCGATGACATCCATCCGTTCGTCTCCCTCCCTCCCTGCCCCCGTCCCCCATCGGATTGTAGAAAATATTTGCGCGCCTACTTAAACTCAATCACTATTTGTATATTCACCGTCTGTCTGTCTGTCAGTCTATCTGTCTGTCTGTCTATCTGTCTGTCTGTCTATCTGTCTGTCTGTACGTCTATCTGTCTGTCTGTCTGTCTGTCTGTCTGTCTGTCTGTCTGTCTGTCTGTCTGTCTGTCTGTCTGTCTGTCTGTCTGTCTGTCTGTCTGTCTGTCTGTCTGTCTGTCTGTCTGTCTGTCCGTCTGTACGTCCATCTGTCTGTCCGTCCTTCTGTCTGTCCGTCCTTCTGTCTGTCTGTACGTCTATCCGTCCGTCCGTCTGTCTGTCTGTCCGTCTGTCTGTCTGTCCGTCTGTCTGTCTGTCTGTCAGTCCGTCTGTACGTCCATCTGTCTGTCAGTCTGTCTGTCCGTCCCTACGTCCATCTGTCTTTCCATCCGTCCGTCCGTCTGTCTGTCCGTCCCTACGTCCATCTGTCTGTCCGTCTGTCTGTCTGTCTGTCCGTCAGTCTGTCTGTCCGTCCGTACGTCTATCTGCCTGTCCGTCCGTCCGTCCGTCCGACTGTCTGTCTGTTCGTCCGTCCGGCCTTCTGTATGTCCATTTATGTATATATATAAAACATTCATTCATTATACTGTTATGCTATTATATGTCACATAGGGCTCGCAGTCTATCCCTCCATTCAGTCGTATCCTGTGCAATCAGTTTAGTCTCACGGATAGAGTCAAACCCAGCAGCTTTGGCCTCTCTCATCACCGTTCGTTCTAGAGTTTCGTTTGGATATATATATAAATATAAAACACTTCAGCAGCCCCATTAAAACAGCCAGTGCTATCTTTCTCTCTTCTCTCCTCTCCTCTCTGTCTTTCTCTCTTTGTTTCTCTCTCCTCTCCCCTCCCTCCTCTCTCTCTCTCTCTCTCTCTCTCTCTCTCTCTCTCTCTCTCTCTCTCTCTCTCTCTCTCTCTCTTTCTTTCTATCTTTCTCTCTCCACTCCAGCCGAACCGTCTTTGCCTTGATAACACCCCGCCGTATTCGGCTATATAGTTGTCAACACCACTGCTGATTAATAGTGCCTGGATTGTCAAAATGTTTTCCTCAGTGAATACGGTTAATTCTAGGGATTTTTCCTATCGACATTTCCATAAATGGACAGCTCTTAAAGCGCCTCGCCAACTCGACAGTGACTGATATAGCACCGACTCTTTATATTCCAGCACAATTGTTTAGCTCCAAAGACTGAGGTATGAAACGAACGAACGCCTTTTTTAGATTTGAATTTGACATATGTTATGATTAATGGTTGTGGTGAAGTGGAAGGTTTATGGCGGGAGAAATATCGAGTGGTTTGAGAGAGTGGGTGTTTACAAAGGGGCATCAGCAAGGTGGTTTTACGGAAGTAAAGGTTTAAAGTGGGAGAAGTGAATAATGGTTTGACAGACTGGGTGTTTATAGAGGGAGATCAGCAGGATGGTTTGACGGAAGTAGAGGTTTGCAGTGGGAGAAGTGTATCGTGGTTTGACAGACTTAATGTTTACAGAGATAGATGCCCGGCTCTCTAGCATAGTTGGTTAAAACCCTCTGCGCGGCGACCGGGTGACGAACTCCTTATGGTCCAGGTTCACGTCCGGGAGTAGGCAAAAAAGCCACATTTCTCTCATATTCACGGTATCTATCATGGAATCAAGGCCGAAGGCTGCGATATCCTAAGTACCGAGCCAAAAAGTTTACAACTCATATTTTCTGGATACTTTTTAAAAAAACAGAGGGGAGATCAGCAATGTGGTTTGACGGAAGTGGGAGAATTATTATATATAATAAATAGGCAGTGTATTCAAGGGCATTCATAGAAAGAAGTGGAAAGATAGAACGACACATTAGACAACATAAAACTCGAAAGCTTCAAATACCCTCCCGGAAATCGAAACTGTAACCTTCAAAACAAGGGGGGGGGGGGGGGGGCTTCTCGCTACGAAAAGAAGTGTACTAAGATATATGACCAACTTGGCACCCCCTAAGAGAAGAAGTCGTAGAAATGTATGCTGGTTTGACAGAGTGGGAGTTTACAGAAAAGAAACGTATTGCGATTTGATGGAGTGGCGGCGTACGAAGGGACTCAGAGTAAGGTGGTTTGACAGAGTGGTAGCTTACAGAGGTAGACATGTTGAGTGGTGTAACAGACTGAGGCTTTACTGAAGGGAAAGTGTTGGATGTGTTTAACAGAGTGAGGCTTTACTGAAGGGAAAGTGTTGGATGTGTTTAACAGAGTGAGGCATTACAAAAGGGAAAGTGTTTGGCTTTTTTTATAACAGACTGGCACGGGACGCCATCACTGAACTAGTATAAAACAATAAATAGGACAGTGCGGGGGTGGAGACGTAGAGAAAACATTTTGGAGAGATAAGTCAGAGAAGAGGTGTCAAAAAAGGTTGGGTGGGGTGGGGGGGGGGGGGGAAGCAGTAACCGCCCATGTACATTTTTTGCAAGGGTTGGGTGATGGCTAAGTGACGGAGTAACTTCTTCTTTTTCTTCTTCTTCTTCTTCTTCTTCTTCTTCTTCTTCTTCTTCTTCTTCTTCTTCTTCTTCTTCTTCTTCTTCTTCTTCTTCTTCTTCTTCTTCTTCTTCTTCTTCTTCTTCTTCTTCTTCTGCTGCTGCTGCTGCTGCTGCTGCTCCTCCCCCTCCTCCTTCCCCCCCCCTCTCCTCCCCCTCCTCCTTCTCCTCTTCTTCTTCTGTTTTTTCTTCTTCTTCTTCTCATATGGATAGTTCTGGTTGTTCGTTCACTTCTGGACTTTGATCTTGTTCCAGGATTTAAGTTTTACGTGAACATCCATTTAACAGATCTGGCTTATGTGAGTGCAGACTGTTGGTTGATAGGGGTAGTAGGCCTATCTCCCCCTCCTCACCGCCCAATTCACAAAGGGACCCCAGAAACCACACAAAGAACATTGTCAGCAATCAGCAGTGCTGACAAGCTATTATTATTATTATTATTATTATTATTATTATTATTATTTTATGTTTGACGACTGGCAGTAGCATATGCCGTTTTCTGAAACTGTTGTGGGTAGGAGTAGTAGTACATTTTACCCCATCAGGACATCACACAAGCGATAAACACCCGATGATACAATGTGCCACAGTGTAGTTGAGAATCACCCGTGGAGAGGTCTCGGAAACCGCGTTCAGCCATTAGACCACATTTATGGCCGTGCTATATTGCGGCCTCTGGCAAGAGCCAAAATGGGGCTACAAAATAAAGACAATTTCAGACCCATGGGGTGATGACTAGAATACTGTTCTAGGTGTAAGGGACTGACAATTAAAACCTACGACATTATCTCCCCGCTTCTAACACCTGCTACGTTTCGTCATCCACATTGACAACCTGAACGGCTAACTATGACAATCTGATCGAGTGCCTGTGACAACCATAAGTTTTGATATTGATTCCTTGTTAAGTTATTATTGACAAATGAGTTTAACGAAGTAAAAAATAAGTTGATTTAAAAAAAAAAGTTGTTTCTATTGTCTCTCTTTCAAGATGTTGTCTCTTCCCTTTCACACCATTGTTGAGTCCTGTCTAAATCAGTGTTTCTTCCCTATCCCACCATTGTTCGGTCTTGTCTAAATCAGTGTCTCTTCCCTTTGACACCATTGTTGAGTATTCTCTAAGTCAGTGTTTCTTCCCTTTGACATCATTGTTGAGTCTTGTCTAAATCAGTGTCTCTTCCCTTTGACACCATTGTTGAGTCTTGTCTAAATCAGTGTCTCTTCCCTTTCACACCATTGTCGAGTCTTGTCTAAATCAGTGTCTCTTCCCTTTCCCACCATTGTTGAGTCTTGTCTAAATCAGTGTTTCTTCCCTTTGACACCATTGTTGAGTCTTGTCTAAATCAGTGTTTCTTCCCTTTGACACCATTGTTGAGTCTTGTCTCAATCAGTGTTTCTCCCCTTTGACACTGTGTATCTTTCATTTCATTTTTTTTTTTTAAATTGGTCCATACCAACGTTTCTTCCCCGTTGAAACATCGTTTTCCCATCATTGATGATTTCAATTCACACCATTGACTCTTCCCTTTCTCAGTATGTCTTCCTTTTCACATCAGTGTTTCTCAAATATTCCACTATAGTTTATTCTGTTTCACCATTTCGCAATATTTTTGGTTTTAATGCACTCAACCATTTTTCACACCATTGCTTGTTCCCTTTCCCACCATGGTTTATTCTGATTCGCTATTTCATACTTTTGTTTTCTTTTTGTCCATGTCAACGTTTCTTTTCTTTCACACTATCCTTTCTTCAATTTCACACCACCATTTCTTCATTTTCACACCACTGTTTTTTCGTTTTCACACTAGCTTCTCCCCATTCACACCACTGTTTTTTTTTCCTATTCACACCATTGTTTCTTCATTTTCACAAGACTCTTCATTTTAACACCACTGTTTCTTTATTCTCACGCCACAGTTTCTTCATTTTCACACCACTGTTATTTCATTTTCACAACTCTGTTCCTTCATTCCCACCACTGTTTCTTCCCATTCCCACCACTGTTTCTTCATTTTCACACCATTATTTTTTCATTCACACCATTATTTCTCCCCTCTCGCACCATTATTTCTTCATTTTCCCACCACTGTTTCTTATTTTTCATACCGTTATTTCTTCACTTTCACACCACTGTTTCTTTATTTTCACACCATTATTTCTTCACTGTCACACCACTGTTTCTTCATTTTCATATCGCCATGAATCTTTCTTTACTTTCTTTACTTTCACACCAATTTTGCTTCCAATTTACATCAGTGCTTCTTTCCTTTCTTGTCCACTTTTGCCGATGGCCATTTCTCGTCGTTATTTTAATCTAGTCACACATTGAACTGGGGTGGGCGATCACGCTTCTCCAGTACTTCTGTTCTATAGAAAGACACACATAAACCCATGTATTGTTCAATGCTGTGGACTTCCGTTTTCAAAATGGCGGACAGCAGCTGTGTTTATTTTCGCTGGCTGTCAATTCTCTCGGATTATTCTGTTCTATAATAATGGACTGCTATTTTATGCGCATTTCCAACGCAGGATATTATGTGTTTTTCGTGGGAACAGCGTGTATTGTGGTTGTGCTGTGTCGGGGCGGGATAATGACCGATAGTTTTGGCAGCCTCGACCACGCTGCCTTCGCAATGTTTTGATCGCGGCGGTCCACTCGGGAAGACAGAATCTCGTCAGCAGGGGACTGCAACTGTCTAGAGAGCAAACTCGATAAAAGCTGTCCCCAGAAACGGAATGTGTCAACCATATATTTGGTGGGGAGGAATCGACACATACGGTTAACTCAATGGCCATGCGCAAATATTTATCCAATAGTGGTACCACCACGTTGGGTAACAATCAAGTGAAAGCGGGACTCGCTCTCACATCTCAAATAGGTTTACCCTTAGCCACCAACAGCCCCGCGGCTTCCTGCATTGCTAGGGGAGGACAGGGTGTCACTTCTAACTGCGAGGACACACTTCCACCACTTGTAATCATGCAGTGGAACGCCGAAGGCGTATTTAACAAAAAGAGAGAACTAGAGGAACGCCTGCGAGCAGAAAAAATCGACGTTATCTGCATTCAAGAGACGCACCTCAACCCAAGTAAAAGATTTCATATTAGAGGATATGAAATATTTCGCCAAGACAGAGAAAATAGACATAAAGGTGGGGTTGCCACGCTGGTTCGTAATTCAATACCAGCGGTTGAACTACATAGATCCAACCAGCTGAATACTGAATTCATTGCTGTCCAGCTGCAACTAAAAAATAAAAATATGTCAGTCTACAACATTTACTCACCACCTACCCTCCCCACCGAACTTGAAGCTATACAGGTTCAAGAGAGCAACTTGCTAATTATCGGAGATTTGAACAGTCACTCACCCAGCTGGGGTTATGACTGTTTAGATGCTCGTGGAGAAAATCTTGAGGAGTGGCTAATCACAAACTGTCTCACCCTTTTCAATCACCCTGATGACCCGCACACGCACTACTCTAGACGGTGGCGCACAACAAGCACACCTGATCTAGCATTTGCAACAGACGACATCCATAAGATATCTGTTAGGCAGGTGTGTGACCAGTTAGGAGGCAGTGACCACAGGCCAGTGAAGATTCTGATAAACAGCCTTAAAATAGAAAAATCTCCAGATACTGCACCAAGCTGGAACTACAAAAAGGCAGATTGGAAACTTTTTCAAGAACTTGCAGACTCAAACTGCAAAGCAATCAGCCTTTCAGGTAAGGTTGACAGAGATGCACAAGAATTCAACAAGGCCATACTGAATGCAGCAAAAAAAAACCATTCCTAGAGGAAAGAGGCACAATTACAAGCCATATTGGTCACCAGAACTGGAAGTGCTTCACGGTTCGCTCTGTGATGCTAGAGATAGCATGGAAGCTGATCCAACAGACGAACATGTGAAGCAACACAACAAAGCAAGGGCTCTCTATGTCAGAGAAAGAAACCTACAGTGTAGAAAGTCCTGGAAAGAAAAGACTGCTTCTCTGAACATGGAAAAGACACCACAAAATTGTGGAGACTGACCAAGGCACTTAATGATGACAACCCATCTCATGGAAAAACAGTTCTCCAACAAGAAGGAAATCTACTCACAGGGAAGGAAGCAGCGACTCTGATGGCCCGAAACTACGAGAAAGAAAGCTCATATTCAGTAACCCTGGAGCAAAAGAAAGCAGTCCGAGATGGGATAAACTCCATATTCAAAAAAGCCTCTTGTGAGCCATGCATGGAGACAGACATCACTCTAACTGAGCTACTAAGAGCAATGAGAAAACTCAAGTCAAAGAAGGCACCTGGCCCAGACGAAGTTTCAAACGACATGCTCAAACATATGGGTCCAGTAGCACAAAACATCTTACTCCAGATATACAACTATAGCTGGAAACTAGGCAGAGTCCCAGATATCTGGAAAAATGCTATAATCCACCCTATCCTCAAAAGTGGCAAGGACAAGAAGGACCCTCAGAGCTACAGGCCTGTCAGTCTGCTAAGCTGCCCCGCAAAACTGATGGAGAGAGTGCTAGCCACCAGACTTCAGTGGTTCCTAGAAACCAATCACAAACTGGATCCCGCTCAGACAGGCTACCGACAGCACAGAAGCACTGATGACCAGGTAGCATACCTCACACAGGACATAGAAAATGGCTTCCAGGAAAAGAAGAAAACCCTCACAGTCTTTTTTGATATGTCCAAGGCCTTTGACAAAGTATGGAAGGATGGCTTGATACTAAAGCTCTTACATAGTGGAATAAGAGGCAGAATGTACTACTGGATACAAGACTTCCTATCACACAGGCGGGCATCTGTGAAACTAGATGAAGCACATAGTCCCAGATTCAAGCTGAGAGCAGGAGTACCACAGGGTAGTGTACTGTCTCCAGTCCTGTTCCTGATTTACATCAACGACCTACCTCAAACTTTACCCAGACATGTATCACATTCTCTTCATGCAGATGACCTAGCTGTGTGGTACACCTCTGAGTTCATTGGACCTGCTATATCAAAACTCCAGGAAAGTGTGAATAGTGTCATAAACTGGGCCAACAAATGGGGCCTCGAAGTAAACAGGAACAAAACTGTAGCAACACTCTTCTCATTGTCTACAAAGGAGGAAAAGTTTACATTAAAATTCAACAATGATGCTGTTCCACGCTCCAATACTCCAACCTTCCTGGGAGTCAAGCTTGACAGTCGTCTGACATGGAAACATCACATACTAGAAACTAACAAAAAAGCCATGAGAAAACAAGGTGTGATGAAGAAATTGGCAGGCACCACTTGGGGAGCAGACAGTTGTATCTTGAAGCAGGTATACACCGGCACAGTCAGACCAACTCTCGAATACGCATCATCGTCATGGATAACAGCAGCCCATTCCAATAAACAGATACTAGACAAAACGCAAAATAGAAGTCTGCGTACAATTCTGGGAGCCATAAAATCTACACCTATTGTAGAAATGGAAAAGGCAGCCAACATCATCCCCTTAGAAGAAAGAAGAAGGACAAAAGCAATTCTACATGCTGAAAAAATGAAGAGAATGTTAAACCACCCATTACACGAAAAATTGGCAGCCAGGACAAAAAACAGAATAAAGCGCAAAAGCCTAAACCATCTAACGAAGGAATTTGGAAAGTCATTCTCTTCACTACTTAACCAACAATGTACACCTGAAGAGCTATCTTTCGATCTCTGGGACTCCAAATTATTGACACTCAATGTGTCAACATCCATCCCGAACCTGGGAAACAAAGATGCTGAGCCCGCTTTAGTGAAGAAAGCACTCACAATAGAACACCTCAACAACATGTTCCCACAGGACAGCTGGACAAGAATCTACACGGATGGATCAGCAAAAGAAGCAACTACGAATGGTGGGGCAGGTGTCTACATAAAACACCCAGATGCCACTACTGTGTCCCTAGCAGCCCCCACCGGACGTACTTGCTCTAACTACAAGGCAGAACTCTCAGCTCTATTGATGGCAGCACAGTATATGAACAATCTGCAAATCACCGCAGGCAGGATAGTTTTTCTCACTGACTCACTGTCAGCTATACAGGCCCTTGAGTCCAAACCTACCGACAGCACACTACAAAGTATAACACAGGAACTTGCTATGTTGTCAAATAAGGCAGAAATTCACTTGCAGTGGATTCCGTCTCACTGTGGCATCAAAGGCAATGAAAGCGCAGATGCTTTAGCCAAGGAAGGCAGTAACAAACTACAGACCTACCAGCCACTATCTTTTCCAGAAGTCAAAACTCTCATTAAGAGAAAATCAGAAACAGACTGGAAAAACAACACTGGTTATGACTACGGAAAAGATTTTCTGAGGCACTTGAACAGAACAGACCAAGTCACAGTTTTTCGCTTACGCACTGGACACTGCAGACTCAATAAACACTCATATAAATTAGGTATGAGCCAAACAGCTCTCTGCCAGTGTCTTCGTGCTGAACAGACTCCAGAACATGTCCTGCAAGACTGTCCTCTCCTGGCGGAGCTGCGGAGCGACATATGGCAACACCCAGTAGAACTGACAACTAAGCTTTGGGGAAACCTAAGAGACCTTGAAAAGACATCCCAGTTTATGACCCACAGTGGATTATGCGCATGACCAGAGATCGCTGAAGAAGAAGAAGAAGAAGTTCAATGCTGTGGTGTTGCATTTCGTGGAATTACATTTCATTGTGTGTCGTAAATAAATAGACACTCAGTTTGACATATTGTTATGTGTATCTGATTGTTCGAAGTATGGGCTGCTGTAACTTTAAAATCAAAAAACTATGGAACAGGGTATCTTGAATTTTTGCTTAAGGGTCGCCATCTAAAATGTAACTCCTAGAGTCATTGGATATATATATATATATATATATATATATATATATATATATATATATATATATATATATATATATATATATATATATAGCAGGCATACAGACAGACAGACAGCAGACACATAGAATAACTTTTATTTCAAAGGGTCACAAATTGTGCACGCACGCCCGTCTTATATTCGTCTCTTCCAGACACCCATCTTTCACACAGCAATTGTATCGCATCAATAAACCATGTTACGTTCATAAAACCAATATGCATAATATAAATATCAAAGAAAATCGCAAATGCATCAATGGTAAAGTGTATGCGCAAACGCACACACACACTCACGCTCTCACTCACTACAGATATCTCTCGCTCTTCCATTTTTCCCTGACTTCGAATTATCCCAAATTTCCACACCCCTCTCGTCTCCTCCCAGAGTGCGCATCCCAGAACCCACACATCATCCTCAAACCCACGGATATCGTCATTCATCCGAACGTGTCTCTAACACGTAAACTCCCCAACCAGGCAATTTCAATGCCCTCTTTACATCGGCGGCCCGGGCTAGCGCCCAATCAAAGAATCATTATCTCTCTAACTCCATCTATCATCGACGCATGCACTTACTCCTGCCATTGTCGTACCTCTCACTCCTTCCTCCTTGTCGAATTCATTCCAGTAACTGCCCTCTTTCCCGACTCTCACTCTCTCTCTCTCTCTCTGTCTCTCTCTCTCTCTCTCTCTCTCTCTCTCTCTCTCTCTCTCTCTCTCTCTTCTCTCGCTCGCTCCCCCGCTCCCAGTATCAGAACAGCAGCACCCTACCATGTGTTAGTCCGCTGACGTCTCCTGTCTTGAAGCCATCGATTCTTTCCTCCTTGAAACTGGCTACCGGTTCATGCTTCTCTCCACCAGTACAACCGGGCTATCAGGCTGGACTGTCTGTCAGCCGAAATTCTACACATTCTCTATTTGAATCAGAGGCTTTTGATACAATCTGCCATTTAGTCCCTTCGGCATTTCGCTCTCAGCCGGGCTGCCAATAATGGGGTTTTACTCCCAAATCTGGGGTTTTTGACACCTTGGGTTCAAATTTTGAAATCTTGGGTTTTTAAAAAAATATATCCTTCTATAAAAGTGGGTAAATGTTTTTATTCATAAATATAACATTTGTACTTGTTAACAGTCTGCGTTTTTTATGTAAAAAAAAAAAAAAATTTTTTTTTTGTGTACCTTGCGTATTGGGTTTTTGTTCAGCTTAGCTGGGTTTTTCACACACAAATCAAATTAGCAGAACTAAGCTTGCTTCCTTTCCGAAGGATCCGCTTACATTTCAGTCACATCTGTAGTGTTTTATTTGTGTGTGTGTGTGTGGTTTTCTCGCCAGTAGGAAACTTTGCAGCAAAGTCTTGACATAGACTACTGACGTGTTGTAAAGTCACTTGCCTGTTCTTTCCTGTACTCGCTTGTACCTTTCTCTCTCTTTCTCTGGGTGGAGGTGAGGGAGGCGGAAAAAGAAGGAGGAGAGGGAAGTGTTTCACCTTCAAACAACAGTACTGATTCGACATGAGAATTATCAGTACCGCTGCGCTCTTCGTGCGGCATCTTCAAGAGGTTGAATTATGCTTGAAAGGAAACCTGTTCCTTCGCTGAGAAAAAAATTGATTGTGCTTGATTCTGATATTTATTCTGGTATTTTCCCATGTTTCATGAAAGAGCTTCGCATATTTTAGATAAGGAACTTCTCTTATTGCTCCTCTTCTGGTTCTGGTATATTTAGTAACTATAGCTTTCCACTAGAAGAAGAAAGAGGAGAAGAAGAAGACTAAGAAAAAGAAGAAGATGATGATGATGATGATAAAATAGAAGATGCAGAAGAAAAAGACGTATAACAAGAAAAGGAAGAGGAAGAAGAGAATGAGGAGGAGGAAGAAGAAGAAGAAGAAAAAGAATGTATATATTGTATGTATTTAGTTGGTGCTGAGGGAAACTAAAAGAAATGGCTGGCTGAGTGGTTAAACTGCGAATCTCTCCAGCAGGAGATGCGTGTTCGAGCCTTGGTAAGAAAAGATTATTACCCTCCTCCACAATGAGCTGGCCATGACTTGTCTGTCATTATCCAGAGAGTTGTCCGATCGCTGTGACCTGCATTTGATTATCCCCTGCTCATATTTTCCCTGATGCTAGTGATTGATAGCCGCCCCTATATAGTTCTCCCACTCGTGTACCTTCCCTCCCTACTTTCCCCTGCCACCAAGCCCTACCTCATCAATATTGCTTGCTACGTCCTGCAAATATTATCTCGGAATATTTGTCCTGATGGCTCTGATTTTTTTTTTTTTTTTAAACATTGTTGTTATTTCCCTTTCCCCCCAGCATCTCCCCTCTCCCCCAGCATCTCCCCCTAGCACCCCTACCCCCTTTTTTTTCACCCGCCCAGTTTCCGCTCTCTAGCAACTCACATATCGTTGTATGTTCTACTCTTTCGCTTTCCTACTCTTCCCATCATTATTTGATTGTGTTTAACCCCCCCCCCCCCCCCACTCCCACCATCTTTATCTCTCTCTCTTCCATTCTCCCCCTCTGTCTGTTTCGACCTCTCTCTTGCTCGCCGTCTCTCTCTGTCTGTCCCTTTCTCTCTCTCTCTTTCGCCCTCTCTCCCCTCTGTTTTAACCCTCTCTAGCTCGCTCGCTCTCCCTGTCTGTCTGTTCCTCTTTCTTGCCTGTCTCTCCCCTCTTCCCCTCTGTCTGTTTCTACCCCTCTCTTGCTCACTCTGTCTCTATGTCTGTCCCTCTCTCCCCCTCTGTCTGTTTTTACCTCTCTCTTGCTCACTCTGTCTCTATGTCTGTCCCTCTCTCCCCCTCTGTCTGTTTTTACCTCTCTCTTGCTCACTCTGCCTCTATGTCTGTCCCTCTCTCCCCCTCTGTCTGTTTCTCTCTCTTGCCTTTCCTCTCCCCCCTCCTCTATGTCTGTTTCTCTCTCTCGCCTTTCCTCTCCCCCTCCTTTTTGTCTGTTTCTACCTCTCGCCTTTCCTCTCCCCCCTCCTCTATGTCTGTTTCTCTCTCTCGCCTTTCCTCTCCCCCTCCTCTATGTCTGTTTCTACCTCTCGCCTTTCCTCTCCCCCCCTCCTCTATGTCTGTTTCTCTCTCTCGCGCCTTTCCTCTCCCCCCCTCCTCTATGTCTGTTTCTACCTCTCGCCTTTCCTCTCCCCCCTCCTTTATGTCTGTTTCTA
Source organism: Candidula unifasciata (assembly GCA_905116865.2). NCBI lineage: Eukaryota > Metazoa > Mollusca > Gastropoda > Stylommatophora > Geomitridae > Candidula > Candidula unifasciata. The sequence goes on along the minus strand of CAJHNH020008576.1, from coordinate 412,681 downwards.
CCTCTCGCCTTTCCTCTTCCCCCTCCTCTATGTCTGTCTCTCTCTCTCGCCTTTCCTCTCCCCCTCCTCTATGTCTGTTTCTCTCTCTCGCCTTTCCTCTCCCCCTCCTCTATGTCTGTTTCTCTCTCTCGCCTTTCCTCTCCCCCCTCCTCTATGTCTGTTTCTCTCTCTCGCCTTTCCTCTTCCCCCTCCTCTATGTCTGTTTCTACCTCTCGCCTTTCCTCTCCCCCCTCCTCTATGTCTGTTTCTACCTCTCGCCTTTCCTCTTCCCCCTCCTCTATGTCTGTTTCTACCTCTCGCCTTTCCTCTCCCCCTCCTCTATGTCTGTTTCTCTCTCTCGCCTTTCCTCTCCCCCCTCCTCTATGTCTGTTTCTACCTCTCGCCTTTCCTCTCCCCCTCTGTCTGTTTCTCTCTCTCGCCTTTTCTCTCCCCCCTCCTCTATGTCTGTTTCTACCTCTCTCTTGTTCGCGAACTCTCTCTGTCTGTCTGTCTCTCTCTGCCTGTCCCTCTCTCTCGCCTTCTCTCTCCCCTTGTCCCCTCTGTTTGTTTCTACCCCTATCTTTTCTCGCTCTATCTCTATGTTTGTCTGTCTGTCTGCTTATCTCTCTCTGTCTCTCTCTCTCGCTCTCTCTCTCTCTCTCTCTCTCTCTCTCTCTCTCTCTCTCTCTCTCTCTCTCTCTCTCAATGCATTTTAAGTGTGATCTATTCACAATTAACCCAGTATTTTATTATTTAATCGCATTCCCGTATTCAGTCTCTTTGTGCCTGTCTGAATTTTTAAAAAGCAGGACAGTTGTAAGAGGTGCGGGGATGGAAGGGGGGGGGGGGGAGGGGGGGGGGCTTATAACAGGTCCTAAAACCATATGTAGGTTATCTTTTAATAATACTTTTAAATTTCCCCCCTACTTGTCTCATTTAAGGGTCATTCCATTTATTATTAGTAGTATTAGTATTACACACTTACATAAGTCTTTGGCCTGTTAAATTTTTCTAAAAAAATGTGTACGGATGCTGCTCTCACCCCTGACCCCGAGCACCGCCTAATCTTTCTACAAGGGACTGTGATAAACATTCTTTGTGCTTTTCGTTGGCACAGGAGCGGAGCAAAGATGATGTGGCCCGTTTGCTATGAAGCTGAAAGTAAGACTATCAGACTACCAGACCCCCTAACGCCAGTACCCCAGCACCCCCCCCCTCCCCCCCCCCCCAGATCGCAGTGTTTTCTTTGTTTCGTCGCTCCTATCAGTGGCCTTCGTGTCTACAGCAGCAAAGACAGAAAGATCGTTAGAGGAAGAAAAAAATTGGACGATGAAAACTTGCACAGAAATATCGAACTGTTTTGTGCACAATTGATCAGATAAACACAAACAAGAAACATTCATTCTGCATTACATCTCGCCAAAAACATCTTTAATTCGCAGATCGTGTTTGTGGCATTTCTCACGATTTAACCATCACCATCTTTATGCTCAAATGTGGCCCTCAAGACCAACCGTAGAAAACACGACTGAAAACATCATTGCCAGGGACGGGACGCGACGTGAGGTTAATCTGCGATAATTTTATATCTGCATCTAATGAAAAAGCCATGAATCTCTAGTTTCGTTGCGATGTCATGTAAAGTGTAATTTTAGCCCATGGGTAAATTGACTTTGATGATTCCGTGAGTTTTAGGCAGGATCGATAATGATCATGCGTTAAGTAAAAACAAAAACCTAACAAATGAGGGTATATTTTCAGATTGTCAGAGAGTTAGGGGTTTGGTGATTTGCCCGGGGTGATCAATAGGTTGAGAGGCTGTCTCTTCAATTGAGAGTGTTGGAGATGTTATGGATAAGGAACCGGGAAGAATGAATCCAGGCAAGGAGGGCAAGGAACAGTACAGGCGTTGTAGGGGATAGAGATAGGTAAAGACACAATCAGGTGTTATAGGTACTTAAAGACACTTTATAATGTTTTGCAGAGACACATTCTGGGGATACGTAGAGACATAGCCTGGAGATACGTAATGACACAGTCTGGGGATACGTAAAGACACAGTCTGTGGATACGTAGAGACACAGTATGGTTATACGTAGAGACACAGTCTGGGGATACGTAGAGACACAGTCTGGGGATACGTAGAGACACAGCCTGGTGATACGAAGAGACACAGTCTGGGGATACGTAGAGAGACAGTCTGGGGATAAGTAGAGACACAGTCTGGGGATACGTAAAGACACAGCCTGGTGATACGTAAAGACACAGCCTGGTGATACGTAGAGACACAGTCTGGTGATACTTAGAGACACAGTCTGGCGATACGTAGAGACACAGACTGGGGATACGTAGAGACACAGTCTGGGGATACGTAGAGACACAGTCTGGTGATACGTAGAGACACAGTCTGGTGATACTTAGAGACACAGCCTGGTGATACGAAGAGACACAGTCTGGTGATACTTAGAGACACAGTCTGGGGATACGTAAAGACACAGCCTGGGGATACGTAGAGACACATTCGGGGTATACGTAGAGACACATTCGGGGTATACGTAAAGACACAGCCTGGTGATACGTAAAGACACATTCTGGTGATACGTAATGACGCAGCCTGGTGATACGTAGAGACACAGCCTGGTGATACGTAGAGACACAGTCTAGTGATACGTAGAGACACAGCCTGGTGATACGTAGAGACACAGTCTAGTGATACGTAGAGACACAGCCTGGTGATACGTAGAGACAGTCTAGTGATACTTAGAGACACAGCCTGGTGATACGTAGAGACACAGTCTGGGGATACGTAGAGACACAGTCTGGGGATACGTAAGACACAGTCTGGTGATACGTAGAGACACAGTCTGGGGATACGTAGAGACACAGCCTGGTGATACGTAGAGACACAGTCTGGGGATACGTAGAGACACATTCTGGGGATACGTAGAGACACAGTCTGTGGATACGTAAAGTCACAGTCTCAGAATACTTAATGACACGGCCTGGGGATACTTAAAGACACAGTCTCTAGATGCGTAAAGACACAGTCTGGGGATACGTAAAGACACAGTCTGGTGATGCGTGAAACACAGTCTATGGATACTTAAAGACATAGTCTTGGCATACGTAAAACACGGGTTGGGGATACATAAAAAACACACTAGGCATACGTAAAACACTCTATTGGGGATACATAAAACACTGCCTAGGCATATATAAAACACAGTTTTGGAATACATAAAACACGTCCCAGGCATACGTAAAACACAATCTGGGGATATTTAGAAACACATTCTGGGGATACGTAAAACACAACCTGGGGTTACGTACAACACTGTTTGGGGTACGTAAAAAACAGTCTGGGGATAATAAAAACACATTCTAGGGATACGTAAAACAAAGTCTGTGGATACGTAAAAACACATTTTGTGGATATGTAAAACACAGTCGGGGGATACGTAAAGACACCTTCTGTGGATTCGCAAAGACATGAGGCACATTCTGGGAATACGTAAAGATACGCTCTGGGGATATGTAAAGACACATTCTGGGGATAGAAATCTGCAAAGACACAATCAGGAGGTAAATGAAGACACAAGTAGGCAGAAATATTCAGACGCAACCCGTCGATATAACGATCTGGGGGAAGATGCATAAAGACAAACTAAACTAAATTAATAAAGACGCGACTGGGGTTAAAGATAAATAAAGCCACGACAAATAGATAAATATTTTAATGGACAGCCTAAGGATAAACTAAATAATTTTAAAAAAGGGGGATGCAAATGGGGGATACTGAGGTCGGCCTTTACTACTATATAAAAATGTGTGCAGGCGGAACATGAATGATACCGGTATTGAAGTGGAAAACGGATACCATCGACCATGTTGCATTTAGGTTGACAATCAGGGTAGGAATTGGGATAACCGAGAGGTTGCTGCAGGTAGGTTCACAGTTGTACGTCTGAGAGGAAACACGTTGTAATTGCATGCAATGGCACAATTCTACTTCTTTTGTCGTCTATCAGATACCAGGTGTTTGCCCTAGTGACATTGTTTTCTGTATTATCTTTGGTGATGAATTTGTTTATCTTTATAATTTTTTTAACAGGTTATAGCTAAACCATTTATCCATCTCTTTCTTGGTCTTGTCCTAACCTTCCTCTCAGATGTTCTACTGTTAAAAGTCTCATATGCAGTTTACTCTGGTTGTATTCTCAATAGATGACCGAATCATTGCATTCTTTATTTGTCAATACAATCCAGACGTGGTCTTGTTCCAACTTTCTCTCTAATGCTGTCTGTCCATTCTAGCGATGTTGTTCAGTCATCTCCTTCTTCTGATGGGACTTAAAAACAAAATGCAGAATGTCTTCATCCGAAGCAGGTAATCAGGTCTGTTCGTGACTTAATGTCTTTCAAGACACCTTCATTCCTCTTACAATAGTGAATGACAATTGTACTATTTGGAGAGAAATCAAATTTTATTTGCGTAATTGCTCATTCTAAGGACGGCTGGCTAATAAATAGCATCTTCTTTCGGAAGCTGAAATACAATAAAAAACAATAAAAGCAGAAGGTATGGTACCAGGAAGGAGGGACAAGGGACGACAAACACGAAGATGAGCACAGGATATATAAGTGACTCCTTGACTATGAAAGTACACGAGGCGGGAGAGCTAGCGAGTGACTAAGTGTCTTGTGGGCAGACGTTTTGTAAAGAACATGTTACATCAGCAGTTCTTAAGCTGTCGGTCGCGACCCTTGTGGGGCTCGAACGACCCTTTCACAGGGGTCGCTTAAGACCATCGGAAAACGCATATTCACTGAAGTTATGAAGTAGCAACGAAAAGAATGTTATCGTTGGGGGTCGCCACAACATGAGGAACTACTGTAATAAAGGGTCGCGGCATTATGAAGGTTGAGAACCAGTGTGCTCCCTGATAATGAACTGCTCAGTCCGTACCCGCTTTGGGTTGCAGGTTACACCTACTTGGGTTAGTACCTGGCTGTCCTTATTATAACAACATCTTTGGAGACTGAATGGGATATCTGGGATCTGCCTTTTTGGTCTACCATCCAGGTTAAATGTTGAATTAAGATCGACATCACAGAACTCGAGACACTCCTATAAGTGATCCGTCCCCATCTTCAGTAGCAAGCGAAAAGTTCAAATTCCGATGGCACCAGTAACCGTTTATTTGTATATCCGTCTCGTCCTTCCTCTGAACGTTAAGCGTCTGCCAGCTACCCTAGTAACTACTCCCAGCGCCATTCTCCTCAGACCGTTATGATCTTTCTGCGCCTCCGCACTGTTCACTCAATCCCAAAGGGTCATCACAGTATCTAGCTTGTTATACATCAATTAACCACCAAGTGGTGCAGAGCCGGCCAGTCTGTCTGCATGCTCATTTTCCCATAAACACCGGCATATTCTAGAGAAAATATCCAAAGGATGCTAACTAGCCGGGACCTCAGAAGTGATGCTTGCCACTCTGCACGAAGCACGCTGTTCTCAACATGCTCTGTGAGTTACTATCCAGCTTGAAGTTCTTTCATCCCAGGATGTTACGATAAACCTTTAGGTAGCAGCCCGGAGGGTAGAAATCGATCGATCGATCGCAAATTTGAACTGATTATACCACGACCGAAACATAATCCACAGTATTTGGGCATGCCATAAACAAAATTATAAGAAAAAAACTGGAGCACATCGTGACAAGTGAATCTTTTTAAGTCGAAGAAAGCCAGAAGGAGACCAAGAGGACAATGTTCGAGTACTGTTGGCGGTAAGCAGGGTGGAGAATCTCTGTCAGAAATGATTGACAGCACACGTGACAGATTGATATGGTTTGACATTGTTGCCAAAGCTTCATGTCAGCAATGATAAGAACAGGAAATGTTGCTGTTACTATTGCTGTCATACACTATCATTATCATCATCAGTGTGAACTTCTGTCATAAAGCGTCTTGGGGAGGAACAGTTTGCGATCCATTGTTTGATGGGCTGCAGTGGCTAGTGTCATACCCTGTTGTTGTAGAGGCTCTTTAGAGTCATCAGTCCATGTTTTGCTAGGGCGACCTCTTGCTTTCACTATAGATCATTTTATATGTAGCACCTGCATATGTAGTTGTTCTGGCTGTATTTTTTCTAGATGACCAAACCATTTCATCTTCTGTTTAGTGTGTGTGTGTGTGGAGGGGGGGGGGGTGTATTTTTAACTGGGGAATTTAGGTCGCATTTCTTCTTCTTCTGCTTCTTTGTTTTCTTCTTCTACCGTATATTCTGCGTGCAAAAGGTACGGTTTAAGAATATTACCAAGTATGAATCGTATATTTCACCAGCACAGACTTACGCTGGATAGTTTCCCAAATCACTCCTGACTCTAGCCTAGTCAGCTATCACCTCGGGCACCAAATCTTAATGACGCTGTCATCTCTCATACCAGTCCCCATTTCATACACACGGCGACTACTCCAGTATCTCACGCTACAGAGTCACAGCAAGTGATTGCCCCTGGCATCGTCTCGTGAATGCTGTAGTCGAGAGTACAGGAACATGAAATCCGAGCTGGTGGCTATGGGAGTAAATAAGATAGAGGCGTTGGTTTGGGTGGTATAACTGACGAGCTACATGACGAGGGCTAAAATATTTTTCGATAAAGAGTGAGAGTAGAAGCTGGAAAACATTAGATGGTTTGATTGGCTGTCAAATTTTTGTAACAGTTTTTGTGTGTCATGATTTGGTTTTTTTAGGACAAGGGGAAAAATAATCACGTAACAAGAATAGGACTTGTTAAGTAGGAAATTTGAAACATGATTTCAGTTTTAATACTATCTGGCTTTTACAATTCTAAGTTTAGAAAATGTTTAAAATCGAATGGGACATTATAAATAAATTGCAAATATAACACGGGAATTGTGAAAAGACTCACAAAGATGACCTTCAAGCAGAAAAAATACAAAGAAATGGGCAAACGGAAGGAGCAGAGAAATGATAAATATAAGAACAAGAAGAATATATGAAGAGTGTGTAAAAGACTACGTGGCAGAAGTACTATAAGAAGCAGCAGCAGTAGTCGCAGTAGCGGTGGTGGTGGTATTAGTGGTGATAGTCGACAGAGGAGGGTTAGACAAGAAGGAGAAGACAGAGGAGACAAGAACATAGAAGGAGCAGGAGGATGAAAACATAAACGAGAAGGGTGTTATAATGATACTGCTAACATTGATACTGACAGCCAGTCTTTCTTTGCTTCAAGCTCTATCGTCTCTCTCAAACCGAACACGTCAAGAACAGTAAAGAACCCACACTGCAACATTGCACGCAAGTCCAAACACAGCTAACAAACTTCTAAAAAATTGCGAATTTGACGATACCAATTTGTGGAAAATGTAGACATAAACACGCCATCTCATTTCCACTTAGCACGCGGGTCAGATTTAACCGAGGAACTAACGAGTTTCTCGCATACCATCCTCTCAGGTGAGTCTATGAAAAGAGCATTGAATCGTTTGTGCTCAGCTTTGATCGGGTAGCATTCCCAGGAGGAAAATGTCAGATCTTGAATACTAGCGAGAGAGATAAGAATTCTCTTGTATCCACCTTGCGTTCTTCGTGTTGCCGTATAAAGCGGTTGAGTGGGGTGAATGACACAATTGAGACATATCATGTACAAGTCAATCTTTGTTTAGAGATGCCTTACTTGTTTACCAAAATATCATTTCGTTTATTTGACGATGATTGCGTGTAAACCTGTAAAGATAGTGGCACGAGTTTAACCTCACCCCTCCCTTTCCCAATTGGGGCAGGATTGTGTCTACGTCGACCCAGTACGGAGAAGAAAACTGGAGCAGAGGCAGAAAACATTATTACCCCGTCCCCATATTAGACACCCCTCCCCTCTTATTATAGCCGCCTGACGTTTCAAAGGTCATGGGTTCAATTCCATGAGCCAGACTTTTTGAATTTTTTTTTTATTTGAGCCGCTTTGATGTAGCGGCTAGTCAGACGACTGCTGATCGGAAAGTCGTGGATTCGGGTCCTGGTGGAGCCAGAGTTTTGTTTCTTTCAGAAATTGCCTTGTTCCCAGGTCGACCCAGCCTTGAGTGGGTACCAGGTGCAGTTCTGGGAAGTAAAAACGACCGCCGTGACGCTGGCACGTCACCCACCAAGTGTCGATTGGTTTGTAAACTATCGGTCTAGCCCTATATGCCCAGTAGCCTAAAGGCATTAAAAATGATCCTTTACTCACATATTACAGCCCCCACCCTGTGCTGGACTTCAGGTTATTTGGTAACCATGGAGGACCCTATTATAAAATTGCTTTTTGAAAGGGCTTTCTTAGGCATCTACCCGACCCAGAAAATGTGAAGGAGAATAGCAAAGTCTACCCCATCGTCACCCCTCCCCCCCCCTCAACCCTCCAGCCACCGTTCCGTGTATTGACGCCCCTGATAACCGCTATGGGTATACCTTTATCTTGTATATTTATATATACACCTTTATCTTGTATATTTATATATACACCTTTATCTTGAATATTTATATATACACCTTTATCTTGAATATTTATATATACACCTTTATCTTGTATATTTATATATACACCTTTATCTTGTATAATTATATATACACCTTTATCTTGAATATTTATATATACACCTTTATCTTGAATATTTATATATACACCTTTATCTTGAATATTTATATATACACCTTTATCTTGTATATTTATATATACACCTTTATCTTGTATATTTATATATACACCTTTATCTTGAATATTTATATATACACCTTTATCTTGAATATTTATATATACACCTTTATCTTGAAAATTTATATATACACCTTTATCTTGAATATTTATATATACACCTTTATCTTGTATATTTATATATACACCTTTATCTTGTATATTTATATATACACCTTTATCTTGAATATTTCGGTATATAGAGTTAATTCTAGCTCTACTTTCCCAGTGTTGCTCAACCCTTTAACACCCGCGACCCACTGCAACCGGGAACATTATTTTAGTGGCTCACCCGACCACAAACCAAACACATAATCATACAGATGAAGAAAACTTTTGTTAAAAATCAAAATGATGTCGCAAAAATTAAAATTGTCTTCTAATATGACAGATATCAAGCAGGTTGTCATGTCTAAGAACTTGGCTACCCTGATAACATCAAACGGAAGATGTAATAAAGAAGTTAAATGTAATATACTTCAAGCAAAGGTAGCATTTTACAATATAAAGAATATGTTATGCAATCTGTCTTTGTCAAATAGAGAGAATTCTCAAAAGCTGTATAAATCTTGTCTTGATATACGGGAGTAAATCATAGTTATAGTAGATTAGTGAAATATTTTTTGGAGGTTGCGGAGATCTGGTTTTAAATAAATAAACGCTCTTTGGTCGTGTGATGAGAAAGAAAAAACTGGAGTACATCGTGACAGTAGGAAAGTTGGAACGGTGGAGAGGCAGAGGGAGACAGAGAGAAAAATGCTTCACAATTTGACGTTATGGCATGGAGGGTTATCTGTGTCAGAGCTGACTGAAAGTACACGAGACAAAAGGTTGTCGATAGACATGACTACCAACGCATCACGGCATAGACTTTAAGAAGAAGATGACGACATCTGCTGCTTAGGTGTCAGAGAATATTATATATGTGGCTGAATCGTTGTTTCTTATAGATGTATCGCTGCAATAACATCCATTCGATTTATAATTTAGTTTATGTCACACAAATGGCTTATAAAATATTCTCATACAAAAAGGACGTCTAGGAAGCAACCAGTAAATAATCTTATAGCTCTAAAACTCTCAGATGGCTATTTTTGTTTGAGCAATATTCAAAACAGTCATAACGTATAATGTATGGACACAAGAATGACATTCGAAGACAACTCTGTCATCTGTTGTCATTCATGACGATCAAGTGTGATTGAACGCGGTTTCTCTGATACATTTTTTTTTTTTTTAGTTGTGTATCCTTAACAGGACGTTGCAGAACTAATTCCAGAATTTTTTTGGTTTTTGTATGGCTGTAATAGCTTTTTAAGGCAAATTTACGTTCAGTAGTTTGCTATTCCTACTGAACGGTCAGCTGTCGGTACTGCTGTCGAAACCAACGCAAGACAAACCGTCCGTATGAGGTTAATCAACTAGAAAACAGTAACCTAGCCTTGACGTTGCGGAGTAAGAGGTTAATCAACTAGAAAACAGTAACCTAGCCTTGACGTTGCCGAGTAAGAGGTTAATCAACTAGAAAACAGTAACCTAGCCTTGACGTTGCCGAGTAAGAGGTTAATCAACTAGAAAACAGTAACCTAGCCTTGACGTTGCGGAGTAAGAGGTTAATCAACTAGAAATTGTAACCTAGCCTTGACGTTGCGGAGTAAGAGGTTAATCAACTAGAAAACGTAACCTAGCCTTGACGTTGCGGAGTAAGAGGTTAATCAACTAGAAATTGTAACCTAGCCTTGACGTTGCGGAGTAAGAGGTTAATCAACTAGAAATTGTAACCTAGCCTTGACGTTGCCGAGTAAGAGGTTAATCAACTAGGAAACAGCAATGAATATATTAATTTTAAAATTGATAGTAATAACACTAAGGAGAAGAAGAAGAAGTGTAGCATAGACCACATCACTTATCCAATATCACCTTGTTTAATATTTTATCCATCTAGCACCATGTCCTGTCCACGTCTTACAACAAGAAAAAGCGTCCTTCCTCTGTCTCTATTCCATTCCATAATAGAAGTAAATAAAAATGAAAAACCCGACCTCGATCATCCTGCTGTTGGCAGTGAGCTGCCAACTTGTCTCCGGTTATATTTGTGGTCTGGTTTGTTTACGCCAGTTGCGTGGCTGAGATTATGGTATATGCGCCAGCTCTCTGGCTTTATGTTTCTATCCTAGCAGCTAGACCGCTGCTCTCTGTCTGTGTCTCAGTATGTTTCTATCCTAGCAGCTAGACCGCTGCTCTCTGTCTGTGTCTCAGTGTGTTTCTATCCTAGCAGCTAGACCGCTGCTCTCTGTCTGTGTCCCAGTGTGTTTCTATCCTAGCAGTTAGACCGCTGCTCTCTGTCTGTGTCCCAGTGTGTTTCTATCCTAGCAGTTAGACCGCTGCTCTCTGTCTGTGTCCCAGTGTGTTTCTATCCTAGCAGCTAGACCGCTGCTCTCTGTCTGTGTCCCAGTGTGTTTCTATCCTAGCAGCTAGACCGCTGCTCTCTGTCTGTGTCTCAGTGTGTTTCTATCCTAGCAGCTAGACCGCTGCTCTCTGTCTGTGTCCCAGTGTGTTTCTATCCTAGCAGCTAGACCGCTGCTCTCTGTCTGTGTCCCAGTGTGTTTCTATCCTAGCAGCTAGACCGCTGCTCTCTGTCTGTGTCCCAGTGTGTTTCTATCCTAGCAGTTAGACCGCTGCTCTCTGTCTGTGTCCCAGTGTGTTTCTATCCTAGCAGCTAGACCGCTGCTCTCTGTCTGTGTCCCAGTGTTTCTTTTATCCTTACCTTCCCCGATGTTGCTAGGTAGTTCTCCGCCCTCTTCGTTTCTACAATTTGTAGCACTGTCAGGGTTGCCAGATAAAAAACTTCTTTGTATGCCAAACCATTACCCTAAATATGCCAGAAAATGCCAAATAAAGTATAACATTGTACCTACTTTACATTAAAAGCTCTAAATTAAATTCTTTACTGTCATCCTCACTGGAACCAATGGAAAATACAGTGTAAACCTTTTGAGATGTAAAATCTGTAAGCATTTTCTCAGATGGGATGAAGTCTTTGCAACTCATCTAAAATGGCATATTTTTTTGTTCCGAAAATCATCAATAAGGTCATTCTTAAGTACGGGCGATATAATATCTTTTATTAGGCATGAACATTTAGTTATATGCAACTGTATGTGCTCCAATGTACTCCCCCGACCATGCGCTCTTATGGTTTAGCGTTATTGCCTACAGCAAGTTGCAACTCTGCTTCCTTTAACTTTATCATTACTTTGCCTAGGAGTCATTGTTGTAATAAGCTGTGACTGGCTTTTTGATACAGTCTTCATCCTGTGTTTTTCGGATTTTTCATGATTTGATATGTTACCAATTCTTGGTGCAACAGTGCACTGACACAGTTTGCAATATGCTGCCTCTGATCCGCCTAAAGATCTTTTGAGCCATGTGTATGTTTTCTTCCAGTTACTATTATACTTGCAATGTCATAAGATGCTTTACATTTTTTGGGATGACGAGGCCATTGGTAAAAGTAATAAAATCTATCACAGATAGAACTAGGTCTATATCCTCTCTATTTTCTATCCTCAAGTAGTTTCTGAACAGTCTGAATCACTTGGTATCAGTGGCGGGTTTTGGTTTTATATCCCGCATTCATTCTTGTAGATCAACATAAATTACAAAGGACCTTGGTTTATCGAAGTCACTATCCGTTTAGGAAGACAAGAAATACAATAAGAAATGGCGCGAATCTTTGTTAGTCTGTACCAGGACATCACAACAAAGTCAAACTGAAATAAAGATGTTAACTGTATGTAGGTCTATATTGCTTTTAGTAAATCTGCGTGTTTTTAACGGAGGAACCTGAAGAAAAATGTGAGCACATCTTGATAAGAAAAGCCAGGAAAGCCAAAATATGCCAGTTCATTATCTAATGCCAGTTCAATTTCAAATATGCCAAATTTGTGGAATCTGGCATCAAAAATGCCAATATGGCAACCCTGAACACTGTACTTTCTAGCTAGTTCATTCTTCCACCACAACGTGACCTTTCTTTCAGCTTTGACCAATATGATGTCGTATCAGGGAGATTCGTTTCTGACACGCACCAAGTTTCCGGTCTTTGCCTCATAGCCAGTTGCCCTTTGCTGCCTTTGAAGTGTACCGAAGAAGCTTTAATGTGACAGACACCTAGTTACACCTGGGTTTTCAGGTGTGCCGGAACAATATAGCTTTCTTCTTATCAGATTCTTCCCGGAAATCTCTTTTCTAAGCAAAGTCTAGCTATGATTTGACAGGAAATTATATTTAAGCTTTTTTTTCTGTTTCTTCTTGTTTTTCCTTTTTTTTTTTTTTTTTTTTTTGTTTTTTTTTTGTTCTCTTCTTCCTTTTCTTTTTCTTGTTCTTCTTCTTCTTCTTCTGCTGCTGCTGCTGCTCCTTATTTTCTTTTTCTCCATTTACTTTTCTCTTGTTCCGCCTCTTTCCCTCGCCCTCTGACTTATTCTTGTACCGCTTCGGATGGCGAGGGAGATACAACCAGTGTTGCCAATCTATATGTTTTACATCCAGGTTTAGATGTTTTCCCTTGCATTTAAATGGCGTTTTTGACGTTTAGATAGTAGATGTTTTTCTAGAGGTTTTTCATTTGGAGTGAATTTATCAAATCTAACCTAAGAAACAGGATAAAATTTGACCTCTTAAATCCTTTCTTGACAATAAAATTCTACTTGACAAGAGTAGGAAAAGGATGTTCCACTTATCAGCTCCCTGATTGGGTATTAAAAGAAATTGGAACGGCTAAAGCATTTCAGAGTCATTTTGGATCTGAAGCTTCAACTTCATCATCCAAGCTAAGTTTATCCTGTGGATCTTGTAAGGCGGACTTCAGTAAAGACGAGGTCATGATTCTATAGTGTCAGTCATATCAATTGCTATGTAAATTTGTGACTCTTTCCATTTGGATGTTTTTTAGATGTTTTCCACGCAAATTCAGATGCTTTTAGATATTTTTTGACTCCGTTTTGTATGTTTTTTGTCAAAGAAAAGTGGCAACACTGCGCTGTTGTACGAGTTTAGCTGATGTTGTCTTTCAGTGTTATTCTTAGTCTACCACATGCTACACGCCTGTCTTCTCTTTAGGTGTATGCTTTATATTGTATAGGGAGTCCCCGTGGCGGAGCGGCTAGACGCTCGCCGCGGATCGGTAGGTCGTGGGTTCGCTCCCTTGAGAAGCCGGACATTTTTCAAATATGATTTGGCTCCCAGGTCGACCCAGCCTTGAGTGGGTACCGGGTGCAGTCCCGGGAAGTAAAGGCGGCCAGCGTAATGCTGACCACATCACTCATGTTGTGCCGATTGGTCTATAAAAATTTAGGTCTAGCCCTATATGCCCTATACGCTTAGAGGTGTGGAGAGGGGTCCTCTACTACTCTGTTTACACGGTATGGCATCACAAGGCATTCGGTTTCGTTTAAACAACGGATCAACATCATGGCACACGGGTAGTAACCCATAAGTGCTCCGTTCTACTTCTAACTCAAGCCTGAGTCCAAAAAATCTCAGCGCAGTGAAAGAACTCAGTAGAGCCGGCGAGAAACCTGAACTACTTTAGGTAGATTTTTATTTATAAGCTCTGCTGTTTTGCTCGTTCGTTCACACCTTGTGTTGTTTTGTGTAGACTGCTGATCAAGACTCAGGTTGAAACGTTTGGTTGTATTCGTGCACTGATTTTTATTTACACTTTTGAGCTTGCTAACGATAATCTGACTTGTATTTGGGTGGCTCAAGTCTTCAGACAAAACAGAAACACACGCAACACGCTGTTCCCCAGGAAATTGTTACTTTTAATCCCCCCTGACACATACATTGATCTCGTTATTATATTGTGTTTTCCAATTCCAAGAAACAGTTGTGTCAATGGTTCTTCCCTTGAGTCCCAGACACCGCATAATGTGTTCTCTCGCATCCACTTTTGGTCTGAGTACCCCACAGAAAGCTGGGTCACATGGTGACTGCTTTCAGTGGGTTCAGCTTTCCTGACTTTTCATTGTAAATGTTCATTTGCCTGTTAGTCGTGAGCTGAAAACTCTTCTAGGACTGAGAGGTTGATGTAATAGTTCACTTAAAGAAACCTGTTTATTTGAAATAACGAGCAACTAGGGTTTGAAAAGAAAATCGTCCCGTTGTTTGGTTATATAACAGTAACTGATAGTAAGATCAGAAGAAGGTGAAGCAGAGGAAGAAGAAGAAGTAGAGGAAGAAGAAGAAGAAAAAGGGGAAAAAAGAAGAAGAGGAAGAAGAGGAAGAACATGAAAACAACCAGGTGGGGTGAAAATGAACAAGACGTGAATAAAAGGAGGCAAAAACATTAACAACATGAAAACTCTTTCACATCAAGCTTTGAGCGACATCGCTTCTTAACCAATGAATATGCATGAATCAGGCAATGAATATTCATAGAGAGCAACTTTGTCGCTGGTTGGTTTGGCCCATGTCAGAGCTTTAGAAGGAAAGGGATTTTATGACGTCATCCATAGATGGGTTTCGGTGCTGATTTTACGCTTTGCTGATCAGGAAAGCGCCCCAAGTATCGATTTTGTGTTGTCGACGGAATCAGATAATTTTGGCGCCACTGATGCCAGTTTGTTTTTTGGAGTCTCTGGGTCGCTAGAAGTATAACCTGGTCGATGTACTGACTGACTGCTGGGGTAGCTGACAAGGAACGAACGTGTGAGATGGTTAGTTGTGATTTAAAGTTTGCTTTAGGGGCGGTTAAAAGGTGCCATTTAGTTCGACGTAAGTCTCCCCAAACATAGTAGGTCACGTTCTGTTGATAACTTTTACGGACTGGTCTGCTTTCCCGGAAGGGGGAGGGGAGGGGTTACGGGTGTGCCGCTCTGTTGTTTGCTTTCTGTCTTGTCTTGCATTTACGTTTTGTTTTTCCGAGACAGATAATGCCTGTAACATAGGTTGCAGCACTATCTATAGGGGTTGTGTGTTAGACCCAGTTTCTCGACGTTTTTGTCCTGTTAAAAGCGCTGGCTTGCTAAAATATATAAAACGCAATATCAACGGCATTGCGGAACCCCCCCCCCCCCACCTCTTCCCGTAGCAGTGTGCGAAGGACACGCGGCCTAGGAACTGCCAATCAGAAGTGAGCTAGTGTGTATATGGGCGGGCTCTGGGGGGACTTTTGTGTAACTAACTAAAAGAGCCATTTTGCCACTAAGTTGGTTGAGGTAAAGTGTGTGTGTGTGTGTGTGTGTGTGTGTGTGTAAAGGGGTGTGGGGGGGGGGGGGTAATCGGTTGGCTAGTGGCCTTTTGTTGTGGCTGTTTATGGCCTCCCAAAAAACATATTCAAGGCGTCTCCGTTGCCAAGTGGCCAAGTTGTTTGCCTCCTGTTCTAAAAGTTCGTGGGTTCGTTTCACGTCGTGCCTTTTGGTTCTCGGTTACAATTTTTTACGTAGCTGCATGGGATCATCACAGTAGCTGCAGAGATCGTGCTTTGTGCCATGCTCTCGACAGGAAGTTAGTCATTCTGCACAGCGAGGCCTAGCCATTTGGAATAGAACCTTTAAGATTGAGCGCTTCTGTAAAAATAAAAAATAAATTAGATGAGTGAGTGCATGTGCCATTCATATCATCATCATCATAAACCACTTCTGCCGTTAATCGGCGTGGGGAGGAATAGATTACGATCCAGTGTACGCTGGCTGCTACTGACTATTATTGTCATGCCGTGAAGGCGTAGAGTGTCTTTAATGTTGTCGATCCAAATTTTTTTTTCGCGGCCGTCCTCTTGCTCTGGTAGCTGATCTTCTGAGATGTAGTGCTTGTGACGGTATTGGATTTTGCTGCATTCTAACGAGATGGCCAAACCACTCGATCTGCTGTTTCTGCAATTCACATCGGTTTCATTTATACTTTTCCTTTCTCGTTTCCCCTGTACTTTTATGGCGCCTACTGTCTCCTGCGCCCTGTAGGGTTCACTTGAGATGTGTATATATATATATATATATATATATATATATATATATATATATATATATATATATATATATATATATATATATATATATAATATATATATATATATATATATTATTTGTATAATAACGTTTTCCCGAACCTTATCTCAGTCTTTCACTCTCTCTCACACACACACAGAGACAAATAAACAGACACACGCAGACAAACTTACACATATGCAAATTACCTTCTGCCTTTCCCTCAACTTAAACTATATTCACACCCACAGACAGACACGCGAGTGCAAACACTTACACTCATACAAAAAAGCAACTCCCACACCCCCCCCCCCCCCCATATTAAACTGGATTAACAAAAATAGCATCAGAGTTCTAAAATGTCAACGATTGGCAGCCATGACTCACAGACTAGCTAGCTACTTTGCCGCTGTTAAACTGGCGCTGATCCCCCACTCTTCACGCACTCGCCAGACCCTCACACGCTAAGCCCCAACAACCGGGTAATCTGCCTCAGCCATCAAGTGAGGATTATCTTATTTGAAATGGGCCCTGCAATCAGCAGAAGCTGAAGATCGTTCTCGGGGATAACCTCCAAGTATTGTTGGGTTGGTTGCTAAGGGTAATCGGACGAGGTGATTGCCAAGTACTTTTGGGAGTTCAGGTCAACTTTGCTGGTTGATTTGCTGTTGGGTGTTAGGTTAGTTTTTTTGGTTGGTTATTCGATGATTTGGGTAGATGTTTGTGTAGATTGTTGGTTGGTTTGTTGATTGGTTGGTTGGCGGATTGGCTTAGTGGCTGGTTGACTGGTTGATTGATGCTAACAGTACCAGCCGCAGTAGTAGTATCTACAGAAGCAGTTCTGGTAGCCTCTACAGCAGCAGTAGTAGCAGATACAGTTACAGTAGTAGTAGTATCTACAGCAGCAGTTGTGGTAGCCTCTACAGCAGCAGTGGTAGCAGATACAGTAACAGTAGTAGTAGTATCTACAGCAGCAGTTGTGGTAGCCTCTACAGCAGCAGTGGTAGCAGATACAGTAACAGTAGTAGTAGTATCTACAGCAGCAGTTGTGGTAGCCTCAACAGCAGCAGTGGTAGCAAGATACAGTAACAGTAGTAGTAGTATCTACAGCAGCATTTGTGGTAGCCCCTACAGCAGCAGTAGTAGCAGATACAGTTAGTTACATTAGTAGTATCTACAGCAGCAGTTGTGGTAGCCTCTACAGCAGCAGCAGTAGTAGCAGATACAATAGCAGCTATAGTAGCAGTAGTAGCAGTTAAAGTAGCATGTAGCAGTAGTAGCAGCTACAGTAGCAGTAGTAGCAGCTACAGTAGCAGTAGTAGCAGTAGTAGCAGCTACAGTAGCAGTAGTAACAGCTAAAGTAGCAGTAGTAGCAGCTACAGTCGCAGTAGTGGTGGTTGTGGTGTGATTGTGACGGAGGCGATAGTGGGCATAGTAATACATCGAAGTTTCATGGTTAGAGCCAGTTTCCACCGTTCATACGTATTTTATATATGATGCTTGGCCATATTCACACGGAGCGGTCAGCTTTCGATTGATAGTGTGGTCAGTATCATGGCAGCAGCCTTTGCTTCCCAGTTTAGGTGGAATCGATCTGGCAGCTTAGGTCAGTCTTTCAGTCCTGCCTCAATAATGATTCGAGCACATTATTATCGGTTCGGCATGCGAGCAAGGCCCTCGCATAAGGAGAAATCATGGGGGACAGGAGAGGGCTGGGTGGGGGGAGGACAGAGCTCGAAGGAGAGGATAGACCTCGGGGCTCAGCCTTTTTTACAGAATTTGTCAGGGCCCCAAAGTCAGGGTAAGCCCCCTCTCTCCCTGTCCACTCTTATTTTTCGTCAAGGGGCCTTAAGTCCCCAAGTTCTAGCACCTACGCTTTCGTTTATTGCACTCTAGCAGCTTCCTGTTGTTAGCAACTATTATAGATTAAAAAGTAAAACAAAAACAACATGAGCGAAAATAGAAATCTCAGAAGGCGAATAACGGGAAAGAACGGAGCGACTTTTCAACATCCAGCACTCTAATTATGTCAAATTTCAAAATGAGCCAATTCGATAATTGCCGACTTAACCAATCACGGCCTGTGTTTCATTAGGGCGACAGAAAATGAACGCAAATGAGATCAGACAAGCTTTTTTTT
>CAJHNH020008576.1:372500-391866 GCA_905116865.2 Candidula unifasciata | reverse complement strand
TGAAAAAATCCGCTTTGGGGGTTTCAAAGGGGCCCCTTTTTTAAAAAGGGTTCGTACTTTTAAAACCCTCCTGGACAAAACCCCCCCCCGACCCGATAAACCCCCGGTGACAAAAAAGTGCCACACTGCATTTAAGGATAATCCCAAAAAAAGGGACAAAAAAACCGCTTTTCAACCGTCAGGCTTACTACACCCCCGGGCCCAAAATTTCGGGAGGGGCTTCAAAATAAAAAAAAAAATTGAAACCCCATAGAAGCAAAAAAAATAGCCCTTTTTGGCTAAAAATAAAAAATGTAGATGTCAAATAATTAATAACAGATTGTCGATGTATATTTGACAAGATGTGTATTTTACAAGATATATATTTGACGAGATGTCTATTTGTCTAGTGTGTTTTTTGGGCGCGCACATGTGCGCGTTTTGTTTTGGTTCGATTTATTTACATTGGTTTGCTATACCGCCCACCTATTTTCTGTATATCGTCTCTAAACTTCGGTCTGTCCATATTCTTACGCACACAGTTGTTTGTTGTTTGTTTGTTTTAGTATCCAGAAGCCATGAGTTGTTAACTCTTAGGCTCGGTATTATGGATATCGCAACCTTTCGGCTTTGATTCCATAGTAAATACTGTAAATCTGAGGGAAATGTGGCTTTTCTGCCGGGAGTGAACCCGGACCACAAGGAGTTCGTCAGCCGGTCACCGCGCAATCCGGTTTAGCCAACTACGCTAGAGAGCCGGGCATGCACACAAATATGTTCTGATTAGGACTTGTGTCTGTTCTTAGTAGCTCAGGTATAAACAATAGAAAGATATTAAGACCTTTTTTACGCTTTTTGGCGAATCGGGCATATGGCAAGAGCACCCATATTTATACAGACCAATCGGCACCAGGTGGATAATATGGTCAGCATTACGCCGACCGCCTTTACTTTCCCAGGACATGCATCCTGATATCCATTTTAGACTGGGGGACCTGCGACGCCCCATACCATGATACAAATTCACGCAACCAGCCGTGGGTTTTGATCGCTGTACGTTGGAATTACGAGTCGGACTCGCAACGCATTCTAATTAGTCCATATCCGAATCCCCACTGGCCCACCCACTCCCTCCAAAGCCGCCTTTATTTAGGAATGAACAATTCAAACGGTCTGCTCCAACAACGACAACAAAAATATACATAACAATAACTAGGGTATTACACAAAATGGGCTGTGTTAGCTTTGATTAAAGTGACCATAATATTTTGAGCTGTAACGGAACGTCTCATTAATATTTTAAGCTGAAAACGGGTTATCTCATTAATATTTTGAGTTGAAAACGGGACATTTTCCTAATATGTTGATTTGAAAACGTGACATTTTCCTAATATTTTGAGCTGAAAACGGGACATTTTCTTAATATTTTGAGCTGAAAACGGGACATCTTACTAATATTTTGAGCTGAAAACAAGACAGCGCAGGCAACTCAATTTAATCCCATTCCTATCCTCGCCCCAGAAATATTCTACAGTGAATTATTATTAGTAGAAGTATTTACTAAAGATCAATTATATTTTGTGTCGGTTTTTTTTTTTTAAAATTAGTTTTGGTGAACGCGGAACATATGATGGCCCTAGTCTTGGCCCATTATTTTTTTTTTAGTCGCATGTGTGGACTGAAAATATTCAGTCCCGGTACCCGGCTACTGAATTTAATGCATGGTGCGACACTGTGATCTGCGAATTTAACATGGAAATCTTTTTTACTGTGTCCAGGGTTGTTTGTCTTGTGAGCTGCACATTCAGAAAATGGCTAGTGGCGTTATGTCTCACGATTAGTTATGCTTGATGCAATAATTGCAAATGCAACTACTGAACTTTTTTAACTACTTCTTTCATCGATGATAGACAGCAATTCTGGCGGCTAACTGTTTGTGCTGGCACTTCTGTCCACTACCTTGTGCATATGATGTGTAAGTGAGTTTGTTGTTGGCTCTTTCTTTCGGGGACTGCAGTCTGTTTCAACACCCCCCCCCCCTCTTTTTTTTTTATCTTTTTAGATAAAACTAGGAAACAAACGTATTAAACATAACTGGAGATAAAAAGTAAATGTGGTGAAGGAATCAGAAAATATAAACAGAAATGATTTTTAAAAAACAGTTTGAAGGTAAAAACTGAAGGTCATGGGTTTGTTTCACAGTCGCCTCGTTCGATTCACGAATGCAACTTTTACTACAATCCCTAGAGATCGTTGCTGGAGCTACGGTGTTAGTACTGTATGCGACGCTCTCAACGGGGAGGCTATCCGTTGTGAGGAAAGATAAATGAGATATGTGGAATAACCAAAGGCAATGAAGACCATCCTCTAACTGTCACGTTCACCGATAAGAACGAAACATGTGGGTAGTGATGACGGCCAGGTTTGGATTGAGAGTTGGCGATTGAAATGTCAACTATATTTTATTTTAAGTGTCTGTGACACATTTAAGTTGATGAAGTCAGCCATCAGTGTACAGAACATATTTACATCGGCTACTTCAACCCCGTGGGTCTATTTAGTTTGCTTAATTTCTGTTCAAATAGAATTAGCAGTCTTGTTTGATTGCAATCGATTTACTTGCAAATATATGCATGACAGCCCCCAACGCTTCAGGATTCATTAACGCGAAACACATTATTTTTTTTTTTCAAGTTAATTAAAAATGTGGAATAACCGTAAAGCTGATTTAGGATGGCAAGGAAATAATTATTTTGTTTTTAAACACTAGACAGTCGCATTTGCGCTAATGTTTGGGCGAGGATGGAAGGGATAGGGATGAAAACAGAAATTAGTAGTGCACGGTCAACGGATTGCTATAGATTGTCTGTGGTTTAACTCTTTCAGTCCCACATCTTTCTAATAATTGTTTTAGGGAATTAAAAATTGCAGTACTAAACTCAAGGGCATATACCTCTTCCAGAGGAGCTAAATATACAACCAGTGGAGGAAACTCGCATTTTTTTCTTCTTTAGTTGGGGAGTTTCTGGGGCGATGTGGTCAAGCCGTTTGCCTCGCACTCTGAAAGTCGTGGGTTCGCTCCACTGAACGGCCAGCTGTCGATGCCAATGTCGAAATAAACGCAAAAACGTCCGCAGCTAGGATCAAACCAGGCACCCCGGCATTGTGGAGCTCGTTCGCAACGCTTGAGCCACAGACGCCGACTGGCTCAGGTAGAGAATACCCAGTCACGTAAAATGGCAAATGGCTGGTATGACCATCGTCTTTGTGCCGAGTAATGCGGGTGGTCGAGGCAACGAACGTGTAGATGAGCTTGCAGACACTGCGGTATCTATGACTGGTCCTGTACTCGACAGAAGCGACATTATCAATGGCATGCGCAGCAAGTATTGCGAAGACGTTTACTACTTTTTTCGAGTTCACCAGCTGTAAACTTTGGTTTCTGCTTGTTCATCTACTTTTGGACTGCAGTCCTGTTCCAGAACCCGAGTGTTGCATGTGCATCCGTTTACAGATCTGACTCATTTGTATGCAGACTCCTGGCTCCTTGCCTCTCAGGCAGATGCACTCCGACTTCGAAGGAAGCTCCCCAATTAGTCGACTCTTACGACATGCGTTTAGGCAGGCAGTGGGTTTATTCTGGTTTTCCTTATAATAGGGCCCCGTAACCCACACACGGAGACAAATACAATAAAAGGGCGTTGCTTCCTCTCCCTGTCTAGACTGATGGACATGGAGACGATACCTGGAGCTGCAAGAAATGAACATTTCACCATGGGAACAAGATTTTTAATTAATCAAGACAGAACAGGTGTCATCAGTCGTTTTGCGCTTGTGGAGCTTTTGAGGAAAAGATCCGAGCACTTTTGGGTCTGTCCGGAGTGCTGTGAAGATAATCACTAATCGCCGCACAATATGCTTTTGGGGACATAAATAGTTACAAGTTGTGAACATAGTTTCATAATTTCTATATCGATTGAGTCACAGGCGATTTAGCAGCGGAGCTTCTTATGTTGATTTGACAGTGGTATAGGATCGATTGTTCTAGAAGTAATGACAAACACGTCAGCATGTCCTTTACAAAAAGACGCTTTCGTCACTTCACGCCTGAAAGTCTCTCTTTCTCTAGCCAATTCTCCAACCCTATGTGCTTTCATAGTCAATGCATCTTCAGCATCATGTATTCATGTGGTGGAGGTCTGCCTCTGCATCGTCTTCAGAAAACGCTACCTCCTCCGACTACCACTGATTGATTACATATTTAAGAGTCGACATCATTGCACACCGGGCATACCAATAGATGCTCCGTCTCCCGCAGCAAATGTCTTGAGGTGTAGATGCTGGCTGTTTCCGTAGCACACTGATTATAATACACACGTCGGTCTCATCCTCTCATCCGTCCCTCCTTGCCGGATCCATGCTTAATTTCTTGTTCACACATTCCTGCACATGTGATTTCATTTAATCTCGTGTCGTCTGTCAGCAATCGTTCATATATGACCTCTAGAATATCTCCCTTGTCCAGTACGAGTGTTCCCGTAGCTTTCGCTTCTGCAGCCAGAAAATCAACTCTTTCATTCCCTCGCACTTTTCCATATCTTAGACAGTATATTCACGTGATTCACTGCAATGTTGGCGTACTGATGCATTGTATTTCCCTCATGCCAGATTAGTCCTCATTGAACCTTTCGCAATGCCGACTGAGAATCAGACACACCACTGACAAACTACTGAATGTAGAATTGCCTGGTAAACCCACAAACATACAAAAAATGGGGTTTATATTAATATTTCCTTTTTTTTTCATGTGATGTTGGTTGGGTTGGGGGGGGGGGGGGGGGGGGGGGGGAGTATTTGAGCCCTCAAAAATTGTTATTACAAGCATATCTCTATCTGTGCTCATAGACTCTATCTGTGCTCATAGACTCTATCTGTGCTCATAGACTCTATCTGTGCTCATAGACTCTATCTGTGCTCTTAGACTCTATCTGTGCTCTTAGACTCTATCTGTGCTCATAGACTCTATCTGTGCTCATAGACTCTATCTGTGCTCTTAGACTCTATCTGTGCTCATAGACTCTATCTGTGCTCATAGACTCTATCTGTGCTCATAGACTCTATCTGTGCTCATAGACTCTATCTGTGCTCGTACACTCTATCTGTGCTCATAGACTCTATCTGTGCTCATAGATTCTATCTGTGCTCATAGACTCTATATGTGCTCATAGACTCTATCTGTGCTCATAGACTCTATCTGTGCTCATACATGTTCTTTAGTAGTGGCGGACATGCATCGAAATATGTTTATCAAAACTGTATTGGTCATTCCCCGTGTGGATTCCGGTCCCGCGTTGTGGGAGAAAACAAAAATAGACTCACCGCCTCCCCAGCAGTCATGTCGTAAGAGTTGACTAACTGGGGGGTTTCCTTCCAAGTCGGAGTAAATCTGCGTGAGAGGCCAGGAACCAACAGTCTGCACAAATATGCGTCAGATCTGTAAAACGGATGAGCACGCACCACCCTGGTTCTGTAACAAGTCTGAAGTCCACAGGTGGATAAACAATCAGAACCTTCCTCTGGAGTTTACAGCCGGTGAACGCGAAGAAGAAGAATAAGAAGAATAGTAAGACAACCTATCACAGACATCAGAAGGAGACGGTCATCATTTTTCAGCCATGTTACAGGAAGAGGGAAAATAAAACATGTTTTGACCACTGGAAAGATCTGATAAGGAGGGACAGAGGAAGACAACGAGAGAAGATTATTGACAGTCTTGTCTCATACCATGGAGATGTGTCAGCACATGAACTGATACATGCTACAGGAGATCACAGATCATGGAGGTGTGTCAGCACACGAACTGATACATGCTGTAGGAGATCACAGATCATGGAGGTGTGTCAGCACACGAACTGATACATGCTGTAGGAGATCACAGATCATAAGGGTGTGTCAGCACACGAACTGATACATGCTGTAGGAGATCAGAGATCATGGAGGTGTGTCAGCACACGAACTGATACATGCTGCAGGAGATCACAGATCATGGAGGTGTGTCAGCACACGAACTGATACATGCTGCAGGAGATCACAGATCAAGGAGGTGTGTCAGCACACGAACTGATACATGCTGTAGGAGATCACAGATCATGGAGGTGTGTCAGCACACGAACTGATACATGCTGTAGGAGATCACAGATCATGGAGGTGTGTCAGCACACGAACTGATACATGCTGTAGGAGATCACAGATCATGGAAGTGTGTCAGCACACGAACTGATACATGCTGTAGGAGATCACAGATCATGGAGGTGTGTCAGCACACGAACTGATACATGCTACAGGAGATCAGAGATCATGGAGGTGTGTCAGCACACGAACTGATACATGCTACAGGAGATCACAGACCATGGAGGTGTGTCAGCACACGAACTGATACATGCTGTAGGAGATAACAGATCATGGAGGTGTGTCAGCAAACGAACTGATACATGCTACAGGAGATCACAGATCATGGAGGTGTGTCAGCACACGAACTGATACATGCTACAGGAGATCACAGATCATGGAGGTGTGTCAGCACACGAACTGATACATGCTACAGGAGATCACAGATCATGGAGAGGCATGTTCGCCCAAGTCGGTCGTCACCTGATGATGATGCGTGCGTATTATATAACTGAAATTGTTTTCAAAAAGGAGAAAAACGCTGGTAATTTTTCACTATGTTTGGAAACGCATGTCACATAATTCAGCATGTTGAAGTGTGCGTCTGAGTTGTATGCACATTACTAGATCCATAGACTGTGTTAGAGAGAGCTATTGCGTGTATTATAAATACAGAAACAGACAAATTTACTGTCATTACTGCTTGCAATTGTCACCCTTCAGGACGGGGTGGGACACAAAGGGGGAAAAAGGGGTGGGTGGGGGTGGGGTCTCTTGACCTGATGATTGAAGGTCATCTTGCTAGTGCAGTCGCCACGGATTGTGCAGATTAGGCTGTTTATTTCTTCCTGCGACTGAATTTTTAAAAAAATGTCACTACCTTACCAGGATTCGAATTTGTTTTTCTGCATGAGATACCACGGTTGTAACTGTTTGACCAGCCACTACACAAGCATATGAGCTTTTCAGTGGGATTCGAACCCCAGTTTCACTAACAATTACATTACTGAAGACGACCCACACACACACACACACACACACAGGGAAACAGCAGAGAGAGATAAAGAGAGAGAAAGAGACAGAGAGAGACAGAGAGAGAGACAGAGAGAGACAGAGAGAGAGAGAGAGGTGGGTCACAGAAAAGCTTATGAATTTGTTTTGTTGCGAGTCAGCTTTAATTTCCAAAGACGAAGGCTGTGAGAATAAATGTAAGGGGGAAAAACACAGCTCTAGTGCGAGTTATACGAAACTTTTATAAAAGACAGATCGTATTAAAGCAAAACGGAAGATTAGAAACATTTTTACAAAGGGGTTTGAGAAAGAAAACAAAAACATTACAGATAACAATTTAGTGGAGAGAAAATTGGTTTGCCTTAGTTACTGAGAATTGTAGCACTAAATAAAGAAGAAGAAGAAGAAGAACAAGAACAAGAACAAGAAGAACAAGAACAAGAACAAGAAGAAAATAAGAAGAAGAAGAAGAAGAAGAAGACGGAACAGGAGCAGGAGCCAAAGGAGACATAGGACAAGAAAAAGGAGAAGAAGAATGTAGCAGTGACAGAGTTATGAAAGAATGTATGGAGTAGAGACTGACATTGAGGGATTGATGTACTATTGAAAGACCGACACAAATAGAAAGAGAATAGAGAGAAAAGAGACTAATAAAGAAGAGAAAAGAGAATTAAAAAAAAACGATAAATACACTGAGAAAGAGAAAGAGATTAGAACGAAAAAAAAAGAACATCAGTGAAAATACAAGAGCGAGGGAATCAATGATGAAGAGAAAGAGAGAGAGAGAAAGAGTGAGAGAGAGAGAGAGAGAAATACAGTTAAACAGAGAAAAAGGGAGACTGGGAAACATATTTACTGGGAGAAGGGGGAGAAAGAAACACCGTGAGAGAGAGAGAGGGTGGGGGGAAAGAGAGAAATACAGTTATGAGAGAATATGAGAGAGAGAGAGAGAGAGAGAGAGAGAGAGAGAGAGAGAGAGAGAGAGAAACACAATTAGATCAATCGAGACTGCAGATAGCAGAGCAAAAACAGTTAGATAAAGAATGAGAAAGGGAGAGAGAAACCCAATAAGAGAGAGAGAGAATGAGGGAGAAAAAGTGTTAGAGAGAGAGAGAGAAAGAGAGAGAGAGGCAGGAAGGGAGAGAAAACCCTAGATTTATAGAGAAAGAGGGATATAAACTGTTAGAGAGAAGAAAGTGAAAGGGAGAGAGAAAACAAATTAGTCAGATAATGAGAAAGATATACACAATCAGAGGAATAGAGAAGAAGGTGGGGCAGAGAGAAACACAGAGAGAGAGAGAGAGAGAGAGAGAGAGAGAGAGAGAGAGAGAGAGGAAATCAGAAAGAGAGATCAGTACAGACACAGTGAGATAGAAAAAATAACTAGATGGTTGTAAAAGTAAATAGACATCATTAAGAACATTTTGCGGTGAAAAAAAAAAAATAGAACAATATAAGAATGTAAATCGTGTGGATAATTTGACAATCAGACAAGACTGCGTAGAAGAATCAGGCAGTTTAAAAAACAAGAATCGGGGAAAACAGTCAGAAAACCCGCAGATATAAAGAAGACTTGTTACACAAGACGATGCAACAAATGTGGAAATTTAAACTAAGTGAAACTTTTGACGAGAAGATAAATGTGCCTAGACACGAGAGAGAGAGGGGGAGAGAGAGAGAGAGAAAGAGAGAGAGAGAGAGAGAGAGTGAGAGAGAGAATAAAAGGAAAGAAAAGAAATAGAGGCGAGTCCGCATAACGATAACGGATTAAATCTGTTTAATGGAACTTATTCGTGTCTGGTATATGTACCCGGGAAAGAATCGGGCGGCAACTTAGTCTATTGTTGGCCTCATTAAGGCGACTTCGCCAAGTGGAATAAAATACAAATTCTTCCCGTCAATTAGCACTTTGCTCTGGGGTAGACATTTGTGAAAATTGACTTCATTGAAGTTTTGGCTCTCGGGATAACAGGCCTGTCATAGCGTTCAGCCATTCTGAACAATATCGGTCTGACAACCTCGGCTCGATTCTCTAATAGCATCGCTTTTCTGTGTGGTTGGAGGCAGGTGAGGAGGAGGCGGTTGGAGGTGAAAGGTGTTTGGGTAAAAGAGGCTGTATGTTGAGCATGATTTAGGTTCAGGGGGAGAGAAGTCAGAGATTTATTTGGGAAGTTGTAAAACAAATGGCAAGCTTGTAGTAGTACATTTTTTTTAGAAGGGCGAGTAGTATAACATGACTGAGTGCTGCACGAGAAGGATGAGTAGTGAATTATGACTGAGTGCAGCACTAGAAGGACGAGTAGTGAAACATGACTGAGTGCTGCACGAGAAGGATGAGTAGTGAATTATGACTGAGTGCAGCACTAGAAGGGCGAGTAGTATAACATGACTGAGTGCTGCACGAGAAGGATGAGTAGTGAATTATAACTGAGTGCAGCACTAGAAGGACGAGTAGTTAAACATGACTGAGTACTGCCCTAGATAGATGAGTAGTGAATTATGACTGAGTGCAGCACTCAGTACAACATGATTGAATGCAGCACTCAGTACAACATGACTGAGTGCAGCACTCGGTACAACATGACTGAGTACAGCACTTGAAGGACGAGTATTGTAACATGACTGAGTGAATGAATGAGTGCAGCACTAGAAGGATGAGTAGTGTAACATGACTGAGTACCGCAGACAGAATATGACTGAATGACCGAGAAGACAGTTGAACATGACTGATTGAGTCCAGAAGACAAGTGAGTGTGAATAAGTGGATCCAGAAGACATTAGAGGCGTAATTGATTGGGTCCAGAAGACGACAGAAACGTGATTGATTGGGTCTAGAAGATGCTGGAGACGTGACTGATTGGGTCCAGAAGACATTAAAGACGTGACTGATTGGGTCCAGGAGACATTAAAGACGTGACTGATTGAGTCCAGAAGACATTAGAGACGTGACCTATTGGGTCCAGAATACATTAGAGACGTGACCTATTGGGTCCAGAAGACATTAGAGACGTGACTGATTGGGTCCAGAAGACATTATAGACGTGACTGATTGGGCCCAGTAGATATTAGAGACGTGACTGATTGGGTCCAGAAGACATTAGAGACGTGATCTATTGGGTCCAGGAGACATTAGAGACGTGACCTATTGGGTCCAGGAGACATTAGAGACGTGACTGATTGGTTCCAGAAGACATTAGAGACGTGACTGATTGGGTCTAGAAGACATTAGAGACGTGACCTATTTTGTCCAGGAGACATTAGAGACGTGATCTATTGGGTCCAGGAGACATTAGAGACGTGATCTATTGGGTCCAGGAGACATTAGAGACGTGATCTATTGGGTCCAGGAGACATTAGAGACGTGATCTATTGGGTCCAGGAGACATTAGAGACGTGACCTATTGGGTCCAGGAGACATTAGAGACGTGAATTATTGGGTCCAGGAGACATTAGAGACGTGACCTATTGGGTCCAGGAGACATTAGAGACGTGACTTTCCCCTGGCATGTACAGTCGGTAAACGCTTAGCATAAAATTAACCTATATTTGGGACAAAAGGCTGCGGACATTTGTGATTATCAAAGTCACAGACCACGCTTTCAATAAAAGACACACATTCATACTTGAACACATTTTTTTTTTTACGTCTCGAAAAAATATAAATGGAGAAAACAAAACTAAATCTTTTTGATGTGGATAAGTGGGACGAAAATGTAAATGTGTGTGTGTGTGTTTTTTTTTTTTTTTTTACCCCTCAAAATCGTATGGGGTGGATAAAAAAACGATAAATAGTTCGAGAAGTAAATGAACAAATCTAAAAACGAAACAAATATGTTATTTTCTTTATTTGGTGCAGTCTCACGTAGTACCGTGATTATCCGCTGATTACCACTGCATATTTATTGGTCTTTGTGCATTTCAAATTTTTGTAACATATTTATTGTTCCGTCATTGTCTCTTGGTATTTACCAATTTTGATTAGTCACATTTTTTTTTTTTTTTTATTTAAAATCAAGCACTTTGGACTGTCAGTTTAAACTTGTATATTTTTAAGCGATTTTTTTTTCTTCCTCAATTTGTATTTGAGGGTCATTAGGTTTGGTTTAGACAGTTAGTTAAGCGCCGACCGGACATTTGACTTGAAGTCATTTTTTACAGAAAAACCCAGAACATACGCCAAAACAAGTTATTTTTAGAAAGTATAAAGCGAGTGCAAATCAGAGAACTCAGTTGGTGACCTTCTTGATGAGAAAATTATGGCAGTAAATACCGCTACCGGGGTGCCAATTTTTCTTTCTTCTAATCTTTCAGTGTTTTTTGTTTGATCTACTGAAAATGTTCTACTACTGCTCTTTATAATCTGCTCCACGCTCCCCTACTGCTCCCCATCCTTAGTCTCCTCCTCCTTCTCGGTCGTTTTTTCTTCTTCTTCTTCTTTTTTTATTCTTCTTTCTGCTCCTCCTCTTCCCCTTCTTCTTCTTCTTCTTCTTCTTCTTCTTCTTCTTCTTCTTCTTCTTCTTCTTCTTCTTCTTTTTATTTTTCTTTCTGCTCCTCCTCCTCTTCTTCTTCTTCTTCTTCTTCTTCTTCTTCTTCTTCTTCTTCTTCTTCTTCTTCTTCTTCTGAATCATCAGCATCGTCTGCTTGCTGCTTTTCTTCTTCTAATTCTTTATTATCTCCTCCGCCTCCTCCTCTTCCTCCATCATCTTATTATTATTATTATTATTATTATTATTATTATTATTATTATTATTTGTATTATTATTATTATTGTTATCAATCCGCATTTCAGACGTTACATTCGAAGAGCCGGTTACACTGTGCCGTTGGGTAAAACTAGGCATATTATTAAAAAAAAAACTTACCCTAAATCACATTTCATCACCTCATCGTCATCATCACCTCCTCGTCCCCCATTGTCTAATCAATGACCAGTCTAAACACACCAACCAATCACAGAAGCGCAGAAAATGTCAAATTTACATTCTGATTGCTATTTTGTCAGATGTATTGTAACAATAAATAAAACCCAACCAAAGAGACAAGCCTGTACTGACAAATCTGACGCCCTGACGTGAATGACAAGCACATCATGTTTAGCAATGGCTTATTTCAACTGGCGGCCAACATTTCCTGTTGTCCTTATTTGCATGAATTGTTGTTCGAGCCAGCTAACGACATTTACAAACAAAACAAAAAAGTTAACACAGATTCAATACCCTACAGACTGCCTTTCCATGATACAGCCAGACATTTTGAGTGTACACTACTCTGGTTCGTCGTATATGATGCAATGCCAAGTTAGCATCATCACTGCTCACTGTAACAGTGACGTCTGTGGCGTTTGCGTTGTGAACGCACTTCGTCATCATCATCATGTGCCCTGCCAACAGGCGTAAGCGCTCATTGATCTGCCCAGATAACGATCCCTGGCTGCTTGGAACAGCTCTCTTGATGATATCCCTCCATGCCATTGTGTCAGCCCATTTAGCGTTTAGCTATTAGACCATATTAATGGCCGGGCTATATAGCGACCCCTGGTAACAGCCAGGGTGGGGCTTCAAAATAACGAACAATTGCATCACATGAGGAATAGTTAATAAAAATAAAAAACTCTTTAAGCGATAGACGGGGAAGTAAAGGAGAGAACTAAGAGTTACCACGTTTAGAAAAGATATATAAATTAAATATGTATTCGATATATATTGCTTTTTGTAAAGCTAACATGGCTTAGACTAGGTAGAAAATTAATTATTTTTATGGACGTAATGATTAATCGAATGTAATAATTACTTAGTAGAGAACAGTATAGGAAATTGCGTTTCTTGACAGATTAATTGTTCAGTGTAAGACTGACTTCCCTTGAAAAGCTTAGAAAATTAAATTTATGGAAGCAATCATTATTCAGTGTAAGATTTAGTGCAGAATAAATACAGAAAATAAGGTTTTGGGATATGATGCACTGTAACAGTTACTTGGCCATGGTAGATTAGAAAATTGTATTGTTGTTCTCGCTGATTTGTTCATTTGTTTGTCTTTTTTTATGTTTAAGTAATCAGAGGGAAATTCTGATTCTCTTTATTTAAAAAGTTAAAAAATTAAATGTTGCAGATGTAGTCGTTTAAAGGTACACGAGTTATTCCACAAAAGAGAGTGATTTAATTTATTTCCTCATACTAACCTCCGTCTGTTTATTTCCGTTCTCAGCCAAGAACTTCGCTTCCAACTCATCTGCATGTTAATGACAAATTCTAATTGCTAGTTTTAAAACTCTTCTACAAACATTGACGTCTCTTTTCCATTGATTTATCCGATTAGTTTAAATAAGAAACAAAACATCACAAACGAAACACGCGGGGAAGTTTTCCCCCACAATCGCCCAAGCCTACTAGAGGATAAACTGGGAACGTTGTATAAAAAAATGTAAAATTCCGACGATTTTGTTTGCAGAGTCGATGTACGAATCAATTAATACGTTTAGGTTACGTTTGTTTAAAGGCTTTGCCTTCTGGGAGCCACATGAAGTGGCGGACAGTTTGGGCTGAATCAGCTTGAAGCTTCATAGATGTGTGTTATTAAACTGAAATTGTGTTTGTCCCCAGTATGGGTTTGCTAGTAAGGAAAGTCGGTACTTAATTTATAACTTACCCCTGACGTCACGACTACGTCACGGGAGACAATCCCAATAAATTATAGGGTTTTCAGGTACTAGTTTCTCGCGATTTATCTACAGCCAAGTTTAGGGTTAGGGTTAGGGTTAGTGTTAGGGTTAGGGTTAGGATTAGAAGACACTAGATAAACACTCCAAAAAAAAAAAAAAACACCAAACAACAGCACACTCGCACCCCTTGAAATAATGGACTGTCAGGTCAGCTGGGGATTTCCCACAGGGATTTCGTGTTTGGGGTACGTTATAAATTAAGAACCGGAAAGTCGCCTGGTTAAGCAACGATTATAATTACGTTTACTTGCTAGAAAGAAGCAGTCGCCGTCGTGTAGCTTGCTAGACGTTCTCCTGTGAATCCGAAGGCTGTGGGTTCTGGTCCTCATAGAGCCTGAAATTTTTTCCCCAAAGAATAACCCTTGCAGGTCCATCCAACATTAAATGGGTTTTTAAAAGGAGTAGAAAATTATAGGTAAGAAAAAAAGTTGGTAAGAAACAACAAACAGTTTATGTTAGCTTTACAAAATCGATCACAATAAACGAACAAAGGACGTTGCGGCGATTAGCCTTCATCGGCACATAAAGAACAATACAGTACACATACACAAATATATTCTAACTATGAAGTGACTACATGGGACTAATTTACACAATAAATGATACTCATCTGTGTTCCTGACGAAAAACTTCCTTCGAAAGGATGTCAAGGACAGGTACTGGCGAATTTATCACCAACGCACAGACGGCGAGCAAAGAACGGGTACACTATAACTGTAGCAGGCAAGGTCCTGGGAAGTAAAGGTAGTCAACTGTGTGTGTGTTAGTACTTCTGATGGCTACCGTATGCTTTTAATGCGTGTGTATGCTAGTGCATATGCTGAGACAGCAGTTTGTCAATCTCTCCACAAGAGACTGATGAACATTCTGTTTTTCGTTCGCACAGGAGCGGGGGAACTATGGGGTGTCCTGTTTGCTATGAAGCTGAAACTATGATTACCAAGATTACCAAAGGTAGTCTAAACATATCACCCATTGAGCGCCGATTGGTCCGTAAAAAATAGGTCTAGCCCTTTATGCACAACAAATCTCAAGGGTTCTTTACTGATGAGAATCGACATTACGTCACTCGAGACATATCCATGCTGTTATTGTTGTTGTTGTTATTCATCCTGCGGCGCATGAGCTTTCGCCCTTTTGCCCAATGCCATGTAGTGGAATTTACATGTTTTCACAAGCTGTTCTTTTCCTCCGTCCAAGGTGTTCCACCTGTCTGGTCTCAGAGGGAGTAGCATTCTTCTAGTCTCTTTGAGTTTGTGACATTTCCATAAACGCGCAGTCCTGATATCCCCTTCCCCCCCCCCCCATTTCTGTTCGCTCTCCCTGCAAGTGGTTGTCTGATGAGAAGGCCACAAGCTTCCATAGAGGCTGCTGTGCCACGCCTCTCCTCCACTGATCTAAACGGCTTGGTTTCACGAAAGTGTCAAATGGCCAGATCCATGACTTCTCTGCTGCATATAGACAACAATCATTTTAGGATCCTCGCTAGTGCTACGGAGTTCGTGCACTGCACTTAGATTCTTCAGACTCAGACTTAAATGAGAAGTACAACGGATCACTTATGGGTTGCTACCCTTGTGCCATGATGTTGATACGTCGTGCAAATCTAAACCATATAGGCAACATATCTGAAGCACGGGTTCAGTATTTCGGGGTGCTTGTCCAAATAATCGAAGCGCCCTCACATGCGGCAGTCAGCGAGGGACTCCAGTGTTGATGGCACCAGTCTTCTTCTTCCGCCTTTCTATCCCCCAATGGAGCATAGGCCCCCAACCAACTCACGCCAAGTCGTTGTATCCTACGCCATTGCATGGAGCTCTCCCCATGTCCTCCCCATCTTTCTAACTTCATTCTCCAGCTCTCTTCTCCGTGTGTTTTTTGGCCTTCCTTTATTCTTATGCCCCTGTGGGTTCCAATGCAAAGACATTCTAGTTATGCTGTTCTCTTGTTTTCTCAATATGTGTCTGATCGTACGCCAGTGTCTTTTCCTCACCTCTTGATCCACTAGAGCCTGTTTAGTTCTCTCCCAAAGCTCTACATTAGTTATTATATCATACCATTTAATTCCTTCTATTCTGCGCAGGTACCAGTTGATGAATGTTTATAGTTATGGCACCAGTTGATGAATGTTTATAGTTATGGCACCAGTTG
The DNA here is from genome assembly GCA_905116865.2 of Candidula unifasciata. Lineage (NCBI taxonomy): Eukaryota > Metazoa > Mollusca > Gastropoda > Stylommatophora > Geomitridae > Candidula > Candidula unifasciata. The sequence continues at coordinate 375,839 of CAJHNH020008576.1, read as the reverse complement.
ATGAATGTTTATAGTTATGGCACCAGTTGATGGATGTTTATAGTTATGGCACCAGTTAATGAATGTTTATAGTTATGGCACCAGTTAATTAATGTTTATAGTTATGGCACCAGTTAATGAATGTTTATAGTTATGGCACCAGTTGATGAATGTTTATAGTTATGGCACCAGTTAATGAATGTTTATAGTTATGGTACCAGAAGCAGTGTGATGATTGCGCATCTTCTCTTGTTCTCGGAGTGTTCAGGAAAAGATTTAAAATCGAACATAAAATATATTAGTATTCATCACAATGTAACGAACACAAACAGAACGTGAATGTTGCGGGTATGGAGCCTTTATCAGCACATACATAAATAAAACAACACTAAATAAATACACAAAATTACTTAGCTTGGTATCTCGGGGATGCCAGGGGCCGTAACTAGAGGGTTCTAGATAAAACTATGTGGACAGTTTAATCCCCTAGGATTTTTGATGAAACTGTGTTGGTAGTTCAGTTTTCTATGTGCTAAACGGTCCAAAGTGAAAATAAAGCGATTAAAGCCATTCTCTGAGTGTTGCCAGCTTCACTGTGTGGATATCCGCCATTATCTTCACACGGGATCTTCTCGTTCTTCGCCATAATCCAGTCGCGTTCTGACGACCCTTGTCTTGCTTGTCATGCATCAGTTCACCGCCTATGTATAATAGTCCGTTCATTTTAAAACGTCTCGTTTTTAGTTGAAATCGTCCACATGTGGAATGCATTTGTGTGTGTGTGTGTGTGTGTGTGTGTGTGTGTGTGTGATTTGAAGCCCCAACCTGGCTTCGCCGGTCCCCTGAATATAGCCGGGGCATAGATATGGTCTAACGGCTGAAAGGGGTTCTGGGATCTCTCCACGGGTGATCCTCATCCGTATGGTGGCACTTTTGTGTCAACGGGGGTTTATTGCTTGTGTGATGCCCTAGTGGGATACAGCTACCTACCTAAAGTATCTCCAAAACTTCTGCTGTACTGATCAACACGAATTAGAGCACTTGACCTTACATTTCTCATGTTCCTGGCTGTTACTGTTTTTTTTAAAAGCGGTGAATTTCTTTGATCTATGCTGCACTAATAATTTGTACACCCGTAAAAATTGAATATACAGTAATTAAAACGAATTGTTTACTTTTGGACCATTGCTCCCTACTTGCTGCACACCGCCTCCCCCTTTTCAAAGTGGAACAAATGCTAGTTTAGGGAAACCCCGTAACACCACTACCTTCAAATCGATGTATCTTCTCTCCATTATGAAAGCAGCCCGCCTCCCTCTTTCCACACAAAAAGAAGTGATGTTTGTTTCTACAGGTGTATCAGGTGAATCAAATATCAGGCGATAGTATCCCACCCAGTTTTACCTGCTGGCATTCGTTGTCTAAATTTAGAAGTCGAACAATAAACCTGAAAACAACTGTAGAAAACACCGTTTTTCAGTTCCTTGAGAAGCAGGAAGGGAGAAGAAAAACGAGTTGGGGGTGGAATACCCTCTACCCTTTCAAAGGCGATTAATTGCTGAATGTGGAAGGGGTGAACTGAAAGGAGCAGGCATCGCAGCTTTGTTGTAAGCCAAAATACAACACGCCAACCAATATTTTAACTCTTCAATCCAAAACAGTGGTTACATGAATTTCGTTTGTCTGAAGAGTTTTGCTGAAAAAGCAATAAAGCTCTGTTGGGAATTTTTTTTTAAAAATTATAAAACAAATTAATTAAAAAAAAAAAAAAACAGGGACACTGTGAGCAAGACTGGTTGAACAATTATGGAAAGTACGTAGTTTGTTCCCTCCATGATTGCAGTCTGCAAGATTAACAACGAACGAACAAACTTTATTCTCAAAGGGTCACAAACTGGGCACACAGGCCAGTCTTACATTTGGCCCTTCTCAACACCCTTCCTTCACGCTGCAGTTGTATTTCATCAATAAGAATGTTATATTCATGTGATATGATTATGAATATCAAGGGGAAAAAAACCCACAAAAGCATGGGTAGTGAAATGCATGCACACACTAGCGTGCACAACCCAAGGATGAGAATCCTACATGTACAAATTCCGCAATTGCCGTTCAACCGACAAGCAGTTATTATAAGGACCCCGACGGTTATGTAGTAGCTTAAGGTCATGACCGGGCAGAGATATACAGCAGTCACACATGCGGTACTCATATCAGAACATGCTTCAGCCAACCGCATATTTGTGATTAAGGGAAGAGGTTGGAAAGGGAGAGGGGAGCTTTTTAATGTGTGTCTATGGTAGTAGAGAGAGCAATAAGGACTTGGGTGCAAACTTCAACTGCTCCAACATGCTGAGAGAAGAGATACTATCTAGAATGCAATCTGAAAAAAAAGTGAACTATGCCCTTCAACGTCTGCTAAAGTCTAAGTGTCTGTCTCGCAACACCAAGATCAAAATATGTAAAACGTTGATAAGACCAGTCGTTCTATATAGCTGTGAAACTTAGAGCACAACTAAAAAAGATAAGGCCTTATTACAGGTTCTCGAGAACACTCTTACGACGAATATTTGGACCCATCAAAGATGCAAACAGCGGGGAATGGAGAGTCAGAAACAACAACAAAATTCATAATCTGTTTAAATCAGCACTGATCACTGGCACCATGAGAGCTAATGAATTGAAATGGTTGGGACATATTGAGAGAATGTCAGACGACAGAGAGGTAAAAACGGTAGACACAAGACAGCTGAATGATCATAGACCACAAAGCAGACCACGAAGACGATGGAGAGATAATATCCAGACAGACCTGCAAACATTTGGTGTCACCAATCGGAAAGAGAAGGCCAACCAGAGAGATGATTGGAGCAATGAACCTCAGGGGCTCGGAATGCTGAAGAAGAAGAAGAAGAAGAAGAAGAAGAAGAAGAAGAAGAAGAAGAAGAAGAAGAAGAAGAAGAAGAAGAAGAAGAAGAAGAAGAAGAAGAAGAAGAAGAAGAAGAAGAAGAAAAAGAAGAAGAAGTAGACAACAATACTGAAAGTCAGATGATAGTAAGATACAAACTGAGTGCACAAGGGGGCTGAGTGGTCATATACTCTGAGGTAGACCAGGAAGACGATGGAGAGATAATGTCCAAACAGATCTACAAACACTTGGTATCACTAGCTGGGAAGAGTCAGCGATGAATGGAGGAGGAGGATATCTGTAGCAGTGAATCTACGGGTTTTGAATGCCGCAGAAAAAGACAAGAACATCTCATCTTTAAAATTATCAAGAAACATGGGATGAGTTTTCTGGTACTAAAAGGGTTAAGGACCTCCCCGTTTGAGTTCTGATGCTCCATAGGTGAAAAAAAG
>CAJHNH020008576.1:222500-367500 GCA_905116865.2 Candidula unifasciata | reverse complement strand
CTATCCTGAAAGTTACGGGGGTGTCGCTGAAAAAGCTTTCTGCATTGTCTTCCATTTGCGTTTTCATTCTGAGAAGGAGAATGCCCTGTGACATAGGTTGCAGCACTCTCATAGGGGTGGGGAGACTTTTTTATGTGGACTTAGACTTCTAGTAATTCCCCCTGGTCTCTGGGTAGTGTGATAGGACGCCCGTGTGCATTGTTGCGCACTTTAAGAAAAATTAAAACACCCTTGGCAGTTGGAAATCGAAAAGAGTAGCTTAACGGCTCTGCCCGGGCAACATTTGGAGTCAAAAATCTACATAAAAAGTTTTCAGGATTCTCACCAGGTGCTACAGAGCTTGTGCATTGTGCTGAGCTTCTTCGGACCCAGACTCAAGTTAGAAGAAGAACGGAACACTTATTACAGGTTACTACCTGTGTGCCATGATGTTGATCCGTTGTTCAAACTTCAAACTGAAACTGCTCATCTTATCCATTATTTATTGTGGCACTGCTCTTGAAAGTTCAACCTGTTGATGACACAATATCTTATTAGCCCAATCGGTTTGCTTTGATTTTTTTCCCGGGCTGTTATGTCACCATTAACTTGCTGCTACTGTTGCTGCTACCACTACTACTGCAGCTGTTAGTAATTAACTTATTGTTTCTGTTGCTGCTATACTACTGCTGCCGCTGCTACTTAACTTACTGCTACTGTTGCCGACACAACTTCTACTCATGCTGCAGCTAACACTACTATTGCTGATGCGTCTACGACTTTACTACTACTAATACTACTACTGCTGTTGCTGCTACTGTTACTGCTGCTACTGCTACTGTTGCTGTTACTGCTACTGCTGCTGTTGCTGCTACTGTTACTGCTGCTTCTGCTACTGTTGCTGTTACTGCTACTACTGCTGTTACTGCTACTGCTGCTGCTTATACTACTGTTACTACTACAATCACCCTAATGTATCTGCTTGTAATATTAATAATAATAAAATTAATAATAATAATAATAATAATAATAATAGAATAAAAATATCAGGTAATTTTGTTTTTGACCCAAAAAAATTGTTGGTGCGTTATGGCTGGTCCCAATAAAATTAGACACTTTGACTTTCCTTTTTTACACTAACAATTTCTTCTCTGCTTGACCTCCCCCTACACCCTACCCCCCTCCCCCGGGCCTATACTATTGATGAATCAGTTAGTGCCCATTTGTTGCTAAGCCAGAGTCGTTAGGTCCCGAGGACATGATCGACCATGCCTGCCAATTCGCCTTTAATCATCATAGTCGTTTTAATGTGAAGCTGCTGGCGATGACGTCTGCGGGGAAAATCGATGGATCTGGTGTGATCTGTTTAACCGCAAAATGTCTCTGGCCGAGTGGGAATGGGGGAAGGGGGGGGGGGGGGGGGTTATCTTCTGCTTGTACTTTATTTTGAAGTCGGTAGGGTTGAATTTATTAGGCTTTTTAAAAAAAAAAAGCCCCCCCCTCCCCCTTCCAGGATTTCAGTTTGTAGAATTAACATTTCAGGGATGAGAATCGAACAAGTGGAATCCCGGAAACCCAGTTCAACATTATAGCCAAGTCATCTTCGTCATAAACTGCATTGTGGCTTAGGCGTTGCGAACGCGCTTCGTAATGCCGGGGTGCCGGATTCGATCCCTGCTGTAGACGATTTGTCTTTCGCTGGTTTCGACAGTGGGACTGAGAGCTGACCGTTCATGAAGCAGGGGCAAACTACTAAACGTAAAATTTGAGTTAAAAAATCACAATAGCCAATAAATGATGGGGTTGGTTCTGCAACGTCCTGTAAAGGATAAGCAGCTAATTATTTTGTTGTGTCTACTGATATGTGTTATTGAGCCTGTCCAGGATTTGCAACTGGGTGTATCAGTTCTTATGTTGACATCCCTCCATGCCATGCCAAAAGTCTTTTCAGGAATCTTCTCTTGTTTTTTTTTTTCCTTTGTTTCTCTACGTCGGCTCTGTGGCTAAGTCGATGCGAACGCTTCGTAATGGCGAGATGCCGGGTTCGATCCCAGCTGCGGGCCATGCGCCTTGGGTTGGTTTCGACAGTGGTATCAAGAAAGCCGACCGTCCAGAAAGTAATGACAAACTACTGGACATAAATTTGCCTAGAAAGATCACACACCAGCCAGGGGCTGTTGGGGTTGGTTCTGCAACGTCCTGTAAAGGATACGCAACTAACCTTACCTCTCTATCTACAGATCTTTCCAGTGGTTAAACATGTTCGAGTTTCCCTCTTCTTAAAACATCACCAGACCAACGATGCCTGTCTCTTTCTGGTGTTTATAATAAGTTTTCTTCGAGTCCTCGCTTCTTTCAACACACCTGGGATGCTCTTTTTGGCTGTCCAAAGAATTCTAAGGATTCTTCTGTAAAACATATCTGCCAAATCTCATCAGATTGTTCGAATGGTTTATTATTGTCAAAGATTCACAGCCATATGTCAAAACTAGCTCTATATAGCATGCGAGAGTTCGTTTCCTAGCATCCAATGACATGGATTGATTGCACTAAATGTTCTTCCCTTTATAACATGAAGTTTTGAACTGTCCTATTTTATTCTTTGTCTCTGTGATACGTCTTACGCCAGATGTTATATATTTGCCTAGATAATTTCTGTTCTTGCCCTCAAATAACTATTATTTTCTTTACTGCCGCTACTTGTGACTTCCCTTTATTCAAGTTACGGCCCATTTTATCACTTTCTACGCCCGGCTCGCTAGCGTAGTTGGTTAAACCTGACTTCGCGGCGATCGGGTGACGGACTCCTTGTGGTCCGGTTTCACGCCCGAGGGTAGGCAGAAAAGCCACATTTCTCCCAGATTTACGGAATCTATCATGGAATCAAGGCCGAAGGGTTGCTATATCCATAGTACCGAGCCAAAGGGTTAACAACTCATGGTTTCTGTATATTTAAAAAAAAATCCATTTCTACCACCACTGTATCTGTCCACCCATGTGGTTCTTCTGACTTGTGGCTATAGCCATGTAGCATAATGAAAACTAGTTCAAAGTAATATAATTATTACTTACGTCCTTCTTAGGACGTTATTTTTTGTTATTTGAAGCCCCACTCTGGCTTCTGCCAGGGGCCGCAATATAGGCAGGTCATCATTATGGCCAAATGTCTGAACGCGGTTTCTGGGACCTCTCCACGGTGATCCTCATCCGCATGGTGGCACTTGGTGTCATCGGGTGTTTATCGCTTGTGTGATGTCCTGGTGGGGTAAAAAGCCAATCCAATCCAGCCATGTAGCACAGTTATTTTGGGGCACCACAAAACGGTTTCATATGAATCTGTATGTCCAGTGCAGGCGGGTAGTTGTTACTTTTGTTTGCCCCTCCAGGATTACAGTCCGCTGAGTTACCACCTCAAGGAAGAGAGTTCTACCTGTACTAATCGCGATAAGTGACGCTCAACTGTAGGGTAATATATCACCCCTTCACCGGTTGTATCCCATGTGGCTCGCTCATTCTCTGCGGAACGTCTTGCCCCTGCCTGGTGAGTTGCCCAAAGCAAGAATTTCGAAGCTTCAGCAACTATCCAAGGCAGTCCCTGAAGTGAACCCACGACTTTCAGAGTGCGCGGCAAGCGGCTTGACCACTGAGAGTGCTTACATTATGTGGTACCCTGTTCCAGACCTTGAGTTTTGCGTGCACATCCATTTTTCCTATCTGGCGTAGTTGTATACAATCTTTTGATTCCTTGTCTCAGACTTCAAAGCACACCTCTAATTAGTCGACTCTTACGACATTCATGCTATTGAGGTAGTGGGTCTGTTCTATTCTTTTCCCTACACTGGGACCCCAGCACCCACATAGGAACTCCCTCCTCCACCCCCACCCAGTTTGAAAAATATAATTATACTCTAGAAAGATCGGTTCACCCCCCCCCCCCCCCCAATCCCTTTCTCTCCCCCCCCCTCCCCCCAACCACTCGTTAAAATAAATCTTCTGAATTCTTTGGCGACAAAGGAAAAAATAAAACACACACAACTCGTATCATTTATTTCAACGTTTCAGATTTTTTTTTTTCTTTTTTGACATTCTCATAAACAGCCAGTTTTCTTTTTTATTCCCACTTGAGCTGAAAATAATTATTTTTCTCCCTCGTTATTTCCCCCTCGTCTCCTAGAGACAAGTTCAGCCTGACACTTCGTTAAGGAGATTGAAGTAGTTGAAAAAAGAAACCTAAAAAAAAAAAAAAAAAAAACGAAAGCCAGAGCCGGTAGCAACTTTCTTATTTGGGGAGGGTGGTCGGAAGAGCACGATCGCACTCACAGAACCAGAATCCGCCACTGCTTTGCAAATGTGAGAAATTAAAATACAAAATCACAAACTGGCAAATTGAGACCTTGATGCAGACTCTGGAAAACATTTTGTATTATCTTAATAGTTGGTTAGTTGGTTATTGACTTAGTTAATTAGTTGGAATGTTGGTTGGTTGGTTAAATAATTAGTTGATTGTTTAGACACGTTAATTAGTAGTTGGCTGGTTTGCTAGCATTTTGGTTGATTGTTTATTTAGTTAGCTTGTTATTTAGCTAATTAGTTTCATTGTTGATTTTTTTGGTTATTTAGTGGGTTGGTTGGTTATGCATTCAGTTGATTAGTTGGATAGTTGGTTAGGTTGTTTTTTGTCTGGGTAAATGGTGTATTGGTTAACTGCTTTGTTGGATATTTGCCTAGCTGAATGGTAGTTGTTGTGATGGTGATGATGACGTGGAGAAAGAGAAGAAAGGGGCGATATTATTAGGGGGTTAGAGTGGGTGGTGGGGGGGGTGGAGTATCAACAGGGCTTTAGGTTGGGGGTGGAGTATCAACAGGGCGTTCGGGTGGGGGAGGGGGAGGGGGGGATAAACGACATAGAAGGAGATCGCGGAAAACAAGGGAAAGCCATGACATGAATTACCTCAGTTTCGGGGCAGTGACCAAGTTGTCTGCAATGTAGTCATCCTACCAGACAAGATTTCGCACTCAGTAACCAGGGAATGAAACGTGTCCCACTTAGCAGTGATTTTCAACTTTTTTTAAGGTAGCGCCCCATGGTTATATGTGTAACGACCCCACCCCCCCCCCCCCAGCCTCAAACACCACCCACATCCCCACCCGATAAAAAAGAGGGGGACCACGTTAAAAATCTCAAAAAACTTGGAGAAAAACATGCACGTAAGTAAAAGTGTCAAATAACATAAAGCCCCTGGCTTTTTCTTGCATGTATAGATATGAAGAAAAAAAAAATGTATAATTAAACACCAAAAAAAGTTATGTATAATTAAACACCAAAAATATCTGTCAGTATAACAGATTATTATAATTACAAATACCATCAATTTCCAGATCATCGGACGCCCCTTTGAAACTTCCTTGCGCCCCTGTAAAAGGGGCGGGGGTGCCTAGGTTGGAAAATCAGTGCCCTCTAGTGTGACATTTAGATTTGTGAATTCAGAGGCGCCTAGTCGTGATAAACCTCCACAGCACCCCTTGAAAATGCTAATTAAAGTGCCTTTTTTCGTGTGTGCGCGCGTGTGTGTGTGTTGGTATATATATATATATATATATATATATATATATATATATATATATATATATATATATATATATGTGTGTGTGTGTGTGTGTGTGTGTGTGTGTATTTCAAAACGGGCAGAAACTCAGAGAACTGGGCCAAGATGGCGGTTCCGATAAAAGATGATTTCTTACCCAAATTGTGACCGCGGGATAGTCTGTTGAAAGAGAACGTTTTTCTTGCAGTTCATAACGACATATTGATTTCAGCTTTTGGGGAAATGAAGGCTCGGTGAAGGGCAGGGCAGGTTTTTGATATAGAGATGGAAACCAGAAGCAAACACAGTCAAACAGGCGCAAGTCAAGAAAGAAATATCAAAACAGAAAGATCGAAACAGAAAGACGAAGAAGAAATAGGAAGGACGAATGAAAAGAAACATAGTCAGACATTTATTTAGCAGACAAACAAGCAGACAGAAAGATCGATGGATGAATGGACAGATAAATAGATAGACAGACAAACAGGGAGGCACACAAAGGCAGACTGAGTGACAATCGAACAAACTGTGAAAGAGAAAGAAAGAACGAAAGAGAGAAAGAAAGATATAATGCGGTCCAATGCGCCCAATTTTTTACCCTTAACACACAAAAATTCGCTCGTTCTCTGTCTGTCTGTCTGTCTCTCTCTCTCCTTCTCTCTCTTTTTTTATCTGTCTCTCTCTAGCATTTATGTAATGGGAAATAAATACACAGGTAAGCATATTACCACCACAAAGACATGATTGGCAGTTTTCGACTCTTAACGCACTGATGGGAGAAGTTCGAGACGATTTAACCGATATAATACATCTTAAATTGCACTTCTGTGAATCAATAACATTAATTCGGAAAGCATTACAGTAGAAATAATGTTCACGTACAATAGAATATAGATGGCATGTAACGTAGGTTTACCCAACCGACACAACCGCGCGTCCTTTGGAGTGACCTTCCCTGGTAGACACGATTGGATGAAAAAGCCACAGAGGTGGGAGCAGATCGGATTTGGTGGCCAACATCCTGGAACTAATAATGCTAACTTATCAGTTTAGTGTCATTTTGAGCCTTTGATGGGGTCGTAGCTGTTATTGCTATGCCAGGAATTTAGCAAAGAACTATTTAGCTTTATGAGGGATGTTTTGTCAGTCGGTGTGTTTGACAATTTTCCTGCTTTCTTTCCTCTTAAATTTTTTTTTTTCAATTTTATATTTAGATTGCTGTATCCGTTTTAGTCTGCCTGTTTGTCTTCCTGTCATGACTTTGATGCCGTTACGACTTCTTGATTACCTACAATTCTGCCTATCTTAGTATTGTTCGTCTTTCCATCCATTTATCTGTCAATTTATATTGTCTGTCTGTATGGTCGTCCGTCCTTCCTTCCTTCCTTCCGTCTGTCTGTCTGTCTGTCTGTCTGTCTGTCTGTCTGTCTGTCTGTCTGTCTGTCTGTCTGTCTGTCTGTCTGTCTGTCTGTCTGTCTGTCTGTCTGTCTGTCTGTCTGTCTGTCTGTCTGTCTGTCTGTCTGTCTATGTCTGTCTGTCTCTCTTATTAAATATGTATATCTTTTCCTGTATGTCTGTCTATCAGTTTCCCATCGTCCACCACCCCTTTCCCCTCCGCTTTTCGGTCTATCCATTCTTGTCACTGTCTGTCTCTCTGAAAAGCCTAAATGACTAATTAAAGACGCAGCATGATGGTGATGATTGTCATTAAGACACTAATGTTGATGATTGTCATTAAGACACTGATGGTGATGATTGTCATTAAGACACTGATGGGGATGATTGTCATTAAGACACTGATGGTGATGATTGTCATTAAGACACTGATGGTGATGATTGTCATTAAGACACTGATGGTAATGATTAGGATTAAGACACTGATGGTGATGATTGTCATTAAGACACTGATGGTGATGACTGTCATTAAGACACTGATGGTGATGATTGTCATTAAGACACTGATAGTGATGACTGTCATTAAGACACTGATGGTGATGATTGTCATTAAGACTCTGATGGTGATGATTGTCATTAAGACACTGATGGTGATGATTGTCATTAAGACACTGATGGTGATGACTGTCATTAAGACACTGATGGTGATGATTGTCATTAAGACACTGATGGTGATGACTGTCATTAAGACACTGATGGTGATGATTGTCATTAAGACACTGATGGTGATGATTGTCATTAAGACACTGATGGTGATGATGATTAAGTGATGATGATGGTGATGATCATTAAGACACTGATGGTGATGAATTGTCATTAAGACACTGATGGTGATGATTGTCATTAAGACACTGATGGTGATGATTGTCATTAAGACACTGATGGTGATGATTGTCATTAAGACACTGATGGTGATGATTGTCATTAAGACACTGATGGTGATGATTGTCATTAAGACACTGATGGTGATGATTGTCATTAAGACACTGATGGTGATGATTGTCATTAAGACACTGATGGTGATGATTGTCATTAAGACACTGATGGTGATGATTGTCATTAAGACACTGATGGTGATGATTGTCATTAAGACACTGATGGTGATGATTGTCATTAAGACACTGATGGTGATGACTGTCATTAAGACACTGATGGTGATGATTGTCATTAAGACACTGATGGTGATGATGATTGTGATGATTGTCATTAAGACACTGATGGTGATGATTGTCATTAAGACACTGATGGTGATGATTGTCATTAAGACACTGATGGTGATGATTGTCATTAAGACACTGATGGTGATGATTGTCATTAAGACACTGATGGTGATGATTGTCATTAAGACACTGATGGTGATGATTGTGATTAAGACACTGATGGTGATGATTGTCATTAAGACACTGATGGTGATGATTGTCATTAAGACACTGATGGTGATGACTGTCATTAAGACACTGATGGTGATGATTGTGGTCAAGACACTGATGGTGATGACTGTCATTAAGACACTGATGGTGATGACTGTCATTAAGACACTGATGGTGATGATTGTGATTAAGACACTGATGGTGATGACTGTCATTAAGACACTGATGGTGATGATTGTCATTAAGACACTGATGGTGATGACTGTCATTAAGACACTGATGGTGATGATTGTGGTCAAGACACTGATGGTGATGACTGTCATTAAGACACTGATGGTGATGATTGTGATTAAGACACTGATGGTGATGATTGTCATTAAGACACTGATGGTGATGATTATGATTTAGATAATGATGGGGATGACTGTCATTAGGACACGGATGGTGATGATTGTGATTAAGACACGGATGGTGATGATTGTGATTAAGACACTGATGGTGATGACTGTCATTAAGACACGGATGGTGATGATTGTGATTAAGACACTGATGGTGATGATAATGATTTAGAAAATGAAGATGATGATAGTGATTTAGATAATGATGGTGATGATAATGATTTAGATAATGATAGTGATGATAATGATGGTGATGATGATGTGATAATGAGGAGGAAGGAAGGAAGAAAATGATGATGATGATGATGATAATGATAAGGTGATGATGACGATGATGATGATATGATGATGAGGATAATGAGGAGTATGGCGATGATAATAATAAGGATAATGATGATGATGTGATGAGCTCATTCACTGTGGTCTCGACAATTGTCAATAAGCTCATGTCCCGATCCAGAAGCATGGAGCATAATGTGTCGGCTCCACATTGTTGATCAACCAATCAATAAGTGATGTGGACAACATTAGGCTGGCCGCCTATACTTCCCATGTCATCACCTTATACCCATTTTAGCCTAGGTCACTGAGAGCCAAGGTCAACTGTTGACGCCCCCCCCCCCCCCCCCCCCTCCCTCCCCTTACAACTCTTCCCCAAATCTTATTTTAAAATTGTCATGACACGGACTTGAACTCAAACCTTCTGCCCGACAGACGAGCCGCAAGAGAAGATGTGAATGAATGTGTACCAGATAATCTGAATGAGCTTTGAGTTGTAGCACATGAATGTTAACATTTGTGTTCTATTCTAGCGCTCTTGTCAACTCATTTTGAGAATAGTGATAATTTGTATATTTAGTGCATAAAGTTAGTTGCCTATCCTTTACCGGACATTGCAGAACCAACACCAGCATATTTTGGCTGTTGTGATTTCTCTAGGCAAATTTACGTCCAGTAGTTTGCCATTACTTTCTGCAATTCAGTGCATACCAGGGGAAAAAAAAAACTAAACTAAACGTGGGAATGAAGCAGATGAGTTTAGTTGTATCCCTGTTGGAGTGTGTAATAAATTCTTCACACAAGTCGCCCTCATCTATATTATCTCCCCTTTTCCTGAGTTTGCTAATGATGTGAAACAATAACAATGTTTGGGGTGCCATTTCTGGATGAAAACCTTCACTTTTGCCCAAGTGATTTACCATTCCTTAATTTTCACACTTGAAATTGGGCCACGCTTATCTTTTTTTCCTTGTCTGATGTCTCGCCGGCCACGTCAGAGGAGGGAAGAATGTTGACTTTTCGGGCTAATATCAAACAATAATTTCAACTGAAAAACAAGAGACAAAAAAAAAGATGAATTTTGACGTGGATAAATGTTGGAGTTCCACTGTACACCCAACACACGCACGAAGGCGCGCGCTCCATTTTCCCACTCGTTGACTTCTCAGAGTCGCTCATTTCTCAACAATTCCTTCATTTTCTACTTCAGTTCAGGATTTACAGGCTCTCAGATTCCAGTAGTTTGCCGTCGTCCTCGTTGACCCACGAGGCCGTTTGGGAATCCCTTTGCAGTTTCCAATACCCCACGGGTCACTGTTAGTGTTTACTTTAGCTGTCCGTCATTCCTACTGTCCTTTCTTCCACCCATCTTTATCCTTTCCCTTCCCACACAGACCGCCGACCGCTAGACGTTTTAATTAGAGGCTGTAAAATGACTCCAGTAGTCCTACAGCCCCAAGCATCGATAGTGCCCAGACAAGCAATTCTCTGTCAGAGAAGGTCCGCTTAACCCTATCTGCTACTAAGTGGATGGTATCGACTGTCGAGAAGGGTTCGTTGATGAGACCCGAAAAAAAAATCGCGTCGATATTTAGCTAGTGAGGTCTGGTGGTAGTTTGGTCACTTTAGTGAATGTGTGTTTATGTGTGTGTGTGGTGTGTGTGTGTGTGCGTGTGGGAAAGGATTTGAAAGCGACGTTCTCATTTTCGGCAGCTGCCTCTTTCCCATGACCCAGTGGCTAATGCACTCGCTGATAGATCCGTTGATCCTCATCTAATTCCCTCTGAAGGAAGATGAATAAGGACTGCATGGCTGTGGGTGGACTCAGCCTTGTGAATGGCTGACAAAAGTGCAAGTGTAGGACATTAACATATGTTTGAAATACATTTTGTGACGATCGACTGCATGGTACCAGCTCATTTGGTACCAGAAGATTTCACAGCACAAGCCAAAGCAAAGATATGACCAGGGGGAAAAGTCAGTAACGTATTACTTTCCAAAATTGCTATGTACACAGTGGTAATTAACAGTGGGGAAGCCAGATTTCTTTAGTAACTTCTGACTATGTGTTGTAAGTACGAGAACACACTGTTCACCCGTGCGGGTATTGGGGCTTCAGTGTAGGGAAAACAAGAGTAGACCCACTGCCTAACGAGAAAGCATGTCGTATGAGTCAACTCATTGGAAACTTCTTTCAAATTTTGACTGCATCTGCCTGAGGGGCAAAGAACCAACAGTCTTCATAGAAGTAAGCTTGATCTGTAAAACGGATGTCAACGCGGTACTCATGTTCTGGAACACGTCTACCGTCTAGAATTCGATGAAGAACCAAAACTTTCCACCGGTGACTACGAAGAAGAAGAAGAAGAAGGAAATACAATGTGTAGGTAAAACAAGGGACAGAGTCATACACACTTGGGATCAAAGGAGCTAACGCGTATTCCACCACATAGCCTGTTCTTTCTCTAGAGAGCGGCTTTTCACCCGCGTCACATCCGTTCGATATACCATAACTCCACCAAGGACCCACAGTTCTACTACTTGTAAATTGAAAGGCGGGATCTGAAACTAAATTACGAACATCGAGTAGCTTCTAAACATCATATAGCTTCAGAACATAATATAGCTTTAGAACATCATACAGCTTCTGAACATCATATAGGTAAGAAATTAGTGTTTGTCCATCACGAATGATCAATGATTATGAGTACTAAGGTGGCTGATAAGCCAATATGAACCTGGAATGTTCTTGAGCAGTGCTGACAACAGATGGAAGCCGCAGTAAGTGTGGGATTAGCAGTACGATTATTTCTAGTCTGCCTCCGTTTCTCTGCCTATGCAACCTCCGCTGCCTGGCAGGCTGATGCACCATGCATGAAGGACGTATGCCATCCAGAACCGTCTTTTGCTTCCTACGTCGCTTTGTTGATGCTAAACGAATTAAGAGTAGTTGTACAGTGTCCTTGTAGAGCTTTTTCTGTCCTCCCTGGCACCTCTTCCCTGACTGGAGCTCGCCATAAAATACTCTCTTTGGGAGGCGATATTCTGGCATGCGGGTTAGATGACCAGCCCAACGCAGCTGATCATTCTTCAGTATCGTATGGATGCTAGGCAGATTTGCCCTATCAAGAACCACAGTATTTGGGATCTGATCTTATCATTTGATTTTGAGCAGCTTTCTGAGAGAGGTTATATAAAACTGATAAGTAAGAAATTAATTCAGTGAACTTTATCTAAAAATCTCAACGTAACGGGGAAGAAGAACAACGCGCATAAAGCAGACAAATCGACGTTTCGGCAGGGGCCTTTCCCGACATGAACTAACTGAACAGCAGTAACAAAGGGGAGAGTACTCCCATCACCAGCGTTCACCAGGTGGTCATAACAAACTTTAACAAGGTGATGTGAAATGAAAAAATTAAAGTGGAACCCAAAAAAAGTGAAAATATAGCGATACTATATTATACAGTAGGAATAAAAAAGTAGTAGAAATACAAATGTTAATAATGAACCATAAGGGGTGCTGATAAGAGATATAATGACAATAATAATATGAAATAAAATAAGCGTAAAGAATAATAATTTAAACACATAAAAAATAAAATTAATTTGAAAATAATAAAACCGTTTCGATAAAAGTATGTTCAACATTGATACCTATTGGAAACCACCAACCCCACAACCCCCCCCCCCCCCCTGCCCCCAATCCAGTGCTTTCTTTGATTGTGTGCGCCCCAGCTTTTGTAGTCCTTCTCTCTCTCTCTCTCTCTCTCTCTCTCTCTCTCTCTCTCTCTCTCTCTCTCTCTCTCTCTCTCTCTCTCTCTCTCTCCCTCTCCAGCCTTAAAAAAACGGATTTTTTTTTTTTAAGTATGCAAAGCCGGGAGATCAGGTTTGGCTGGATTATTGTTTACCCTGTACGAATGAGTCAAGTTATTAATTCGCAAGGATGCACACGTCAAAACCCGGGGCTAACAAGGCATGGGTGCCAGTTGCTGTGGAGAATTAGATGTCTCCTCAAGCCGTGGATCAGACGGCCTGGCGCCATGATGGATGACGAAGGTGAGAAGTACCCCATGGTGGCCTTGGCCTTAAAAGGGCAGTCTGAAGTTTTTCCGATACCACGAGTTTTCGTCATCGTCGTCTTCTTCTTCTTCTTCTTCTTCTTCTTCTTCTTCTTCTTCTTCCTCCTCCTTTTCTTCTTCTTCTTCTTCTTCTTCTTCTTCTTCTTCTTCTTCTTCTTCTTCTTCTTCTTCTTCTTCTTCTTCTTCTTCTTCTTCTTCTTCTTCTTCTTCTTCTTCTTCTTCTTCTTCTTCTTCTTCTTCTTCATCGTCCTCTTCTTCTTCTTCTTCTTCTCTTTTTCTTCGTCTTCTTCGTCTTCTTCTTTTTCTTCTTCTTCTTCGTCTACTTCGTCTTCTTTCTCTTCTTTCTCTTCTTCGTCTTTTTTTTCTTCTTCTTCCTCCTCCTCTTCCTTTTCTTCTTCTTTAAATCTCTTTTCACAAAACCATTGTACTTTTTACCCACCGCCCCCCCCCCCCTCCTTCTTCGCCCAAGTGTCAAATATTTTATCTTTCCTAAGCCGATGTTTTAGTTTCAGCTATCGGGATTCCCTCCAAAAAAGAGTAGTTCCACTGTACCTGGTTCCGTTCATTATTTTTACTCCATACGTTTAGAAAATGTCTAATTATTGTCTACACAACCCTTAAAGACACAGACGCGCTGATCTGGAACGTAACGGTCGTGTATCACGTTTCTTTACTGCGTCTAAAACCGATTATTTGTGTGTGTGTGTGTGTGTGTGTGTGTGGTAGACATGTTTAAATGACATTTCTAGATTTTTTTTTTCTTCAGTTTTGGGTCTCCCAAAATCAGGAGACTGTTAACGTATAATCGAGTTGAGGCGTGTTCAGGACTCAAAAGAGAGTGCGGCTTCTTCCCATCCTCCTTCTCCTCTCGCTAAATATGTATTATGTTCTCCCTATATGTATGAATCTATGTATGTATGTATGTATATATATATATATATATATATATATATATATATATATATATATATATATATATATATATATGAATGTATGTATGTTTGTATGTATGTATGTATGGATGAATGGATGGATGAATTTATGTATGTATGCATGCATGTATGTAGGTAGGTTTAGAGGTAGGTAGGTGGGTTTAAAGGTAGGTAGGTAGGTAAATATTCAGGTAGGTGTGTATTAAATGTGCGTGCATGCGTGTGTATGTATGTATGTATGTATGTATGTATGTATTTACACAAAGTGTGTCTCTGAGGGGTGAGACAGAGAGAGGGGGGGGGGGGTGGGCGCTGGGGAGGAGATTGTAAATCTCAACAGGACTAAACAGTTGTCATCTGTGGCTAAGGCGTTGAGCACACGTTGATACCGGAGTATCGGGTTCGATCCCAACTGCGGGCCTTGCGTTGGTTTCGACAGTGGTATCGAGTAGCAAACCGCCCAGAAAGCAATGGCAAACTACTGAACGTAAATTTGCCTAGAAAAACCACAACAGCCAAAAAATTCATGGGCTGCTTCTGCAACGTCATGGAAAGGATACGCAACTAACTAACTAATTAACTAACTAACTAATGGACTAAACGGGCAGGAAGCTTTCGGGTTAATCGATGACATATGACGCCAACGCAGACGCCAATTATACAAAATAAAGGCTCGCTTAAAGAAAGACCGTGCTGTGAAGGCGAATTAGAAGGAACCCCTAATTATATTTAAAATCACCCTGGCGTCACGGTTGATCGCCTGGCACAATGTATGGACAAATGAGACTGCATTAAAACTCTCAGCTTATCATCAGACGGCTTTAAGCAATGATTTATTTTTGCTTGTAATGTATCCTCTCTGATTTCGACGCACGCAGAACAGTTTAGATAGTTAAACAGTGAAGCTAGCTTCGCAATGCCGAGAAGCCGGGTTCGATCCTAGCTGCGGACTATTTGTCCTGCTTTTGTTTCGACTGTGTTACCGAGAATTAACTGTTTAATGCAGTGGCGAACTACTGAATGTAACATTTGCCTAGAAAAACCACAATAACCAAAAAAAAAAAAAAAATACTGAGGTTGGTTCTGCATTGTCCTGTAAAGAATGTGCAACTAAATTTTAACAGTGACGCTATACTAAATCCTGTAATATTAAATATATGTGTATGTCTATATATATATATATATATATATATATATATATATATATATATATATATATATATATATATATATATATATATATATATATAGTCGTAAGATTATATTAAGGCTACCAAGGCCGCGTTAGCGCACTCGATAGGAGACTCTCTTTCAAATCCAGCTGCGACTCGCTGCAGCCTACGGTCGGTGTTCGAAACCGGCCGGTACCCGGGGTTCATCCAGCCTCTAGGAAATGGGTACCACAGCTGACACTCTGGGGTAAATGGAGGAACGTCGCTGTAGCTACAGAGTTACGTGTGGACGGCGACACAGGTGGACAGTTTCTTATCAGCTGTCCGTACTGGTGGCAGAGCACTTATGGGTTATAACCGTGTGCAATAACGCTGGTTCACATCTCCTGACATTACCTTTTACCGTTTCAAGGCTACCGACAAAAGCCGGAGTGAGAGAGAGAGAGAGAGAGAGAGAGAGAGAGAGAGAGAGAGAGAGAGAGAGAGAGAGAGAGAGAGAGAGAGAGAGAGAGAGAGAGAGAGATTTTCTTGCTACCAGAGTACTGAATTCTACAGGAGGAATAATCCTCGATCTAGTTCACATACTCAGAAAAACCACACACAAAATTCACATATGGGAAAATAAACTCACAGCGCCCTATGTAAATCACACAAACCCGGTTTTAACGTTTGGTTTGCATTATTATCTCAAAAAATCCCCCAGCAGTCGACCTTTATTGCAGTGCTAAGTATCGGGCCGTTTCAGTTGAGGGATGTAATTAAGCGAATGTCAGTTAACGGAATAGTTTTCTTTTTTTTTTTTAATTTCTAAGTACAGTTGTTGGCCTTTTTATTTCGTGACTGTCAGCACACACACACACACGCACACACGCGCGCGCACCACACGCTCACACACACACACACACATACTCTCGCTCCTACGCACCGCACACGCTTACACACACACGCTCGCGCACACATCACGCGCACACAAAGCTATTACGTGTGATTGTGTGTGTCCACTAGTTTATGTTTTGGCTCTGTGTCTAAAAAATGTGCCAGTCATTTTATTTATTCCCCTACCTACATATCATACCAACAAATCAAGGTCCTGCCTGCCTTCATGACTACCTACCTGCCAGCCTCCTGTCCGCCTGTCTCTCTGTCAGTCTGTATTTCTGTCTTCCGTCTGCGTGCCTGTCTCTGTCAGTATATCTGTCTATCAATTCGCGTGCCTGCCTGCTTACTTGATCACGTTTGTGTTTGTGTTTCCGTTGAGTAAAAAAAAAAAGGGAAATGACTTCCCTACAACTGCAGCCGTATTGGGCATATAAGGCTAGACCCACATTCAGAGACCAATCGGGTCTTGCTGGGTGACGTGACAGACATCAGACCCGCTGCCTTTACTTCCCAGGGCCTTACCTGGTACCCATTTAGGCTTGGATCTAGCTGGGAGCAAAGATCTCCTTTTTTTTTTTTTTTTTATAAGTCCTGCTTCGCCATACCTTTCAGATCCGCAGAGGTGCAGATCCGCAGATCTCCCAGAAAAGGTAATGGCAAGTAAATGTGAGGTGGCGTGTCAATGGGCACATTATATAGTGAACTGGGATTGAAAACGTCATCGTCTGTAAGTAGGTTCTACACAGAACGTCATCGTCTGTCAGTAAGTTCTACACAGAACGTCATCTTCTGTCAGTAGGTTCTACACAGAACGTCATCTTCTGTCAGTAGGTTCTACACAGAACGTCATCTTCTGTCAGTAGGTTCTACACAGAACGTCATCTTCTGTCAGTAGGTTCTACACATAACGTCATCTTCTGTCAATAGGTTCTACACAGAACGTCATCTTCTGTCAGTAGGTTCTACACAGAACGTCATCTTCTGTCAGTAGGTTCTGTACAAAACGCCGCTCACGCCATGGCACGCTTGAAAACATCATCGCTTGAAAATGTCTCTTTCCCTAGCCACTTCTCCAGCCTTGTGTGCTTTCGTAGCTAATACCTCTGCCTCGTTTCCGGAAGCGGTACCCTCCATCACGTTTTCTCCAGGCCACACTGATGTTTAATGTGGTTAAAATACCTGAGCTTTCTCCAGGCCACACTGATGTTTAATGTGGTTAAAACACCTCAGCTTTCTCCAGACCACACTGATGTTTAATGTGGTTAAAACACCTCAGCTTTCTCCAGGCCACACTGATGTTTAATGTGGTTAAAACACCTCAGCTTTCTCCAGGCCACACTGATGTTTAATGTGGTTAAAACACCTCAGCTTTCTCCAGGCCACACTGATGTTTAATGTGGTTAAAACACCTCAGCTTTCGGGACAGGATGTTGTTTATGAGCCACTTCTTCTCGGTTCTCAGATCCTGCCTGATGCTGTTTATGAGCCACTTCTTCTCGGTTCTCAGATCCTGCCTAATGCTGTTTATTAGCCACTTCTTCTCGGTGCTCAGATCCTGCCTGATGCTGTTTATGAGCCACTTCATCTTGGTGCTCAGATCCTGCCTGATGCTGTTTATGAGCCACTTTTTCTCGGTGCTCAGATCCTGCCTAATGCTGTTTATGAGCCACTTCTTCTTGGTGCTCAGATCCTGCCTGATGCTGTTTATGAGCCACTTCTTCTTGGTGCTCAGATCCTGCCTGCTGCTGTTTATGAGCCACTTTTACTCGGTGCTCAGATCCTGCCTGATGCTGTTTATGATCCGCTTCTTCTCGGTGCTAAGATCCTGCCTGATGCGTTGATTTTCCTGTATCTACAGTGGCCCTGCCAGCAAGTTAATTTGCCCCTTGATTCCCTCTTACCCCAGAGTGTCCTGGCACACAAATGAAACTAGGTGGTTTACATTCAAGTTGCAATTTTCCCCCTTTTGACTCATCTCATCCAAAACCCCCCTTCTCTCTTCTCTCCCCTCCCCCTCCCACCTAGTCCCTCTTTTTCCCTATGCGAACTGGCATTGTGGCCAGACTAAACGTCACGGTGAAGCAAGGCGTGAGGGAAGACAAGGATAGAGATGGATAAACTGTGTAGCCGAAACCTGCAAAACTATGAACAAATCTATCATCCAAGCCACCTGAGAAACGAAAGACAAATACAGGAAACCACGACAGTGGGCTACACAATGTGGTATCAATGAGACAACAGGACAAGAAGAAAAGTAATGGTAGCCTGGAGAGAGATCTGCGACTTAGGGGTACAGTTTCCGGGAAATGCGGTAACAAAGGGGCAGACCTCAGCAAAGATGTAAACAACACATAGAAAGTACGTTGGCTGTCATATGTCTCCACTTTTTGCTTAGTTACCGCGTGTATTTACATGTATTACCAACATGTTTTCTATTTGTCGCATACCAAAGCATGGGAGGGAAAATACCCGTTATAAATCTGTGTGTGATGCTTTCTATAGTACTGAAAGAGTTAACAGTCTGGTTTTATGTTTTGTTTCACAGGATTTGGGTTCATCACGTTTGAGTCTGAGGATGTGGTCGAGAAGGTAGTGGAGATCCATTTTCATGAGATTAACAGCAAAATGGTAAGTAAGCTTTTACACAAATTGGTATTACTGAGATTACTGATCTAGACATCTCTTTATGTTATCTTTCCCTGGTATCATAACATTCATCTTTCTTTTTTCCCTTTCTTTCTTTCTTTCTTTCTTTCTTTCTTTCTTTCTTTCTTTCTTTCTTTCTTTCTTTCTTTCTTTCTTTCTTTCTTTCTTTCTTTCTTTCTTTCTTTCTTTCTTTCTTTCTTTCTTTCTTTCTTTCTTTCTTTCTTTCTTTCTTTCTTTCTTTCTTTCTTTCTTTCTTTCTTTCTTTCTTTCTTTCTTTCTTTCTTTCTTTCTTTCTTTCTTTCTTTCTTTCTTTCTTTCTTTCTTTCTTTCTTTCTTTCTTTCTTTCTTTCTCTTTCTTTCTTTCTTTCTTTTCTTTCTTTCTTTCTTTCTTTCTTTCTTTCTTTCTTTCTTTCTTTCTTTCTTTCTTTCTTTCTTTCTTTCTTTCTTTCTTTCTTTCTTTCTTTCTTTCTTTCTTTCTTTCTTTCTTTCTTTTCTTTCATTCTTTCTTTCATTATTTCATTCTTTCTTTCATTATTTCTTATCCTGCGCCCACTTCTTCTTCTTCTCCTCATTTTCTCCTTTTATAGATAAACTGGAAAAATGATAGTTTAATAGATTTTTTTTTCAAGTATAAACGAACTCAAATTAACAATTGCTTGACGTCACCTAGAAACCTTCTTGCGCCTGCAGTTTGAAAACCACCGCAATTTTTAACTTTATATATATGTATATATACACTTTACTTCTCACCATGTGAATTAACTATTATAACTGAATAAAGTAAGTAAATGTCCCTTTTCCAGGCCTTTAATGCAAATAGGGCTAGACCTATATTTTTATAGACCAATCGGCACAAGATGGATGATTTGGTCAGCATTACGCCGGCTGCCTTTACTTCCCAGGACTACACCTGGTACCCACTCAAGGATGGGTCGTCCTGGGAGCCAAGGTCATTTTTGAAAAAAGTCCGGCTCCTCCAGGGAGCGAACCCACGACCTTCTGATCCGAACGCGAGCGTCTAGCCCCTACGCCACAGTAACTCCCCAATAAACTAGCTTAGCTGTCTGAATAGTTAATAATAATGTTTTGAAAAAGTCTAAGATCTGAAGATTTTTCTCTCATAAACAACAGAAAAAAAAAGTCATTTAAAAAAAAATATTTTTGCGAAGAGAAAAACATACATATTGTGACAACTAAGATTTATGGAGAAAGCGAAAAACTGACAGAAGACTCTTAAGAGACCTTATCTTTTCATGAACATGCCATTTTAAAAACCCTGTCTTAAAGGGTATCATGACAGATTTATTTAGACACCATTATACATTTTTTACAGCAAACTGTAATCCATAATCTGTTTATATCCTGCACAATTTGTTGTTTTTAATCCTCAGGTGGAATGCAAAAAAGCGCAGCCCAAAGAAGTTATGGCTCCAACCAACCCGCTGGCCAGAGGCCGTGGCATCACACGAGGAGCTCTGGGTCAGTACAGTCTGACATTTATTTGATAATGACCATGAGTTCCCTGTTTTACTGTAGGGTTGCCTGCTTGCTATTAAATTTTGTCTTGGCAGAACTAGGACAGAGGACAGATTTCCTTAAATTGCCACAATTAATTTCTCTGCCAATCAATAAGCTATCCCATTTTAAGCAAATAATTGAACATTTTTATCAGTACATTATTATCTGTTTTTTTTAACGAGTGTCAAAATCCCAAAGCTAACGACTCCTTTTATTAGAAACATTAACATAGAGGTTTTAGTTTGAAAGTGGAAGAAGAACAAATATTCAAAATTGTTTAATGAAACAAAGAAATGAAATAGTTAGAAAATCCTCTGCTGGTAAAATTTTGGAACAATTTTTTTTCGAGTAGGTTTCATAATTTTTCCCTGCCAGGATAAAAATTATTATATGGTGGCAGCACAACTTTATCGTCATGTGTGGCCTCTGTACTTTATAACCTAGATTACTTTCTTGTTTAAAAAAAAACAACTTCATGGTAATGAGCATTTTACCACACATGTAGACGCATGCTTTATTTTAGACTGTGACATTGCTAGATAGTTAGTTTCTATTAATACAGTAATCACCAGAAGTAACAACAGTAGTTTGAGGATGTTTTTCTTATTGGAGTATCAACAAAGCTTTTGCACTACTAGGTGGGCAGTAATTATGCTTCTTGTTTTTGATTTTCTTCTGTTTATTGTAAGAAGAGCTCTTCTTAGTTGCAGACTGAAAAATTGCCCACAAGTTGTAATTTTATTGTTGTTTTGTGGTTTGTCAATTAGTTTGTTTAGGGTTCTTCCCGAGATGTTAGTAAAATAATTCACTGGTAATACTGTAGCTAGATATGTTTGAATGCAGGCCGGAAGGTATTGGATGTGGAATCAAAATAGGGCCGGGTTTGTTAAATAACTTAGAAAATCGCACTTTGCCTCCCCCACCTGGATCTACACACCTGGTCATGCAGGTGTAAAAAAAATAATCAGTCAGCGGACCAACTGGCATGCAGGACACACAAGAACAACAAAAAGATGAAGAAGAAGCAGAGACAGAGCGGGTATCATCCACTGGGCTAGCGGATAATGACGAATCTCTGACACTAATCAGAATACTAATCATCCAATTTTGGCTCGATTCCCCCCCCCCCCCGCCCCCCCCCCCTCTCCCCCACTCTCCCTCTCAGCCCCCAAGTAGATGCATATTAAAGAAGCACAGAAGCACCCTAATCAACTGTAAAGCTGTAAAAACAGACTAGGGTTGTGTGACTCACTAGGGTTGATTATGTGGCTCACTAGGGTTGATTATGTGACTCACTAGGGTTGATTATGTGGCTCACTAGGGTTGATTATGTGACTCACTAGGGTTGATTATGTGACTCACTAGGGTTGATTATGTGACTCACTAGGGTTGATTATGTGACTCACTAGGGTTGATTATGTGACTCACTAGGGTTGATTATGTGACTCACTAAGGTTGATTATGCGACTCACTCGGGTTGATTATGTGACTCACTAGGGTTGATTATGTGACTCACTAGGGTTGATTATGTGACTAACCCTAGTTCTTTGAACATTTTTTTTTAAATACTGGAGTGAAAATTTAAAGACAGATTATGAATGGGTAAACAATCATACAAGTGGGAAGGAAACATCCTGACACGAATGAACAGCTGTCTGCCTGATTGTACAACTAAGGAACTCAATGAGCATGTTTATGAAGATCCAAACTGGCAAACTTCAACTAGAATAGATTGACAGAATGCAGAAATACTGTATCAAGGCACTATCTTAGCTGTAGACACTGGGATAAACCGGGGTGAGAGAAAATAAAGGGACTGACAAACACGGTCGTGTCTGCCGTGGTTAGTTAAGGAAGAAGTATGGACATGGCAAACACACTTAATGTGCTGCGTTTCAAGACTTTGAGAGAAAGAAGTCAGAGACTGATCAACCGTCTGTTGGAAACCGGTATTAAGCGAGGATAAACATGGAGAAATCGGTTGCAGAGTAATGAAAGAAGAAATACCAATCAGCTCTTGCTGGGTACGTTAAGCACGGAGACACTGTGATGGCTGCTGCATTGAATGATGGAACACGAATGGGTCAGACCGATGTGCCAGGATGTCAGTATTGACAAGAAAGAAGGAAGTAAACAATCAAGGCCATAAGAAAAAAGTTTTGAGGGACCATTGCAGCTAGTCTTTATTGTAATCTTGATGGGTTGATTGCATCTCCTTAGTGTGGCTGAATGACTGGAAGGTAGTGAGCAGATGATAGACTGTTGTTTGATCATGGTCTCTCAGCAGCGGGTAGAGGGTCACATTACAGTGACAATGGCTATAGATACAAAAATCAGTATGGATACTGCCAAGAAGGAAGTTGCAAACAGCGTTTTATCATTTGTTTGCTGTTGCATGGTTTTACTAGACAGTTGTACTTCGGTAATTCACAATTACCTGTCAAAGATGTCAACACGGGAGATAGAGAGAAGTCAACTTTCAGTACTGCTTGTATCTATCACTTGGGCGGTGTGTGTGTGTGTGTGTGTGTGTGTGTGTGGGGGGAGGGGGGGGGGTCTCTGAACCTGAAGATTTAGGGTTGTACGGCTAGTGCTGATGCCACAAACTGTGCAGGTTAAGATTTTGTTTTTGCCTATGGCGGCAAAAAAAAAAAAAAAAAAGATTCCCAGCCTTACCGAGGATTTGATGCGGGCTTCTGTCTGAGAGCCAAACACTTCTCTTGCAGAGAAGCAGTAACGGAATTATTGTTATGTTTAAACTACCACTAATTACAGGCATCATAAGTTCCAGTGGACCAAGAGATGAAGAAAAGACGCTGGCGCTGGATAGGACACTCGCTGAGAAAACCGGAGAACAATATAACCAGAATGTCTTTCACTGGAACCCACAGAGGCATACAAATAAAGGAAGACCCAAAAATCATGGAGAAGGGAGCTAGAGAGTAAAGATAAAAAGATAGGGAGGACATTAGACAAACTGCATGCGATAGGGAAAGATACAACGACTTGGCGTGAGTTGGTTGAGGGTCTGCGCTCTATTGAGGGTTGGAAGGACAGAAGAAGACGGGCATCATGAGCGCCAGCAGACTATTTTGGTTTGGACTTACAGGTAGAATGGCAAAAAACAAAGAGACAAAAAGAAATATGTGCAGAAATGTGTTGACTGGTGAAGAGATGATACTAGGCCCACCTACTGAAGCCAGGGCTTTATTAATAGCCTACCCCAAACAGGGGAAATCCACAGGTCACGGGACAGTCTAATATTTCAGGGGGTGGTAGATAGGCTGCATGCAGTCGTCAGACCTAGGCTGCATGCAGTCATGGGACCTAGGCTGCAATCTCGTGGAACGTAGGTGGGTTGGGGTTAGGGCCAGTTCTAGATGTTTTGGTGTCGTTAAAAGCATCAGACAAATGGTAAACCCAGTCTTACCACCCTCTAAAATGTTGAACTGTCATGTGACGTCATCTGGGGGGTAGGATATTAATAAAGAACCCAACAGCCTGGAGTCACCAGCTAGACAAAGAATGCCAGGCCAGTCACGGAGATGGAGGCGGGGGATATCTACAGTAGTAAAACTCCAAGGACTCTAAATGTTGAAACATAAGTATTTAGATAAGACACAGGATGGAAAAGATAATATTAGTAGTTTGTTCATACCATGTCATTTGTCATATTTCCATTCTTAATGCATTGCAAAAATGAGGGGGGGGGGCGCAGTTAATAACAGTTTATATCATATTTTAAAGATTCCCTTTAATAAAAAATTGAATCATCATCATAAACCACTTTTGCCGTTAAGCGACGTGGGGAGGAATAATTTGCGATCCAGTGCACGTTGGCTGCCACTGACTATTGTCATGCCGTGAAGGCGTAGAGTGTCTTTAATGTTGTCGATCTATGTTTTCCGCGGCCGTCCTCTTGCTCTTGTAGCTGATCTTCTGAGATGAAGTGCTTGTGATAGTATTTGATCTTGCTGCATTCTAACGAGATGGCCAAACCACTTGATCTGCTGTTTATCTACGAATCTAGTACAATGTGTCGTTCCCACAATTTGCCTGATAGTTTCATTATTCATTCGATCTCAGATGGTTAGGTTGGCTGCTTTTCTCAGACACCTCATCTCGCAGGTGGTGATTTTGCGTATATGGGATTTAGATAGTGTCTATGTTTGGCACTGGTAGCTTAATGTTGGAATAAATATGCTATTAATAATTTGTCTCTTTGCACTCATAGTTATGCTTGGATGTCTTAATAATGGTGACACTTGGTATATAAGTGCACTTAATTTCTGACATCTGGTTTCTTTTTAAGAAATTGAATAACTGACGCAAACATTATTTTGAGAACATGTTTAAAAGAAAAACGAATTTTCTTCTTCTACCTAGTAAATAAAATCCATAGGCAACATAGTCTACTTAGTGGGCGTGCATTTTTTGTGGCCACATTTTGTTTGAACTTCTGAAATGTTTTCAATTTTTTTCCCCCTTACGAAATTGTATTTTTAAGCTTTTATGTTCTTGCACGTTACAGCTTCAGAAAAATGAAACTCTACTGTTAAGATTAAGAGGCAATATTTCTGAAGATTTGATTTTAATCATTTACTTAATGAATTCATCATAGAAAAGCTTGTGCATATAAAATTCTTATTTTATTACTGATTTAACTTTGATCTTTAAATACTTCTTTTTCTTCACATTCACTGGCTGAAACTTCGGCAGAAAGTTTTGGTTGTTTGTCCACTTTTGGACTTTTAAGTGTTGTTTGAGAACTTTAGTTTTGTATGCACTTCCATTTTATAGATCTGGTTTCTTTCTAAGGACACTGTTGGTTTCTCGTCTGTTAGGCAGAGGTATTCTTGACTTCGCTTCGAAAGAAACACCCCTAAGTAGTCGGCTTTTACGACATGCTTGTAAGGGCACAGTAGCCCCCCCCCCCCCCCCCCCCGCCTGCATTGAGATACTAGAAGTCACATAGGGAGACCTTTAAATATTTATTAGTTACTATTGCTATTATTTTATTACCAGCCTCCTGTGCCACTGTCACATCTGGACATTAGGAACAACAGAAATAAGGGAAAATAACGAAAATAAATATCTATGACAAATCCTAAAATCCACATAAAGAGACAGGATCTGAAGTAATGATATCAAGAGACAAGTTGCGATGGAGCCAGCGCTAAACTAGACCAAGAGACCGCCGATCAGTGGTTCAGATATTCCACAAGACTACTTTAAGAAAGGTCACCTCAGAGTGTCGTGTCTACACAATATAGGCAGGCCATAAATATGGCCAATTGTCTGAACGCGGTTTCTGGGACCTCTCCACGGCGATCCTCATCCACATGGTGGCACTTTGTGTCATCGGGTGTTTATCGCTTGTGTGATGTCCTAGTGGTGTAGAAAGTCAAGTCAAGTCAGTGTCGTGTCACTGGTGATTGAACGGAAACAGATCTAGAGGTCGCCGACACAAACTAGGGATAGATGAAATATCCGAGACTATGATTACTATAGCATCCTCGTAAATTAAACTTAGCTGTTTCCCTTTTACCTTGGGTTGTAGAGGTTTGCCAGAGAGATCTTCAGACGTCTCTATCAGCAGTTTTCTTGTTTAGCTTTGTTTTATTCGAGTCCTGTATTAGTCGGGGACTGTCGGATGTTGTTTCTGTCAGATCTGCGTAGGTGCCCAGGGTAAAAGAGATAAGGTTTGTGTTTATTTTAACTCTTTTTATCCAAGGAGGTCAAAGATGATGCCCTAATGAGTCAATTCTGAAGTCAACAAAATACTGAGTATACTACATCCACAGGGCCCAAATACGCATGCCTTGTGGGAGATAAATATGTTGTGTGGTAGAATACACTGATTAGCACCTTTCTGTCTTTCAAGACGATAAAGTTATCTTGCGCTATGAGGAGGCATGGACACACAGCCCATGGCGAGTGTGAGTGGCAAGACTCGCCCGCGTTAGGAATAGTCTTCCACCACAATTATAGCATGAGGATTTTAGTACCGTTCATGTCAACCTGTGTGTTTAGTCGTCTCCATAGCACAAAGCCTGGGCAGTATTGTAGAGACCATATATTACCCATGCACTGTGATGCCTCCCTCCAGAGAGAGAGAGAGAGAGAGAGAGAGAGAGAGAGAGAGAGAGAGAGAGAGAGAGAGAGAGAGAGAGAGAGATGAATCATGATGCATGGCCACCATGTAGCAGACACTGACCAAACACAAAATATGCAAGCATAATAGTATACAAATTGTTGCAAATGAGTTAATCCATTCACACACAGTGGCTTTTTGGGACTGCCAGAGTTAGTCATTTACATTAAAAAAATTTTTTTTTTTTAATTTTAATCTGTATAGTCAGAGGAGTATTTTGTTTACCATGCAATGTTTGTTGACATAAATCAGACTGTTTTATGTCTGTATATAAAAATGTATGTGCCGTAAGACTAGCTTCCTTCCTCTCGTTCATTCCCTAGTGACTGAGGATGGCATGATCATATATCCAGATTCCTTGATTTGTGAAGACGCGCTTACCCCAGAAATATGTAAGTTAAATTTTCAGCTTCACCTGATAGATGTATTATCCATATTTAGTTTGTAATGTCTCTTCTTATCTATTGAAAGAAACTGATTTTTTTTTTTTTAAATTTTTTTTTTTTTTTTTTTTTTTTTTTTTTGTAAATCATTGTTTACCGTGTACATTTAAAAATAAACATTTTATTTTGTTTATTTAATAAATATTCAGGGGTCTCTGTGGTTAAGTGGTTAAACCCATTGACTTGCACTTTGAAGGTTGAGTGTTTATTTCACAAGTTCATGTGTCCTTTGCTTCACAGCTGCACTTTTTTTTAAAGAGATCCCTGGGGATTGCAACTGGAGTTATGGAATTCGTACTTTGTGTAACGCTTGCTGCTAGCCATACTGCGGAGAGAAACTAGGGCATGTGGGATTAAACCCGGTGCAATAAAATTGATCTTTTCTTTTTCACTTTAAACATGAAGGCTTTAAATAATAAATAAAATTTTTTACCATGTGAAATTCAAAATGAAAACTAAATGGATTACTTGTACCTTGACGAATCTGTGCATATTCGTGCTTTTAGCTATTTGAAATTAATCCTTGAGTAAAATACTTATGACATATACTTATATTATTACTTGCTAGTTAATTCTATACTGATTTGAGAATCGACATCATAGCACACTGGGCATACCCAGAGGGGCTACGTCTCCCGCAGCACATGTCTTAAGGTGTCGATGCTAATCATTCTCAAAATACTACAACTCTTTGGTAATAAGAAAGAACGAAAAGGTTTGTGTCTAATAATGTGGTTTAGACGTATTCATGCGAGCTAGTTGTTATGATTATTTTACAGATGCAGTAATCAACAGTTCTTTTAATCTGAATGTAAAACTATGTCAGTTGTCACGTGAAAGATTAAGACTAATAGTAATGTCACTATTTGAAATCAAAGTGCTTGTTCCTGAAAGGCAAGGAAACAACAGACTGCACACAAATAAGTGCGATTTGTAAAAAGGGTATGCATGCACAACTCAGGCCCGGGAGAAAGACGAAAGGTTCAGAAGTGAACTAACCAGGATTTTTCACTGGAGTCTCCAGCCGGTGAAAGTAAGCAAGCAGACAACAACAGCAAAGGACTCGGCCGTCTCTAAACGCTGTCTTCACATAATCATCAATGTCACATGACAGACGTGTATGCAATATATAGACAGTTTTACTAGAGAAGTTTGTAAGCATTAACAACAACCAGTTGGTTAGCTTCTGCTGTCTAGTGCATGCTTGCAATAATTGATATAGGACTAATTTGTTTGCATGCTTTATACTGTACTGTATGAGGAGGTATACTAAACGCAACTGCAAATTGTGACTTTCATAAGTTTAATAAACATTTTTTTTTTAAATACTTTCACATATATTGTCAGTTTCCTTGAAATATATTAGTATAAGCTTTATCTGAAAACCAAATCAAGGTTGTGGAGTTTGATTTAAAGTCAATAGAAAAGGATAATCTTCAATTACCATTGTTCTTCTCTTTCTCTGTTCTTCTCCTCTTTCTCATTTCCTTCCCCCGTCCATTCTTCTACTTCTTTTCCTTCGTGGAAAGCTCTTAGCTATAGAGGGCATAGAGTTTGAGAAAGGCTTTTGTGGGCATGGGACACACAAATGAGGAAGCACTGTCTAGACTGTCCTAACAACAAAGTCACTCATTGACTTTATGATACTTGCTTCTGCACATTGTACACCAATATTTTTATATTCCAAAATGAGTAGGTTTAACTCTTTCAGTCCTAAAGACAATTACTGTGTTACCTCATTCTTTTCCAAGGGGTCCCACTTGAAAGCTTGAAAAAATTACTTCTGAAGGAGTTAAACATTAACGAACGAACACACTTTATTTTCAAAGGGTTACAAATTGGGCACGCAGGCCCGTCTTACATTCAGCCCTTAAGCAATAAAATTTAAGAGCACCATCGTCTGTTATCAGTAATGCATGTTATGTTTATAGGAAAATATACATTATGGAATAATGCATACACACATCATGTATACACAATCATACACACTCAAACACACACACATACTCTTACATGCTCATACATAATACATACAGATACACATTTATATGCATACATAAATAGTACATACATACATCCATTCATTCATACACTAACATGCATACATATATATACACATAATAAATACATGCATGCATACATACATACATACATACACACACACACACACACACACACACACACACACACACACACACACACACATACATACATACATACATATACATACATACACACACACACATTACATACATATACACACACACAAACACACACACTTTACATTCATTTACATGCACATAGACATTACATACATATACATGCACACACAAATTACATACATATACATGCACACACAAATTACATACATATACATGCACACACACATTACATACATATACATGCACACACAAATTACATACATATACATGCACACACATATCACATACACATACATGCACACACACATTACATACATTCACATGCATGCATACACACACATACAATCACACACACAGACAACCACATACACATACATACATACACACACACACATACATACTTGCATAAATACATACGTACTTGCATAAATACATGCATACTTGCATACATACATACACACACACACACACACACAATTACACATCAGCCACTCCCACTCCTAGTACTCCTATCAGACACTTTTAGTCTAGACTATAGAACACCCATCAGCCACCTTTAGTCTAGACTATAGAACAACCCATCAGCCACTTTTAGTCTAGACTATAGAACACCCATCAGCCACTTTTAGTCTAGACTATAGAACACCCATCAGCCACTTTTAGTCTAGACTATAGAACACCCATCAGCCACCTTTAGTCTAGACTATAGAACACCCATCAGCCACTTTTAGTCTAGACTATAGAACACCCATCAGCCACTTTTAGTCTAGACTATAGAACACCCATCAGCCACCTTTAGTCTAGACTATAGAACACTCATCAGCCACCTTTAGTCTAGACTATAGAACACCCATCAGCCACTTTTAGTCTAGACTATAGAACACCCATCAGCCACTTTTAGTCTAGACTATAGAACACCCATCAGCCACCTTTAGTCTAGACTATAGAACACCCATCAGCCACCTTTAGTCTAGACTATAGAACACCCATCAGCCACTTTTATAGAACACCCATCAGTTTAGTCTAGACTATAGAACACCCATCAGCCACTTTTAGTCTAGACTATAGAACACCCATCAGCCACCTTTAGTCTAGACTATAGAACACCCATCAGCCACTTTTAGTCTAGACTATAGAACACCCATCAGCCACCTTTAGTCTAGACTATAGAACACCCATCAGCCACTTTTAGTCTAGACTATAGAACACCCATCAGCCACTTTTAGTCTAGACTATAGAACACCCATCAGCCACCTTTAGTCTAGACTATAGAACACCCATCAGCCACTTTTAGTCTAGACTATAGAACACCCATCAGCCACTTTTAGTCTAGACTATAGAACACCCATCAGCCACTTTTAGTCTAGACTATTACCCATCAGCCACTTTAGTCTAGACTATAGAACACCCAGACTATAGAACACCCATCAGCCACCTTTAGTCTAGACTATAGAACACCCATCAGCCACTTTTAGTCTAGACTATAGAACACCCATCAGCCACTTTTAGTCTAGACTATAGAACACCCATCAGCCACTTTTAGTCTAGACTATAGAACACCCATCAGCCACTTTTAGTCTAGACTATAGAACACCCATCAGCCACTTTTAGTCTAGACTATAGAACACCCATCAGCCACTTTTAGTCTAGACTATAGACTATACACCCATCAGCCACTTTTAGTCTAGACTATAGAACACCCATCAGCCACTTTTAGTCTAGACTATAGAACACCCCATCAGCCACTTTTAGTCTAGACTATAGAACACCCATCAGCCACTTTTAGTCTAGACTATAGAACACCCATCAGCCACTTTTAGTCTAGACTATAGAACACCCATCAGCCACTTTTAGTCTAGACTATAGAACACCCATCAGCCACTTTTAGTCTAGACTATAGAACACCCATCAGCCACTTTTAGTCTAGACTATAGAACACCCATCAGCCACTTTAGTCTAGACTATAGAACACCCATCAGCCACTTTTAGTCTAGACTATAGAACACCCATCAGCCACTTTTAGTCTAGACTATAGAACACCCATCAGCCACTTTTAGTCTAGACTATAGAACACCCATCAGCCACTTTTAGTCTAGACTATAGAACACCCATCAGCCACTTTTAGTCTAGACTATAGAACACCCATCAGCCACTTTTAGTCTAGACTATAGAACACACCCATCAGCCACTTTTAGTCTAGACTATAGAACACCCATCAGCCACTTTTAGTCTAGACTATAGAACACCCATCAGCCACTTTTTAGTCTAGACTATAGAACACCCATCAGCCACTTTTAGTCTAGACTATAGAACACACCCATCAGCCACTTTTAGTCTAGACTATAGAACACCCATCAGCCACTTTTAGTCTAGACTATAGAACACCCATCAGCCACTTTTAGTCTAGACTATAGAACACCCATCAGCCACTTTTAGTCTAGACTATAGAACACCCATCAGCCACTTTTAGTCTAGACTATAGAACACCCATCAGCCACTTTAGTCACCACCTTTAGTCTAGACTATAGAACACCCATCAGCCACCTTTAGTCTAGACTATAGAACACCCATCAGCCACTTTTAGTCTACCATCAGCCACTTTAGTCAGCTATAGAACACTCATCAGCCACTTTTAGTCTAGACTATAGAACACCCATCAGCCACTTTTTAGTCTAGACTATAGAACACCCATCAGCCACTTTTAGTCTAGACTATAGAACACCCATCAGCCACCTTTAGTCTAGACTATAGAACACCCATCAGCCACTTTTAGTCTAGACTATAGAACACCCATCAGCCACTTTTAGTCTAGACTATAGAACACCCATCAGCCACTTTTAGTCTAGACTATAGAACACTCATCAGCCACTTTTAGTCTAGACTATAGAACACCCATCAGCCACAGTCCTATAGAACACCCATCAGCCACTTTTAGTCTAGACTATAGAACACCCATCAGCCACTTTTAGTCTAGACTATAGAACACCCATCAGCCACTTTTAGTCTAGACTATAGAACACCCATCAGCCACTTTTAGTCTAGACTATAGAACACCCATCAGCCACTTTTAGTCTAGACTATAGAACACCCATCAGCCACTTTTAGTCTAGACTATAGAACACCCACCAGCCACTTATAGTCTAGACTATAGAACACTCATCAGCCAATTTTAGTCTATACTATAGAACACTCATCAGCCACTTTTAGTCTAGACTATAGAACACCCAACATCCACTTTTAGTCTAGACTATAGAACACCCATCAGCCACTTTTAGTCTAGACTATAGAACACCCATCAGCCACTTTTAGTCTAGACTATAGAACACTCATCAGCCACTTTTAGTCTAGACTTTAGAACACCCAACATCCACTTTTAGTCTAGACTATAGAACACCCAACATCCACTTTTAGTCTAGACTATAGAACACCCATCAGCCACCTTTAGTCTAGACTATAGAACACCCATCAGCCACCTTTAGTCTAGACTATAGAACACCCAACATCCACTTTTAGTCTAGACTATAGAACACCCATCAGCCACCTTTAGTCTAGACTATAGAACACCCATCAGCCACTTTTAGTCTAGACTATAGAACACCTATCAGCCACTTTTAGTCTAGACTATAGAACACCCATCAGCCACTTTTAGTCTAGACTATAGAACACTCATCAGCCACTTTTAGTCTAGACTATAGAACACTCATCAGCCACTTTTAGTCTAGACTATAGAACACCCATCAGCCACTTTTAGTCTAGACTATAGAACACCCATCAGCCACTTTTAGTCTAGACTATAGAACACTCATCAGCCACCTTTAGTCTAGACTATAGAACACCCATCAGCCACTTTTAGTCTAGACTATAGAACACCCATCAGCCACTTTTAGTCTAGACTATAGAACACTCATCAGCCACTTTTAGTCTAGACTATAGAACACTCATCAGCCACTTTTAGTCTAGACTATAGAACACCCATCAGCCACTTTTAGTCTAGACTATAGAACACACATCAGCCACTTTTAGTCTAGACTATAGAACACACAAACATGAGAAATCATGAGACATAAACAGCTAAATTATCAATTTGGATAGAGTATGTCACGTATAAACTGTCTGTGGTAGAAGAAAGCAATACGGTCAGACTATCTTTAGTGGGACTTAGAAACTTATAGTGACTTGTTTCGAAATGAAAGAGTTAAAATATATATTCACACTTTTCTGACATATTTGAACCTCAAAACAGACAAATTAAATCTTCATGGTTGCTAGTTCGAATCAAAGACTTCCGGGTTCACAGATGACCATCTAACCTATGTACATGTTAATAACGTTGAGGTAACGTGTGTATTATCATCATCATCATCATGTGCCATGCTGCCACACGTAGGCAGGCATGGTTGGCCATCTTATACAGACATCAGAATCGTGGATTATCGTTCTTGTTATGAGCAGACGCTAACAGTTATGAATCATCTGTTCTGTATTTCTGGTATTCTGCAGAAGTAAAATATTCATAATATTTGTTGTACATCTGTTTTTCTTTCCACCTACACCATTCTGTCTTTTATTCTGTTTAATTACTAGCATTTTTTTTGCATGTCAATAGTTTCTTTGTTAATTTTTGGTGAGTTCTTTTCTATTATTTCACCACATCACACCATCGTCGAGATTTGGTAAGGACCATCCCATAGTATGGTAAGGGAGGGGCTAGGGTTAGTAGTAGTCGCTATTCATTTAACACTAGCCCTAACCCTAACACCCCTTCCCCCCCCCCCCACCCCATACTATGGGACGGTCTCTTACCAAACCCCGAAGCTCGCTTCATGTAGCGAAATAATAGGGAAAAAAAAAACTTTTTTTTTTCTTTCTAATCAAGTCCTTCATAAGTGCTACATATCCTGTCCTTAAACTTTAAAGAGCGACCTAGTAACAACTGCAGTTTCACAGTAAATTATTTACAAAAATCACCTCTTTCAGTTTCAAAATAATGTTGAGTAGGAGATGCAACATGGAAGGACCAAAAAAAAAACGGATTTCTCATTGAAACAGATGAAAGTCGTAAACTTATTGAATGTTGAATTAAGAATCGGCACCATAGGACTCGGGACACTCCCATAAACATTCCATCTCCATCTTCAGCAGCAAGCGAAGAGTCCGATGGTACCAGTAACTGTCTGATTGTACATTCGTCACGCCTTTCCCTTGACTGTCGAGCGTCGGCCAGATCCCCTGGTAACTCCTCACAGCGCCATTCTCCTCAGATCATAATGATCTACTTGTGCTTCAACACTGCTCACTCACTGCCAAAGCTAAACTTTTTAGAGCGATTCAATGTAGGTCGTCATTATTTTTTTCGACATATTTTGAAGTTTGAGGTTTGAACAACAGATCAACATCATGGCACACTGGTAGTAACCCGAAAGTGCTTCATTCTTCTTCTAACTCAAGTCTGAGTCCGAAGAAGCTCAGCCAAGTGCACAGGCTCTGTAGCACATGCGCAACAATGCACACGGGCGTCTGATCTCACTACCCAGAGACCAGAGGGAATTACTAGAAGTCCAAGTCCGCTTGAAAAAATCCCAGCCTTTACCTGGGAATCAACCGGAAGCAATAGCACTCGGGACGGACACCATGCCTCGAGACCCAGCTTCCACGACATATTTTGAAAAAGGATGTACTAAAAAATGTGATAACAACCGGCACAGTTGACGGAAAGAGAGCAAGAGGAAGCAAAGAGGTTAAAAACCTGGATGGCCTGGCTATATGGATGGGGCGTGACAAAAACAATGAACTCATCCGTGATTCTCGTGATCGTGCGAGATCGCGAAACTTGACAGCCTATGCTTACCGGCACAGCACATGATGATGAGTAGATGCTAGTGACGAAATTATCTATAGTTACAATTCATCCGTGGATTACTTCAAAGCAGTAATATAACTATAGCGGTGACCATTGGACAAGGCGGATTTCTTGAGTCTACTGTGACCAAATACAAAAATTAAAAGAGCACAGGGGATTCAGCGGATAGTCGGATTCACACATCATGCGTTTTTTGGGACTCAAAGAGTTCAGTGTTGTATATTTTCTCAGAAACGTTTTCACACCTTTTTGTTATATTGTTATACTCTTCCGTATGGCTTTGAACATTTAGCACAGATGCAGAAGTGCTGAACCACACATAGTTGTGCAGCAGGACGTGGGCACATATAGGTCAGGACCTGTTTAGGCCTCTCTGCAGGCATCATACAAATGGGTTTCCATCTCTTCTTCGCGTTCACCGGCTGTAAACTCCGGCAAAAAGTTTTGGTTGTTTGTCCAGCTCTAGAATCTAGTCCTGTTCCAGAAACTTAGTGTTGCGTGCACATTCGTTTCACAGGTCTGACTAATTTGTATGTTGTTAGTTCCTTGCCTGTCAGGCGAATGTACTCTGACTTCAAAGGAAGCTCCCAATTAGTCGACTCTTACGACATGCTTTTTGGCAGGCAGTGGCTTTCTATCTGAAAGCCAGGCCAGCATAGATAGAATTAGTGCTTCGTGTAAAGTCGGAGTGCAGCTGCCTGAGAAGCACAACACTGGTAGTTGGCCAGATCTGTGAAACGGATTCATCCTTCAAGTATTGGAATAGAACCATAGTCCAGAAATCGATGGACACCAAGGACTTTCAGCTGGAGTTTACTGCTAGAGAAGAAGAAGAGGGGGAAAAGGAGAAGAGGAAGGAGAAGAAGAAGAAGCAAAAGAAGAAGAAGAAGAAGAAGAAGAAGAAGAAGAAGAAGAAGAAGAAGAAGAAGAAGAAGAAGAAGAAGAAGAAGAAGAAGAAGAAGAAGAAGAAGAAGAAGAAGAAGAAGAAGAAGAAGAAGAAGAAGAAGAAGAAGAAGAAGAAGAAGAAGAAGAAGAAGAAAAAGAAGAAGCAAGAGAGGAAGAAGCAAAAAAAGCAAAAGAAGAAAAATATTTAATACTGTAACCGCACAGTCATAGACCATGATTGCCCCCAGATGAAAGCTGAAGTGTCTCTGAACTGTTTAAAGTCAGAAGTTTATGTGTTTTTTGAGACAGCCTGGCTGTAAAAATTGTTTCAGCTTCACATTAAGTGTTAACATCCAATTTTGTTTAATCACAGATAATGTTATGTGAGCTACAGTAAATTATTAGAAGTAAATTTGTGTTTACAAGCTTTTTATATACGTTTGTTACATTTTGGACGTGTTATCTAAGGTGTACAGTTGCTGTTTGCCACATAATATTGTGCTCACTTAGGGGCCGCGTTAGCGCAGTCGATAAGAGGCTCGTTTTCAAATTCAGCTGCGACTCGCTGCAGCCCACGGTCGGTGTTCGAAACCGGGCGGCTCCCGGGGTTCACCTAGCCTCTAGGAAATGGGTACCAGAGTTGACACTCTGGGGTAAATGGAGGAACGTCGCTGTAGCTACAGAGTTATGTGCGGACGGCGACACAGGCGGACAGTTTCTTATCAGCTGTCCGTACTGGTGGCAGAGCACTTATGGTTTATAGCGGCGTGCAATGACGCTGGTTCACATCTCCCGACTTTACTTTTACCCTTTTATTGTGTTCAGTTGCTTTTTGTTCGTTCCTGTTTTACATTTTGCTTCCGTTGTTATTTTTCAAAAGGGCTACAAACTGGGCGCGCAGGCCTGTCTTACAATTAGCTCTTTCAAGCACTTATCTTTTATATGACAAACGAATTTTATACATCAAGCATATTATGTTCATATTATTATCATATCAAAATTCATAGCATGGAAGAAGTAGAAGAAGATGAAGACGCCTGTGTTATGATTACAGTTATTATTTCGATTACGGTATTTAATACAGTTTAACAGATTTTCTAGATGTCTTGATTTTGAAACAGATGTTTTCTTTTTGTTTTTTTACGCTAGATATTTATATTTAATTGAATGATCATATTTACTTGTGTCTCGCAGTAAACAGACTTACATGTTAATCAACTTTCAAAACATGCTTTTCAACACATACTCTACAAACTACTAGTGTTTCTTTACATTTTCTTGCCATGCTTTTTGCTTTTATAATTTATTCTTATTTATTTAGTCAATACCTTATCTGTCTCACTAGGCGTCACAATTAAGCATGACCTGTAGTAGCCTTGCCAG
The DNA here is from genome assembly GCA_905116865.2 of Candidula unifasciata. NCBI lineage: Eukaryota > Metazoa > Mollusca > Gastropoda > Stylommatophora > Geomitridae > Candidula > Candidula unifasciata. The sequence continues at coordinate 330,318 of CAJHNH020008576.1, read as the reverse complement.
GAATGAACTCAGTTGCCTGATACGCTATCATGTTGTAATATCACAGGTTGTCATGACTCCTCCATCGGTCTCCCTCTTTCAAACTGCCTCTTGGTATTATAATTTAATTAATTTCGATCAAATGTGAAACTAAATAATTTAATAAATAACTCAACGGAACATGATACTCTGTGACCTTGAAATATAAAGGTTAGCCAAAGATATCCCTGTTTCTATCTGGCTTTATTCCAGTTATTTTTGCTCCGCCCTTCACATATTGTGTTGTCCTTGCAGTGTACTTTGGGCTATTTAGAATGTCTGAAATCAAAACACTTATCAAAGGAAAATACCAAGGATTGTGGAGAGAACAAACCAACAGTAAACATCCACAAGACCCTATCAGCAGACTCAACAGAAAGCAACATACAACAATTTTCCGTCTACGAACAGGTCACTGCAAGCTCAACTACCACATGCATAAAATAAAGATTGTGCAGTCCCCACAGTGTGCCTGTCAGACAGGACCACAAACACCTGAGCACATTCTGCAGACCTGCCCACTCTACCTGCAACTTCGAAAAGACACCTGGCCTCAAGAGCAGAGTGTGCAGAGCAAGCTATGGGGAACCATGCAGGACCTGCAGCTGACATGCGAGTTCATAGAGGCAACCCACCTGATGGTCTGATCTGAGCATACGAAACCGAACGCAAAGAAGAAGAAGAAGAATGTCTGGATCCAGATATTGTGGCTTTATGTACTGTATTTTAAGCCAGGGTTTTCTTTCTGCAGACGTGAATGATACTTAGCATTTGAGACCTTACAATCTTTTACGCATAAGTAAATTCGCAAAGTTGAATGCAACAAAGAAATCCTCCCCCCCCCCCCCCCTTTTTTTTCCCCGTTTCCACTTTGTAAAAATAAAAACGAAAATCCAGCTCATTCACCGAGCGGCTACTGTCTTTAACTTAAGTCTATTTCCTATCGCCATAAAACTCAGCCTTCTTGATACAAACCAAGGATGTTAAAGGGTTTGGTATTGGTAACATTTCAGTAGCGTTTTTTAAGTGAGAATTTCAGTTTCTGGTGTGACAATTCATAAATTCATTTGAAATGTTATGTATAAATGCTTATTTCTAAAAACAAAATTAGCTAAAGGTATTTAATTCTGTGTGTGCTTGCTAATTTTCTTTTTTTAAAGTTTTTTAAAAAACTATTTTTCACATGTTACACAATTTTAATCAAATAACTGCTGCAGTTCACTTTGTTAATTGAAGCAGCTTAAATATTTTATAAATTAATTTAAATTTGATATATAAGATGTCATATATAATTATACTTTCTTAAAATGAAGGCATGCACTTAAATATTTTAACAATGTAAAATTATTGAGCAGTTATAAATATTTGCAATAATAAACAAATTAGACAACAACAAATAATAAATGAAGTATAAATAATGGAAAAACATTTGGAGAAAGAAAGTTGAGTAAAAAAAAAAAAATATGCATATATATATATTTACAGCATAACTTCTTAAAATGAACAGTACCATCCCCATGGTGAGTCAGGGGATAGAGGGTGGGCTCAAACACAGGGAAAAGGGGATGGAGTAAGTAGTAGCCATTGATGCAGTTGAATACAAATAAACTTGCCAATTGGGGCTTTAAAAAAGAAAGAAAGAAAAAGAAGCTGAAGACGATAATGATGATGATAATGATGTGAACGTTTGAAGAAAAAATTATTTCTAATTAAGTTTGTTTGTGTGACAGAATAGGCCAGAATGCCCTCACTTGTACTTATTAAAAAAAAAATTAAAAATCTAATTCCTGGTAAAATAATTTCATTCTGCTTTCTGTACTGATTAGTCTTGTCATGCTTAATTTGTGAACAATAATTTGCATTAGTTTTTTGCTGTTATGTCTTTCTGACAGAACATATGTTCTGCCCCTCATGTATCAAATGTTTTTAATTTCACTGATTTATTAATGGCTAACATTAGTTACTGTAATTGTTTTAAATGGGTATCCCTGTGGTGAGGAGATTAAGCCATTTGTCCCATGCTCTGATGGTCATGGGTTCGTTTCACAGACTGCAGTTTTTAATAGAAATCAGTAGGGATTGTCACTGGTGCTATGGAGTTTATGCTTTGTGTGCTGCTCTCAGCAGCTGACTAGCTGTTCTGTGAGAGAGACTGAGCCGTATGAGATCAGACTACGTTCAGACTCCATTTATTACAGTTGATCATCTCTAATTCTTCTTCTTCATTGCATTCACAGTCTGTAAACTCTTGCAGAGAAATCTTGGTTGTCTCCACCTGTGGGCTTTGGTCTTGTACCAGAACTTGAGTTTTTATGCACATTCCTCCTACAGATCTAGCTTATTTGTATGCAGACTGTTGGTTCCTTGTCTATCAGGCAAATGCACTCTGATTTAGAAGGAAGCATCCTTAATTAGTCAAACTTTACAAAATGCTTATTATGTGAGTAGTGGATCTATTGTCTCCCCCTTCCCAGGCCACAATGGCCCCAGAAACCAGACTTGGACTCTCAACTTTCAAGCTTTAAACTGTTTAAGTGTTATAATTTCTTGTATTATATTTCTTATATACTCTTATACAGTCGCCATCTGTGGCTTAGGCGTGTGAACATGCTTTGCAATGCTGGAATGCCGGGTTCCATTCCAGCTACAGGCCTTGTGCTTTGCATTGGTTTCAACAATGGTATCGAGAAGCTGACCTTCCATAAAGCAGTGGCAAACTACTGGATTAAAGAATTTGCCTAGAAAAACTACAACAGTAAAAATAAATGCTGGGGTTGGTTCTGCAATGTCCTGTAAAGGATATGCAACAAACTTTAACTTAAATTGAAAATACACAGATAAACATATTTATTGTGACAGTGAGACTGTCACCTTTCAACTGAAATTGTATTTCTGTTTCAGGTTACATGCACCCAGGCTTCCCTGGCTTTGCAGCAGCAGCTTACGGACGAGCAGGCTTCCCTCCCTTGGCCCCTGGCTTCATCACATATCCAACAGGTATGGAGCTTTTGCATCTGACTTCTTGGTATCCAGAAGCACACTTAGGCTTCTGAATAATTTTCTCAGCAGGTCATGTTTTGCAGACCAGAAGCTTTACTATTGCCAGTTTGGAGACAAGGCCCATCATTCACCTCACAACAGGAGTGCAATCTCACGAGACAATAAACAGAAGAAAAAAACCAGCGCATTTCAAGGATTCTGTGGTCAACAGAAACACTGTTCATTGGAAAATGATGCAGAGTTTTACACAGCTTTTATATCATTAGCAGCCTTTATATATGGTTCTTTATTTTAATGTTTTTGAGATGTATTTCAATGTGTGTTTTATTTTCATTATTTATCCTTTTCTTTTTTTTAGAAGACAAATCTTACATCTGGAAGATATTTTTAATATTAAAATCCAATTACAGTTCTATTAGGCCATTATTTCAGGGTTTTTTTAAGCGTGAGAAATTCCATAATCCTTCAATGATATATGCTTTGTGTTTGTGGCTTGCCAGTTTTTCCTTGTGTTATGGGTTGAATCATTTATGCTACCCCCCCCCCCCCCCCCCCCCCCCCAACCATTGTTCCCTCAATGATCATCAGCAACTATAGTTGTAGTGAGAGATTTACAATTGTTTTTTCTTATTATAGTACATTAATAATTTATGGAAATTATATATATATATATATATATACACACATACATATATGAGAGTAGAAGATGGGGGATGATATATTAGGACACATTTCATGTTTGGCTTGTAAATTAATCCACTGTAAACTCAGAAAAATATGGCTGGGCTACACAGAACAAACTTTTTTTTTTTCACACATGAATAAAATCAGTGCATTTTTAAAACGCTGTGAAAAGAAAGCAAAGCTGTTATCAATAGCTGTTTTCTCTACAGCGGTAATTTGTGGAGAAAACTTTGCTAAGCTTAATATAAATATGTGATTTTGCTGGCAGCATTTCATATGTAAATGTTCGTTTGTCTAAGTAAATATGGAAACGTTTTTCTTTAGATTTTTTTCTCAAGATATAATTAAAGTAATTTAAAATATCCAGTTCAGTAATTTAACAACAGAGTTTTTTCGATTTAAATACATTTTTAACATCAAAGTAAGTTTTACGTCCCTTAATTTGTGTTGAAACAAAAACAATGAACTCATAATTACATTGAAATTTGTTGGTCCAGGTATTCATATATGATATGTTCTTTAAATAGATTCAGTAATAGGCCCTTGCCTGAGCCTTGAGCTGCATATTCATATTGACCAATCATTTGCATTTCCTGTTACCCATTTTACATGGAAGCCTAAGTCAGTAAAAAAAAAAAAAAGCAAAGATCAACCACTTTTCTTTTTGCAGCACCTTTAGGATCATTACTTGCAACTTTATTATTTAAAGACCTAATCCATACATAGCTAAAGAAAATGCTTAATTATGTTGTAAGAAAATAGAAAGTTTTTGTTCACTCATTAAAATTTGTTTGAAGCAAAATAAAATACTCTTAAAAGGTAATTTTGTTCTTTGATCTATGTACTTATGAAAGGTATTTTGTTAATAGTAAAAAAAAGCAACATTAATAAGTTAGCAAATATATAACATTGTTTCCTTCTTACTTTGAAATGTATGTAAGTTAAAAATAGTTAAAGTTTAAAGTTGAGAGGAAGTTCGACTTTGTTGCACTGGATTTTATCATAGCTTGATCGGTCTCTCATTGTAGAACAGCTGGCCAACTGTTGAGAGCATTTTACAGAATATGAACTCTCTACCCTTAATGATGATTAGTTAGAATTTCTGTAAAAATAACACTCAGGAACCAAAAAAATCAGTCTGTGAAATGTACCCATGGCATGCAGTGCAGAATCTGTAAACACTCAGCTATGGAGACCTCCCAAGTTTAACCCCAACACTTTCAGTACAAGCAGAAGGCTTCATAGGAGATACAAATGAAGAAATATCAATGATTAAAATTCATCAGTGATTACCATCAAAGTGGTAAAATATTAGCACTAGTAGCGACTGGACAAGGCAAATTTCTTCAGTGTTTTATGAACAAATCAAACAAGCACATACAAATTTTTTTAATGTAAGACTGCAAATATTAGGCTAAGGAGAGGGTTCAGCAGACGGAGTGTTTCATCCATAATGTGCTGTTTAGGACTCAGAGAGTTAAAGTTAAATAAGTACTTCCTACTGCCTAAACTGAACCTGTGACCCATTTTATTTTGCCCGAGACATTGGAGAGCTTGTTACAAATGGACAGCTCCAAAGAAATGAGAGAAAGAAATTAGGCAAACTGAAATTAAAATCCACTCACAAGAGCTGTTGGGAAATGTACCATTAATCTTTAAGTGTTTATTTTTTGTAGGCTACAGTAATACCATTCTGAAGAGGATTATGATCACAATAACTATTTCAACAGTGTTATGAATAGATTATGATCACAAAACTGTTTCAACAGTGTGGTAGAGAAATTATGATCACAATAACTGTTTCAACAGTGTTATGGAGAAATTATGATCACAATAACTGTTTCAACAGTGTTATAGAGAAATTATGATCACAATAACTATTTTAACAGTGTTATGAAGAGATTATGATCACAATAACTATTTCAACAGTGTTATGAAGAGATTATTTATGATCACAATAACTATTTTAACAGTGTTATGGAGAGATTATGATCACAATAACTATTTCAACAGTGTGGTAAAGAAATTAAATAACAACCAAAAAAAAACAAAAAAAATCAGGTAATCTTAAACATAAGGTGCCAAGCATTTAAATAATACTTGTTTACCATCAGCTGTAATCATAAACTAGAATGTATGAAAAGGTAGAATGTATGAAAAGGTAGAATTTATGAAAAAGTAGAGTGTATCAAAAGGTAGAATGTAGGAAAAGGATCAAATCATAATTTTGAAAATAACAGTTAGAACCTGAAAATTTTGAAAAGAAATGAAAACATAATATAGACAGTATGAAACACAGTAAACACACAAACTAAGGAATGTTTTTCCTGGATAGTTGAACAGGATGTTAGTTAATCATTTTTTTTAAGGATTACCACTACAGTTATAGATAATATTTAAGTAAATTATAATAAATAATGTAAACTTCTCTGTTTTACATTAAATAATTATTTTCTTAAATAGATTTAAATTCAAATCAAAGACTTCCATCAGTTATCTCTTTCTCCCAGTATTTGAAATTATAATTTTAAGACATTTTTTTTAATACTCTGTAAGTGAAATGTGTAATACAGTTTTCAGTGTGGCTAATTTGTTCCCTTGCATATCATAATATTTTTTTAATTTGTTTCTGTATATTTTGCATTTTTGTTTTTTAATTTAAAAACAAAACAACAATAACACCATAATGTCAAAGGGCTTTGTAATCAAGAAAGGTTACATGCCAGTAGTGCATTGGGAAAATGAGGCTTGACTCACATTTTTATCGACCAATTAACATCACGCTGACTGTCTTTACTTCCTAGAAATTTACCTGGTACCCATTTAAGGCTGGGTCGACCTGGGAGCCAAAATAATGCTCGAAAAAACAATCTGTGCTTTGTAATATAAGAGCTCTAATATGTTTATATAAGGGTGTCTGTGTTTGTGTGTGTTTCTGTAAATCTGTCTGTCTGTTGTCTCTGGCTGCCTATCCATCACCAGAGTAGGCAAACCTGTGACTGTGGTTGGAGTCTTCTGAAAATGTCATTTCACCGTCCCCTTCTTCACAGTAGTTATCTTCAGCTCATCATAAGTCACAATTCTGGCGTGTTGGCCAACTTAATTAGCCTGTCAACATGTTCATTCTTGATGTACAATCAACCATTCAGTCAATAGGTGCATATTAGTAGCAGTGTATTTCTCAGGTGTGGCTATCTAAGACATGTGTTCCTTGTTGTTCCACTTTTCTTTGTTGTCCCCTCTATTGTATTATCATATACCTACCCAGATGTGGGGGGTCGCTGTGGCGTAACGGCTAGACACTCACCTGTGAATCAGAAGGTGGTGGGTTCGATCCCTGGCAGAGTCGAACTTTTTTCAAAAATGATGTTGGCTCCCAGGTAGATGCAGCCTTGAGTGGGTACCAGGGGCAGTCCTGGGAAGTATAGGCGGCCAGCTTGATGCGGATCACATCACCCATCTTGTGCCAGTTGGTCTATAAAAAAATAGGTCTAGCCCTATATGCCTTTTACACCTAAAGGTGTGGAAAAGGGTCCTTTACTTAACTTACCTACTTACCCAGATGGGCTCATGAGTAACCATTGGGTGTCTACTGTAAATACTGTATTTCCCCAAATTGTAAGACGACCCCATGTATAAGACGCACTTTGATTGTGGGACTGAAAATTAGGACCCACAAAAATAATATGATACTACCATTTTATAAGATTTTTAAATAAGTGTGTCTTATGCTTGGGGAAATACAGTACTTTATACAGTCTAACAGGGTTCCTGGGATTTTTTCCTGTTGGATTCTCATGTGAATGTGTCTTTTTGAGTCTTCTCCTTCTTTTTGTTTTTTTTTTCTTCTTCTCCTGTCCTCATCTGCCTTTAAATGTCAGGTTTTAGGAGGCTAGCTTGGTATGTACTACACATATGCTGGCGTTTAAAGCCTCAGATATTCCATCTATTCATCCCCTGCATGGTTGACCTCCAGATCTGCTTCCATTATGTCTAAGTGACAGGACTCTCTGAGGTGCACTGTATGGTGGTAGTTTTCACACATGTCTGAACCATCAGATTTGCTGTCTCTTCATGTACACGACTCTTTGAGTAACTGGCCTAATTTTTCAAAATGCACTTCAAGTATATCAGTAGGGCACACCAGTTTCGTACCTCGTTTAGCTGTTATGGATGCCCTAGTTCTAACTTCCCAAGAGGTTGAACATAATATCTAGGATTTGCCATGTTGAACCACCATCCTGATGTGACTCTTTGAGTTGCAGTAGTGTCAGTGTTAGTATGGAGAGGAAACACAGTCAGTCAGTTAACCAACAGAGAATTTATAGTTGATAAATTCAGCAGGTGTGTTTCAGCACTTTCTTGGTAATGGTAATATATCAGTAACTAGAATTGGGGAAATCAGTACTTCTTGTTTGTAGAAAAACTTTTCTCCCTTTTAGATCAGAATGAATATGTGTCAATAAATGTTTTTGTTTTCATTTACTTGCCTTCTATATTAACTCATTTCATGTTTTTAAATGCTTGCTGTGCACCACTACCATTTCACATCAATAATTCTGCTTTTTATATTATAATGGAATTTCTTACCAGTCATTATATCTTCCATTTTTTTGGTTAAATTTAGACACTTGCTTTAACATGTAGTAACCTTACTATTTTTGCTAAGTAAATTATTTTATAATTTCTTGAAATAAATATTTTGTAGTTGTGTAAAATAAAGCCTTATTTTGTTAAACGCTGCTTTCTTTTTTGTTTTGCAAAAATTTATCGCTCTGACATTAAGCAATAAAAAAACGTGTTTTTTTTAAAAGTAGTTAATCATTTTTACTTGTTTCTAGTTTCTAAAGTAATATCATCTTTTTAAGTTTATAGGTAGAAAATAGGTTTTTAAAAAAAATCAATTGTTAGTTTAGAAAATACTGTTATAGTTTATTAAACAAAGAAAACCCCCCAAAAATATTTTTCAAATATAAAATTTTATCATAACACTTTTTAAAATGTGGTTATTTAAATATTGGTCGGCTCTGTGGCTAAGTCGATGCGAACGCTTCGTAATGCCGGGATGCTGGGTTCGATCCCAGCTGCAGGCCATGCACCTCGCCTTGGTTTCGACAGTGGTATCAAGAAAGCCGACCGTCCAGAGGTAATGGCAAACTACAGGACATAAATTTGCCTAGAAAAACCACACAACAGCCAGGAGCTGTTGGGGTTGGTTCTGCAACGTCCTGTAAAAGATACGCAACTAACTTATTCAAATATTGACAGAGATTACACTCAAGCACATGTGCATGTTTGCACAGTCGCCCACACACACTATGTTAAAAGCATGTAAAAAAAAGAAGTAAAGAATTATTTCTACGCCTTAGGCGCATCGGGCATATGGGAAGAGCACCCACATTTTTACAGACCAATCTGCGCTGGTTAGGTAATGTGGTCAGCATTATGCCGACCGTCTTTACTTTTCCAGGACATACATCCTTGTACCCATTTAATACTGGATCAACCTGCAACGCCCAATACCATGATAAAAATCCACATAACCAGCACTGGGTTTCGACCGCGGTACAGTGCATATCCCCCCCCCCCCCCCCCCACTTTTCCTAGCACATGTACCATGAGAATCATCTGCAGGAAAAGGTTAATGATAATAATAATAACCATTTGTGTGTTACATACTTGAAGCCTTTATTTTTCAGGAAAGAAAAACATTTATATGAGATAAGCTAATTGCTGTATGATGTACAATTGTTTCATATGTCAAAAATAGTTATGATGATTTTTTAATCTTCATGACAGTGATGAACTTATGGTCACAATTTCCACAGAATATTGCAGAATAATAGAAAAAGACCATCTTTTATCTTTTAATTAGTTTGAAAACAGAAGAAAATGAAATAAGCATTCAAACTGAATATATTACAGAAAAGACCATATTTTAAATTTTTTTTTGGGTATGAAAACAGAAGAAAATGAAATAAACATTTAAACTGAATATTATTCAGAAAACCGAATATAAAGTTTTCTTGAATATTTTCATTGAACGTTTTAATTGGCCAAGAGGTACACTGGTACAAGCCAAACTTTACGGGTCACTGAGTGAATTACAAAAGACAGTGAAGTTCATACGAGAAACGACATTGCAGATTTAGATAATCTATTTCAAGCGGACGAAAGAAGAAGAACTGAATATGACTACAGACTACAATTTAGATATTGATTTATTTGAATATGTTTGGAGAATCAGATGAAGCTATTTTTTTTTTAACATTAGGTACTTTATAATGATTGCCCCCCTCTTTTGGTTGGTTTGTTCACTTTTGTATGTTGTTTATGGGCCATGTGACATTAGAAACTGTTTCTTTTCTTGTCTGCCGGATTACTATAGAACACTATTTAGCTGAATATTTGACAGATGCTGCTACAAACTTATACGGAAGTTGGATTTAATTGCTTCTGTGTTTGAGAAAGATAATGATAATATACCTCTGTCAGCCTGTGATTTTTTGATTTCTTTCTTTGGCCGTTGAAATATTTGATAGCAGAATAATTATGTTGAACAATTTTCAGCAGAATATTCATTTTCATTTTTTTCTTCAAAATATGTCTTTTTAAAATGTTTTTCCCTGCTGTTTTGTGCGTATGTTTGACATGTTCAGACACGTTCTGCAGCCGTACTGTCTGAGCAGGGAAAGGGAAGGTAAACAACTAGATTTCAATGCTGTAATGTCTTATTGAGGGTGCTAGACTTATAGGCCAAAGAGAACTTGATGAGAAAGAGGGTAGACTCCCTTGCCATAGCAAAACTTGACATGGGGTCAGTGTTAAAGTGGTCAAGCCATTTACCTTGCTTGCTGATGTTTGTGGGTTCATTTCAGGGATGTGTCAATCAGTAAGTAAGTAAACTTTACCCCACCAGGACACCACACAGAGCGACAAACACCTAGTCACACAAAGTGCCACCATGCGGATGATGATCACCCACATTCAACCGTTAGGTTATATTGCGGCTCCCTGCAAAAGCCGGGGTGGGGTTTCAAAAATAACAAGTCAAATACTCAACATCAGCTGTTTTTATAGAGATCCCTTAGGAACCTTCCTATAACAATGGAGTTAATGCTTTAATCACCGCTTTTGGCAGGCAATTAGCCAGTAGGGAAATACCAGGCAGAAGATGGAACAACACCATCATCAAGAACAACCTTAAAGAAATAAAGACCAACTTATACAATGCCTTGAAATGGGCATACTGAAGATCTTTACATCTCTGACACTTCAGTGAAGCCACTAGAGAAAGTGAAAGAAAAAAGATGGCTAGCTTTTTAATGAGAGAGACCAAACAATATGGGATTAAACCTGGTGTACTGTGGAGTATCCTCTCCTCTTTATCCTAATGTTACCTTAGAACACTTTACCAGTGGACAAGTGTAATAGTCATTGCACAACTAGTTTTGCATGCACAAGGATTTTACAGATCTGACTCATTTTTATGCAGACTGTTTGTTTGTCCTCGCCTCTCAGGCAGAATAGTTCTGATTCCAGATAACACATCCCTATTCTACTCCATCCCTAGTTATTCTACTTCATCCCTAGTTTTTCTACTCGTATGACATGCTTGTTAGAGAGCAGTGGGTCTGTTCTGTTTGTTTTCCGCACTGAGGCCCAAAAACCCACATTGGAATCTGTTCATTATGTTCTCAGCGTTTGTCTATAAATCACATCCCAGAAGCCACTAAGTAATTTCTCAGTTCATTGTCTGTAACTCACGTTTGTACCCAGAATTGGCTGTGTATAACTTACACTAACAAACAAATTCTTTACCTTGGGACAGTAGCTTTACTTCAGGTGTATAAAACCTAACAGCAAAACTACTAATTATTAAACATAATAACCACATAAATAAGTCCTCTTTACTTATAATTTGCAAATTGAGCCGCCATGGTGTAGCAGCTAGATGCTCACCTGTGGAGGGAAAGGTCATAGGTTTGAGTCCTGGCAAAGCTGAGCTTTTGTCAGAAATCACCTCAGCAACCAGGTCGACCCAGCCTCAAATGGGTAAGGGTGCACTCCTGGGAAGTAAAGGCAGGCTATGTGGTATTGACCACATTACCCACCAAGTGCCAGTTGGTCTATAAAATGTAGATCTGAAGGCATGGAGAAAGGTCTTTTACTTTACTTACCCTTCATTGTTCAAAAAGCAGGTTTTGTTCTCTTCTTGCTGTATGTTTATCAACAATTATTTCATTGTATATAATTTCTGAGCAATACGCAGATTCTTCTTGTCCATTACATTTTATGATGTATATACATGTGCACTTTATTTTCTACTTGCTGTTTTGTAAAACTTGATGTCTGTAAATTAAACAGCCCACAAAAAATGTGATATTTGCTATTTGGCAGTTTCTGCAATATTCATTCATAGGTTTCAACCTGTTTTACTTTGGTGAAACATGTGTTATTTCTTTTCAATAACTATATATATATATATATATATATATATATATATATATATATATATATATATATATATATATATATATATATATATATATATATATATATATATATATATATATATATATTGTATGATTGCAAATAAGTATAATTCAGCAAACTGATTTTGAGGTTTAGTGCAATAATATATGTAACAGTTTAGAGTTATCTGTTAGTTTAGAGAAACAGATGAAATTAAATCAAGTTATGTGACTAGAATGCACAATAATCATTCCTATATTTCTACTGAAACCATTTTCTCAGTCATCAGCAGTGGTAATGTCTAATAATTGATTAGTTTGTGTCCTTTGGGCTGCCACCTAAAGGTTAACCATACCGTTCTGAGATTTAAAAATCTCAAATTTGTATATGGCAGACAAACAAAGCAGATCCCAGAAATCCCATTTTACATCAGAAGAGGTTATAATTAGGGTACATTTACTGACTATACCAGCCAGGTGTAACCTGCCTTTTGATGTTGGTGAGGTCGCTGTAGTAAAAGTGCCACAATAGCACGAGTATCATTTGTTTTTCATTTAGTATTTAGGGTATTTATAGACATAAACATTTATTTTTGTAACTAGCTAGTTGCAGCAGTTAAAAAACATGTCCACAAGCCATTAACTGTTAAAGTCCTAAGTATGATTTTGTCATTCCCCTGTGAATCCTAGGCATCAGGTAAAGTGTTCTCTGACTGTTTACATTCGTTAAGAGCACACTAAACAATCAGAATTCTTGAGCGCACTATTTAAATAAACTTTTTGAAAGTACTCTAGTGATTTTTTAGGGTTATTACCCTCGGTGAACTTCTGCTAGAAAAAAAAATTTTGGGTACTGCATTACAGTTGTTGGGTTTAGTGCGCAGTATTTAACTCCTATAATTAAATTACTGCTTGAGATAAGGGAATCACTATTTGCAACTTGTAAAAAAAATTATTCCTGTTATATATTCAAGGTATTCTGTGACACAGATTTGTTATAGAGGTGGATTAACATTTATAGTTCTAGAGCTGAATAGACAGTTATAACAGTAGCAGTTGTCATCATCATCATCAATTTCTACTTCTACTGTTAAGTGTCATTGGGGTGGAAAGGGGGGGGGGCAGTTTGCCATCCATTGCTTGATGGGTAGAAGTGACTATTGTCATTCCCTATCGATAAAGTAGTTCTTTAATGTCATCATTCCATCTTCTCATAGGACAACCTCTTGATTTCACTTTATATCTTTTCATGCATATCTCCTGCATTGGTAGCTGTTCTGACTGCATTCGTACTAGATGACCAAACTACCTGATCTTTTGTTTCTCAGTCAGTTTGCCTCATGGTGTTTTTCCCACAGTCTGTCCGATAATATCATGTTTAACTGTGTAGTTGCAGTTGTATTAAAAAAAAAAAAATTTAGTCAATTCATATTGTGCCCTGTGATAATAAGAGAAATGTGAATCAGTTCAGTATCCCTAGTACCTCATACTTGTATATTCATGTAAGTACATATTTAAATATTTATTGGCTGTGTAATAACAAATGAATTTTATTTCTATAATAACTAGATCTATATTTCTTGTATCTATCCTTCTGACAGTTATGATGATTTAAGTGAGAGACCTAGTTATAATATCTGTTTAATATCGACTGTAAGCGTGTGACACACCTCATAAAAGAGTTACTGTTTACATACCTGTTAACTTAACAAGAAAATAGCATTTATATGGTTATTTTATTTTTCATGTGGAGAGGTATGGTGTTGTAGTGGTTAGACACTCCAGTTGCCAGCCTGAAAGTCTTAGGTTTGAATTCGCCTCCAGTCAGATCATTTTGTTTCAAAAATGACCTCGCATCTAAGGTAAACCCAGCCAAAAATAGTACCAATGTTGGACGTAAAGGTGGCCCACATGTTGTTGATTACATCATCCCTCAGGGGTCGACTTTTTTATATGCTCAGTACACTTATGGGTGTTTAAAATGGTCCCTTACATAGCTTTTGTTTTCACATGTTCATCTGTGCAAGGGATACAGCATTGTCAATGGTCGTGTTAACAAATTTGATACAACTCACAATTCTCACCCCATCTTGTTTGGCTGCATGATTTTGTATTGGTATCCATGAGCTGTCCTATATTGTAGAGGTGTTATGAAATGTCTTCCTTCACAGTGGGGTGAAAAGTAACTGGCATTCATTCGACAAAGTTGACATATAGTATCCCAAACAAAACTGAAAAGATGTGTTCACTATTCTCTTTTGTGTGAACGAGTGTCGCTTCTGGAATGTGCTCTTGTGATAAAGTCTGAGGCACTGAAGGCGACTGTGTACATTGAAGAAGTATTGCAGGGGAAAGTGGCGAAGGTGCAACGATTCATGAGCATCGAATCCCTGATGTTTTTGTATTTTTACGCTGATTGGCTGTGGCTGTTGTCAGTGGTCGATGTGCTTAAAACATTACAGACAAGCTACACATGACACCCCTAAAATACAGAGCATCCTCTTGGGAACCAATACGAAATCACGCAGCCAAACAAGATGGGGTGAGAATCGTGAATAGTACCAAAAATTCTATTCACCTGGTATTATTATCATTTTAAAATTACCAACAACTTTCTACTAATTTATAATGTTATGCAGTTACTAAAGAAAACTAAGACTAGCTCATAGATTTTTGTCTGCTCAATAGTTAAAAAAAAACAAAAGACTTGAATAATTAACCATCGTCTATGGAATATTTACAGTACTCCGTATATTTGCTAAGGAATTTGGTTGAATAATTTTCTCTTTGATAAATGCCTTACATTAGTGATTAAATGGGTTTGAACTAATTACATTTATTTGCTGTTGCTACAGCAGAATTTATTCGAGCATAAATACACCTTTATGACAAAATGCAACATTTTTTTAACCCCTCCCCCCCCCGCCCCCCCCTCCCCTAATAAAAATGCATATACACACAAAATAAAGCATGTAGAAGTTATAAACACAAGCTCAAGCAGAATATTATTGCAAACATTTAAAATTAAAATAAACTTTATTTTATTGCTGTAAGCATTTTAGCAGAGTTTGTATTCTCCAAATTATGTCATTGCAATAAAGGGGAAACTATCTTTTTTTCCAGTTTTGAAAAATAATAATATTTACATTCTTCTATTCCCACAACAGTGCATCAGTATTAATTAGCTTAGTGTTTATGTTTAAAACTGGCTGGGTCCTTCCCCAGAAAAGTGTATAAATCAAACAACATCAAAATAATTTAGTTTTTGCTGCAAAATTGGGGATATATCTGTTAATTGATGTTTTGTAAATACAGCTATATAGAAGATAATAACCAAATCTCTTGGCATGGATTCAAGAAACCAGCCATTGGTTGATCACGGTAATTTTAAACGAATGTTTAAAAAACTGGCTTTTTTTATGCTGGTATGCAATGGTACACAGCACCAGTACCTTAAGTACCTGCATTTTGTTTTTGGTTCAGACATTGTTTTGTCAGTACTGGCACGTTTTTAGAGGTTTTGTGGTGAGCACATATCCAAAATATCATTAATATATGGTGTTTACTGTCAAAACTGTAAAGTAGGAGGTAACAGATTGAGGAAGTAAGGACGCCCAAACAAAACCCTAAAATAAACATTGATGAGGGCCAGATGTGCTTGACTAGATTCCATCCATGATACTACATTGATTGCACAGGACAAGCAAACAATAATAGAGGAAAGCCAGAGAGACTGAGCACTGAAAATTCCGGCAGCATAGAAATGAAAACAAGCTTAGATAAAAATTATGACATAATTACAAAACAAATCACCCAGTTGGTTCTAATTATCACATTACGCATGTTTAACCCCTTCTCCAGTAATTGACAATTTTTAAGGGATCAGTAGGTTATGCCACAATCCAAGTTAATTTTTTTTTAAATAAGACCAACCTACAGGATACTAATTATATTTATAACTAATATTTGGATAAAAGTTAAATACTAATATAAAGATCCTCTCCTCAGTAAAATACTATTATTGCTAACCTGCACCGTTTATTGATGCTTCAATCGTGCTGCCCATACAATTCATTCCTGGACTGTGGGTTGATTTAAATTTGTGTTTTTTTTTTTTTTTTCAATCCTGTTCATCAAATATCCACTGTATATTTGACATTTATACGAAAATATCTGTTACACAGTCCAGTATCAGGTGTATCTCAGATTTTTAAAATCTGTAATGTGTTTTTATAGCTTGTGCAACTAACACTGAAGATCATAAACCTTCTTTGTATTCTTGTTTACAAATATGAATTGTATTTGATGTGTCAAAAATCTCAAGGTCAGTAAAGATTTGTTTCTTTCTGACATTCGCAAATCCACCCCACTATGCGTGTCACAGAGTTTTTGTGTATTCACATTTTTGTAACCACAGAATTTGTGTGATTTTTGCATATAATTGTATACAGTTTAACTTTTTATGATTTGAACAAAACATCGCTTTGCTGCTCATGTTACTTGAGAGTATGATATTTTCAGTATTGAACAGACATTGTAATGCCTTGAAAAATTGATTATTTCTTTCATTAATTTTTTTTTGGCATACATAAGAACATAACAGATTTTTCTCTACCATACCTTTTACATTGATTACTGTGTCTGTATTTTGTTTTCCAATTGCATGTTGAGGCAGGACATTACAATGAAAAATATTAATTTTCCTTCTTCAAGAAAAAACATTATTTAAAAAAAGAGTAGATTAGTTTCACTTGTTTGTTCTTTCAAGTTTATAAATTGTTCGTTTTAAAAAAAGGAAAAAAAAAATATTTAAAAGGTGCATGTTCGTGTATATCATATATGTTTGTATTTAATATTCTGGTGTTATTTTGTGTGTGCATTATATTATTATTATTACTTCATGACAATGAGAGGTAAAATAATATTTCCAAAAAGTCAAAACCCTTGTTGATGTGCACCACTATGCAGAGTAAGTTTGAACCCATTCAATTTTGCTCCTGATTTGTGTGTTCCCCTTTCATATACTCATTCCTGCATTTAATGTATTTCCTTATCATCATAAATTTATGTTTTTATTGAAACACATGAGCTCCAAGTGTGTGTTTATTCCCAATAATTCACCGTCTTCTTCTCCCTCTGATTTTATTCTGCTTTTTTTTTTTTTTTAAATCCAGTGTTCTATAAAATTGTTCATGTCTGTGTTAGATGTTTTTTTGTGTTGGTTCGTTTAGTTGAAAAGGAGTTGAGTTGAGTCAAGAATTGACATCACAGCACTCAAGGCATTCCCATGTGTGCTCCGTCCTCATCTTCAGCTGTCAGCGCAGAGTTCCAATACTGATGGTACCAGTCATAATCTGGTTAAAAGTCCGTCTTGCCTTTCCTCTGAGTGTAGGGAGCCAGCCAGACCCTTTGGTAATTACCAGGTACCTCATTCTCTCAAGGTCATAATAATCTTCTTTCTCTACTGGTTCCGTTGCTTGTACCCAAAGGGCCTTGACCACATCTGCCTTGTCATGTATCAGTTCACCACCCAGTGGTGCAGATCCAGCCAATCTGTCTGCCTGTTCATTACCCGACATGCCGGCATAGCCTGCAGAGGAGAAAGATAGAGCTAATATAGGCTTGCCCTGAATGCTATGATGTCAAATCATTAGCCAGATGAATCCAGGTTTGTGTGAAATTAGATATTAGGGGAAACATTTACCTGTTATTAGTTTTTCTTTGGGTGGGGGGGGGGGGGGAGTTAAATTTCAGCTGGTTACTCATCATGTAGCAGGTCCTTTGCATAATGTCGCTTTCATCACTGTCTGCCTGAAAGAAACTTGGTCTCTCACCAGCTTTCCCACTTCCTGTACTTTCATACTCAAGGAGTCACTTAAATTCTGTGCCCATCTTCGTGTTGGTTGACCCGTACCCCTCCTTTCTAGTACCATGCCTTCTTCTATTATTTTTATAATCTATTTATTAGCCAATCTTCCTTGATGTTCAGATCTTTCAAGATGTCAGTAATACTCCTCTTTTTTGTCCAAAATATTCTGATAATCTTTCTACAGAATTTCATCTCAAAAGCCCTTTTTCTCTTTCTTGAAGACTAGGAGATAGTCCTCGACTAACATCCGTATGTTGCTACAGAGAAGGTGCATACTCTCAAAATTCTCATTTTGATCTCCTTGCTGGCACTTAACCAAATACTTTTAATTCTGTTTAATCTTTGCATTGCTATGTTACTAGCGTGTTACTAGGGAATTAAATTCATGGGCAGTGTTTTCTGTAGTTACCAAAAATGGCGCCAGGACAAGGCACAGACATCAGGTAACAATGCTACATTGGTTTTTCTTTTAAATTAAGGTCAAAAGCAGTATTTTTCTGGTTAAAGAAAAGGTATTACAGCAACGTTTGTCTGTAATTGAAAACTGGGCAATTGCAAATTAAAAATCAACAAGACAGTAGACAGATGTTTATGTTTTATGTGAATAAATTAAACCTGTTTCAGAAAATGCTACACATAAACTAGGTAGTTATGCTCCTCCAGTGATTTTTTTTTTTTTAAACAATGATATAACCAATTGATGACAGTAAAAGTAGATGCCATTATAATTCTGAGTTGTGAGTTAGGATTATAGTTCTGTTTACAATATTGTCAAGAATTGAAGTTTTCTCTTGAACAATAGAAAAATAAACCCCATTAAAATGGATACAAACTATCCATAGGCCCTGTTGCGACAAGTATGTTGTACAAGATGGCTAACTAAGTGTTTGCTGTAAAGGTTAAAGGTGATGGGCAGAAAGGTGCCATACACCTTAACACAGCAAGCCTCCTGTCTTTTCAAGGATAAAGGAAAAAAAGGATATAAACATCGTTAACATCATCATGTGCCATGTCAGACAGCATAGGTGATCATGTTGCACTACAACCATCTGTCCCTTTTTTTTTTCTGACAGCTGGGCTAGTGGGCAAGTATCTGTCCATGTCATTACTTTGTATCCCATGATACAATGCCATAATGAAAGAAAAATAAACTTAATAGAGACTTAAAAAAATGAGTCAGATCAATCAAACACAAGAAAATGAAAGTTGCCATTGATTCGAAAAATAACAGACACAGGCATTTACCAAAGGTTTCGACTTTGTTGCACCAGGCTTTGTCCAATATGACTGGTGGGTTGATTCACTTTACTCTAGCGAATGGACTACGTGCATAATTCACTTTACTCTAGTGAATGCACTATGTGCATAATTCACTTTACTCTAGCAAATGCACTATGTGCATAATTTACTTTACTCTAGCGAATGCACTATGTGCATAATTCACTTTACTCTAGCAAATGCACTATGTGCATAATTTACTTTACTCTAGCGAATGCACTATGTGCATAATTTACTTTACTCTAGCGAATGCACTATGTGCATAATTCACTTTACTCTAGCGAATGCACTACGTGCATAATTCACTTTACTCTAGTGAATGCACTATGTGCATTTTTCACTTTACTCTAGCAAATGCACTATGTGCATAATTCACTTTACTCTAGTGAATGCACTATGTGCATAATTCACTTTACTCTAGCGAATGCACTATGTGCATAATTCACTTTACTCTAGCGAATGCACTATGTGCATAATTTAATTTACTCTAGCGAATGCACTATGTGCATAATTTACTTTACTCTAGCGAATGCACTATGTGCATAATTCACTTTACTCTAGCGAATGCACTATGCACACTCTACAGAAGGAATCACAAACTGGAAAACATCCTAAAAGATTATCTTTTTGCCAGCCTTGCTGGTTAAAGGAGAGGATTCAGGGTTTGCCTACATCTGATTCCCTACTGTTAAAAAATTGTATATTTAGATAAACTGGCTATTGTTCACTGACACAAATAACTACAGTTAAAATAAACTCCATAAAACTGGAAGGACAGCTAAAGCAATCATGTAGTGAAATCATGGGACTGAATGGTTTTCAGAATGGGTTATATGCACTCATCTGATGTTTGCGCTCCTTGGGTCAGGTTTTAGATTGCTTTGGAGACACCTCTGGCAGGTTGAATCTTTTAGTCCAGTCTAGACGACCAGCTTGTCATCAAAGGCTGAGTCTCACTCCTCAGAATAGCATAGCTGCCTTGTGGTCTACGACCATTCACCTGCTTTATATGCACAGTTTTAACCTTTCTGTCCTCTATCAGAGATATAATGATGATAAAGAAAATAAATTAGCCAGTTAGTATATAGAGAAAACAAAACACGTCTGACCCAAGAAGAGAGAGGTCATAGAAAAGTCATTACCACTTGCACATACTGACATGGGACTTGATAGTGATGATGGAATGAAACATATACGGACAAATTAGCTTTGTAATTAAAAGCAACTTAATTAATAGCCAGATCAAAGGTTACTCATCAATGGCCATCTATTGGTCAGTGGGTGTTGCTATAATTTACTGTTTTTCTGAATATAACGTGTGTCTTGATTTGTATTTTTTTTAACCTTATTTTGTCAAATGTTACTCTAAATGTACTTTTTTCCATGCTGGTTTTATTTGACATTTCTGAAGTATAATGTATACATGTAATGTTAAAAACCTGTGCACTTTTTTTACTTTTTTTTTTATTTACTGAACATTGATGTATCAGTTTCATATTACATGCATGTTATTTATATTATTTGTGACATTTTTTAATTGCTCCTGTGTATTTATTGACCGAGTGAATGAGAAATATGAATAAAAGTTCTCAGTGTCATTAAAACACACACAGTGCTGTATTTATCATTGTTTTATGTTAACTGCTAACGTTTTTTTTTTTCAACGATGGGAGTCTTTTATACAAGCTGAGATCTCAGTATTCTTTCTTGCATTCTAAATTTGAAAAAGAAGACACAAACAATAAATCGCAAAAGTTAATGCCTGGAATATTCTCCTTTATCATGTCAGGTGCATTCTGCAGTAACAGTTGAAAAATAATTGAAGCAAATAGGGGAATTCTCTACAAGCAGAGGGCAAAGATTTCTTGAACTCTTTCAGTCCCTGGTGGTTTTGCATCAGGGGCTCAAGAGGTGATAAAGAGAAACATGTAATCGTCGCATATTGCATTCATTGAGCTTCTAGTTCTAGATAGGAGTCTATAAATGTATGATGTGTTCCTTGAGACTGAGAGAATCATTTTTGCCCAAACATGTGTAAACAGAAAGACATGGTAGTCAAACTGTGCTTGCCCTGGTAAAACAGGAGGCTTCATTTCAGAGTGGTTGATTTTGTATTCCACTTGTTAAAGATTTATTTGTTTGCTTCATCTTATTTAATAGTTACTATAATATGCACCTGACGAAATACAGCGAAATGTGCGAGGCAATAAATTGTGCTATCTATTGTTAGTATCTTTTTTGTTCAAATTCTAATGTTATTTAATTTATGTTTTGGTCATTTTCTTTATCTCATTCACAGAAACACAGCTCAATCTTTTATGTATTTTTTTCTAGAGGACTTCCGAACAAAGAAAAATTAGTTAAAACACAAGAATTTGTGACACATTCTCCACAAACACATTTCTTTCTTGATTCTGCTGTTTCTTCTTGCATACTGCCATTTGTAGAAATACCACTGTCATGTTGTAGTGCCTCCTTGAGAAAGTATTTGTCTAGCATGGACTGTTAATGCATTAGAGATTTATTTGTCCTTTGTAGTTTGTATTTTGTAGCTAGAGCCATAACTGTTTACCATCCCATACTTTAGAAATAGTCAAAGCAGTGTGTTAATTATAATGTGTTTCAGTGTTTGTTCCTTGGCATATAAAGCTAGCTTTTCAATTGATTCTGTGCCTGACAGCTCACAGCACATTCAGTAATGGCTTCTTGTAAACTATTGCCAGTATTTGTTACCAGCTCTGTACCAGTCAGTACATACACCCTACAGTCATTATTTACCAGCTCTGTACCAGTCAGTACATACACCCTACAGTCATTATTTACCCCAAATGATATTGAATAAGACATTTTAGAGGGGCTGAGTGGTCATGAGGCACAGCGTCTGCCTTGAGTGCTGGAGGTGCCGGGTTCAGGCCCCAGTGAAGGCTGAGATTTGTTCACATGAATTTCTAGTAATTTCCCCAGGTCTCTGAGTTGTAAGACCGGACACACGTGTGTATTGCTGTGAAAATTTTTTAAAAATCCCTTGGCTGTTGGAAATCAAAAAGAGGAGTCTTACCGCGCTGCCAGGGCAAAATTTTGAGTTAAAAATCTACTCAAAGTAGTTCAGGATCCTTGTCGGTGCTACAGAGTTGGTGCACTGAGCTGAGATTCTTCAAAATCAGGCTTGAGATAGAAGTAGAATGGAGCACTTAGGGGTTGCTACCGGGTGCCATGATGTTGATCCTTTGTTCAAGCCAAAACGAATAAGAAATCTGAAAGTGTTTGAAGTCATACCAGGAATAAGCGTGTATAGTGTTTGTTTGCTCAAGACCCCAGTGGGGTTTCCAGGACCCAATTTTGGGGAAACAAAGAGTAGATCCACTGCGCCTTTAACAAGCAAGTCACAAGAGACGACTAATTAGGAGTTGAAATTGGATGTGTTGGGCTGAAAATTGCTTCAATTGCAGCCTAGCTGTAAACCATAACAGAAGATACCAACTGCTTTTTTAAGGGTTAACACAGGAAAACAAAAAAAGAAAAAATTTGCTTAAAGAGTTAAGAAAGGAAAAGTAAACAGTAACTATTATTTTCTTTTGGATTTTTTTGGGATGCAGTCACACAAAACAAATAAGTCTTTTAATTAAAAAATCTTTTTAACATATTACCTGTTATGACTAAACTTTTCTTCTTTCTCTTTTTTTTTTTTTTGGTAGATGAACTCTCATAAAAAGCACATGTTTCACTTGTTAAGCATCCTTGATGATGTTCGCTTATTCCCCTTGATTTCCTTATGTGAGCTTGTTAGCTGTTGCAGTTTTAGCATATGTGGCTTCATTAGCAAGCAAGTACATTTAGATGTGCATATGTGAGACACTGTATGAATTCACACATGACAGAATGATGGTTGAAATGTTATGTTTTTTTACCCATAACATGATTAAAAGTTGAATTTTTTTAACAGCATGAAACTGTTATGCAGTTGCTGTATAAGTTTCCTTTTCCAGTGTTTCTATTATAACTGAAAGTGTATTATTTATTTTCTTGCCAGATTTCTGTAACATTTTGTAAAACAGTTTAAGCACTTGTTTGCATGCCATTACTAGGCCCATATCTTCTATGAACTTATGGAATTTAAGGGTAATACTAGTAGTTTTAGAATGATTTATGGCATAATAACAATCTTTTTCTTATAATCTATGTAGAGTGGAATTATTAGTTATGTCTATCTATAATCTTTTGTCTTGTATACTTTCAACCATTTCTGATACAGAAGATCTTCCATTCCATAAAGTCAAACTGTCGACCCTTTTCTTTCTCAGTCTCCCACTTGCCTCTCTTCCTTTTAAACTTTCCGGCTGTCATGATGTACTCCAGTTTTTTCCTTCTCATGACATGACATGTCCCTTTCTGATGTGGGCATTCAGTTCTCTTCATTAGTCAGTTGTTTTTCAAGTTATTTTCATTACTAGTCTTTCCAGGGTTTTCTCATCATTCATCATGTGAATCTAAGCTTTACTAGTTCTGAAAGAACAAACCACACACAAGCTGATTAATTTTTCAGCTGTACGAATCAGGTATAATACCCTTTTTTTTTTTTTAATTCAGTAATAATGTGTTGTAATATTATATTATCATTTTACCCAGAAATTAGAAAAAATATTTTACGCATCATTTCTATTATAAAACTCCTATCCCTCTAGCAGTTTATTCAAATGCTGACATACATTCCTAAATCAAGATTTATGTTTGCGTAAATATACAATTAAAATAATTAAAATTCCTATCTCTGTCGCTTGCAAATGATTGTTCACTAATCGTTCAGCTGTCCATGATACATTAATAACAATGTGGAAAGATGAAGAGCGGCAGCTTAAACTGAATTTTTTTTTCCTTTTAATTTTATATTTTTGCAAACATGAATCTTGAAATACGAATCTATGTCAGTATTTGAACAAGCTACTGGAGGGATAAGAGTTTTATAATAGAACTAATGGGTAAAATATTTTTTCAAATGTATGGTTAAAATAATAATATTGTTTTACATCACATTACCACT
The DNA here is from genome assembly GCA_905116865.2 of Candidula unifasciata. Taxonomy (NCBI): domain Eukaryota; kingdom Metazoa; phylum Mollusca; class Gastropoda; order Stylommatophora; family Geomitridae; genus Candidula; species Candidula unifasciata. Next base: position 305,957 of record CAJHNH020008576.1, on the reverse strand, counting down.
AAATTTAAAAAAAAAAAATTTGTTTATACCTGATTTGTACAAATAAAAATTAATCAACTTGTGTGTGGTTTGTTTTTTCAGTACTAGTAAAGCTTAGATTCACATTTACCCCTTGTACTGCACTTAGACTTAGATTTTTTCTCATCTCCTCTGCTCCACTGAAGCTGAGATTTACACTTACCTTTCCATCTGCCATAAAATATGTGGGAAATCAGGTCTTTTTCTCAACTGGAATTTTATATTCAAACTCAGCTTGTTTGCTGCAGTGAAACATATTCAAATACATCTCTCATTTATCAATCAAACTAAAATTTCTACTTATTTCTAATCTTCTTCCTCCTCACTTCCTGTTTTACTGCTTAGGGTGTCAATATAAGGCTCTAGTTCTGGCCTATCTGGCTGCCTCAACCATAAACACATTGTGCTTTTGATTTTGAATAGTTTCTTTGATGTTATCTTTCCATCTTGTTTTTTGGTCTACCTCAAGGTCTTCATCCATCTCCTATTTTGGTGTTTTGCCCTGGATTTTTACCATTTTTACTGCTGGCCCTGGATTTTTACCATTTTTACTGCTGGAGTGAAACTAAGGATTCTTATTTTTTTAATTCTGCTTTCAACTTTAAAAGGTACATGGCATGTTCTGTTGTAGTTTACAGCTGGGCAGTGATATATGTGCCTTTCGGCTAAATATATTCTATTTCAGTGAGCCTTTATTTCGTAAACTTTTTTTATATGCTTGATAAAGCCATTGGGTTTATTCCCCCCCCCCCCCCCCCCCACCACTTTCCCCTAACAATCCCCCAAATTCCTTGAAGGGGAAACTTTTAATTCAAATACAACTCCAAAACTGAAACCTATTCTAACTTGTCTCATATGCTGGTGCCTTGAGTTTTAGTATCTTGGAATAGACATAGATTTTTACCAAATCTGGCTACTCTTGGTCAGTAAAATAAACTAATTATAGACATGCTGTGCCATATTAATTCACCAAAACTTACTTATGCAGTTGTTTATTGTCTAACAAAACCCAACATTAAATGCTGGCTGCTCCAGAGAATTTAGTGGATTTTTGTGCCTGATATATATTTAGTTCAAGTAGATTAGTGATACTTTTTGGATAGAAAAAAAATGTCATCTAATAGAGTGAATGATATCTGACTGGTGTATTGGTGCATAGTTATCATTTCATTTTTAACTGATAACTGTTCATGTAGATCTCTTTTATTTCCAATAACTTCCCTGGGATTATCTTTCCCTTTCTAATATTGTGGTCAAATCTTTAAGTAGTTGCTGTTCAGTCACAGGTGCCTAGTTGTGCAGCATTTTGAAACCTTAATTATTTAGATATTACTGGTATATGTAATATTTTGTGTGTGATGGTGATTAGTTCAATCTGGCAATGTCCTAATATTTAGTTTTTTTTTTTTTTTTATGATCAAATAATACATTTTGCACGTTTTTTTTTTTTTTTCAGCAGTGAAATGTCACATTGAAAAAATAATTTATATTAAATTATGGTTAAAATTAATAAAATGACATATTTCTAGGATTTCAGATTGATTGTTTATCTTTGTGAATTTTAATAATGAAAAACAAAAAATATTTCCTGGCATATTTCACTGCATCTCTTCAAGAATATATCACAAAATTAAATAAATATACAGCGAAGCACAACAGTGAGTCCTTTCAGCTAAAATTTGTGTAACACATGGTTCATTGTTACAATATAAATGTCAACACAGTAGATGTAAACTGGCCAGCTAGGCTGTCAGTTTGCATAGTGTTATGATGGCTTTTTCGTAATCCAACGTACCGCGATCGAAATCCACTGCTGGCTGTGTGGATTTTTATCAAGGTATTTGGCGTCGCAGCTCGACCCAGCCTAAAATGGGTACCAGGATGGCTGTCCTGGGGAAGTAAAGACGGCCGGCATAATGTTGACCACATTACTTATCCAGTGTCGATTGGTCTGTAAAAATATGGGACGCTCTTCCCATATACCCGATGTGCCTAAGGCGTAATAAGGGATATTTACTTTTTTTTTTATGATGCTTTTGCAAATATGAATTGGTATTAAACAAAATATTTGTAGGTTCGGGCCCCGACAGAGCTGTACTTTTTTCAAAAATGACCTTGACTCGCGAGTCGACCTAGCCTTGAGTGGGTACCAGGTACAAGCCCTGGGAAGTAAAGGTGGCCGGTGTGATGCTGACCACATCACCAACAATGTGCTGATAGGTCTGTAAAATATAGATCTAGCCCTATTTGCCCAGCAGTCTAAGGGCGTGGAAAAGGGACCTTTGATTAAACAAAAGATGAATCAAAATTGAATAACAATCTAAGCAAACATAAAGACATGATGATCAGTGAAAAACTGCCATGATAAAACTAACATTTAAACAGTTGACTGTGTATATTATGTATTGCAGTTCAAAGGATTCATTACTGTTTTTAACCGAATGTTCATTTAGGTCTATAATATGCACTTTATAAGATACAGTGAAATATGTCCAGCAGTTTTTTTGTTCCATCTATTATTTGTGTCTTCATTATTCAAATTTTCAGAGCTATTAATCAGTCAACAAATTGAAAGAATGATTTCATTGTTTATTTAAATAAATACAAAATGAATGCAATCATTTTATTAGAACAACTGTCACACTTTTGTTGTTTTTCTCTCCACCCTCCATATTCTTTAGTAGGCCTGGGTCCGTCCATGATATCGAGCATCACTATGAACTCCGCCCCTGGTGTCTCTCCATCGGCATTAACTCAAGTCTCAGCTCCAGCGGAGCTCGGGCTGACGCAGGCTTCCCCCATCTTTGCTTGTGGCACAACTGTGGGTTTGCAAATTCCTCGCTCTTCACAAATTGCCACAGCTGCACCTGTACTAGGCATCCCTAGATCTACCATTCCTTGTAATCCTTCAATCTTGACTTTGGCAAATCAAGTGCCTGGTAAGGGAGGGAATTAATGTTCAAATTTTTTTAGCATCAGAATAAACGTTGTGGTTAATTTTTAGAACCTGTTATGTACTCCCTCCCTTTGATTTCTGCATTTACAAACAGATTGTTTAGTTTAGTTTTCCTTTCCTTGCTATTTTCTTTTCTGTTAATGTTTCACAAGTATAGATATAGTGATGTAATGTAGATAACAGACATACAGTCACTTGTATATATGGACAAAGTACAAATATATTGAATGTAATTGGGTTATTTATGTTTCATTAGAACTGCAGCTCAGAACAAATTCAGCTGAATAGTTGCCTATACTAGGTTGTTAAGTCAACATGAAACAAAAATTAATGCACTTATTTTAGTATAAAATGCTTACATACTTTTTTTTTTTAATTTAAATTTTGTTTTCCTATCATAAACTGTAGGCATGCTCTTTCAAAAACAAAAACAAAATCCCTTACAATAAATTTGTTATTATATTTTATGTTGGAAATGGTTAACAATTTTAGAACATCTTTACTTAAACCTAACTATTCTGTTAGCTATAGTAAAGTTTATTTCTGCATTTTTATGTATTTGGAATGTATTTTCTTCAGTTTTTCAAATTATTTTGTCTGAGAAAGTGACAAACAAGGGTTTCAAATGTTTGTTAATTAGCTGAATTTGTTCAAAGACAATATTATATTCATATGTTTCTTTAATTGTCATAGTTTGTATTTATCATTTTAGCATAGTCATGGTTAGCATAACTTAATTTATGTCACAAACTGGCTAGTACATAAATTAAAATATATGTGGATTACATAACATAATAGAAGTTAATGGTAAAGTGTAATGCATATTTGTCCATGATATATCTGCAATAATAATTTTTAGTTAACATTTTTTGTTGTAAACTTAGCTTTAGAGACCTGTCAGAGTTTCTTCTCTCTTTCTCTGTGTTTTATTTTTACTTTCTGTCTCTCCTAGGTTACTCTTGCATTGATTTTGTAAACATAGTAAGGTTTTTTTTTTTTAACATGCAAGTATTATTGGGCAAACTGAAAATTGTAGCAATGAAACAAAATATCCCCCTACTTGAAATTACAGAATTATATTCCACATGATTAAATACTTTTGAGAATGTATCTCTTTCACTGTGGTGTCTGTTAAGGCTGACTTGATTTTAGGCAGATTATTTCCAAATGAAGAGTTCAGTTTGCCTTATTATTCTTTTTAAATTATGCTAAAGGAACACACAGAATGCAATGACCTTAAATGTTTAATGGCAAGAAGGCTAAATTTATAAATTGGTAGTTGATTTGTATTTCTTTATAACCATTGCAAATTTCCTGTCATGCCATTTCAGAGGTTGTAACATTCTGCATGTTTAGTGCATATTTAATGCTAACTCATTTCAGGTCCAATCATTGGTTTCATTTGTTCCTCTAACCAAACCTCTCCCATCTGAGAGGTTTGGTTGAAGTGTACACATTAATTGTTCCATGTTCTGGTAAAATTTTGTAATGTTTAGATATAATTTTAAAATGTTTAGATATAATTTTGAAATGTAGGTTACTGTTAGCCTGCTCTCTGGCTTTTTGCATGGAATTGTGTACACACCTAATCACAAAGTGCTAAACAATTAGTATCACCTCTTTGGAAGCTGTAGTTGTTGCCAGATAGGACATGTACCTTGTAAATGTTATGTTATAGACTGCTTGTAGTTTATTTTTTTTTGTAGCATAAATAACTCCAGTCTTCTAGTGCATGTCATAAATACTACCTGTCTAGTCTGTTTTTTTTTTTTTTTTTTAATTGTATTATTATTTCTTATAATTTATGATTTATTTTATTTTCTGTATAAAAAATTTTGTTTATTTCTTAAATTTAAAAATAAAACTCAGAAACAATATTATTTTTAAGTTACTTCTACAAATGGTCTAAGGAATAGTTGCGGCTATTGTTTAGTCAGTCAGAAAGTCCCTTCTTTATAGTTTAGCTTTCCTACAGTCATTATACCCGATTCTCTTGCACAGTTCACTGCTTCTTGGCATTTTTCTAAATGATTTATTGAGTATGTCTTTTATTTCATATTTATTTGCTAAACAAAGCACACACACACACACACACACACACACACACAAACACACACAAAATTAAAACAATTTAGCAAATTATGCACTCTACAAGATTTGCATTTTTCTTAAAACAGAACACTTCAAATAAACTGCTTTGCAAGATTTAAAAAAAAAACAAGTCATGTTTATCGTTGGAACAAAATTATACAGTCAACTTTAGGAACAAAATTATACAGTCAACTTTAGGAACAAAATTATATAGTCAACTTCAGTTTGTCCAAAAATCCATGCAAAGAAGCCAGAGCCAGGGATTTGGTAGATATTTTATACATTTTATCGTACAAAGTTAGACTTAGCATTGATTAAAATGTATTTACAATGAAGAAAGAACAATAGCTTCAGTATAGAATATTTTTAATGCGCTTTTTTGACATTTTTTTTTATTTTTCAATTCTGACATATAGTCCCTGGCTATGGTTATCTTCCCCTGCCGCCTGCTGGCGCCACTGACAGGGCCATTCCTCCTGCGGCCTATGCAGATTTTGGTGCTAACTCGATAGTCTCAGCTGCTCCACTGGCCCTTCCTGCCCCTCATTCTGTCACCCCTCGTAATGATAATGGGACCAGCGCCCTTACGCTAGCAACAGCATCACATCACCTTCAGAGAGATACATTAGCAAGAGCAGCAGGTCAAACTCTTGGTGGGTGTCTCTGTTTATATCAATTTATTATGATTGTTTTTACATTGTCTTTTAATGTTTGTCCAGTTGCTTTCATTTTAAGAAATATTAACATACTTATGCAGGAGTTATGAACAGTCATTGAATCTCATTTGTGAATTGGAAATGTTTGAATAGACTGTATGATAGGATAAAGAAAATGTTTGAATAGATTGTAGGATAGGATAAGGGAAATATTTGAATAGACTGCAGGATAGGATAAGGAAAATATGTGAAAAGATTGTAAAATAGGATAAAGGAAACATTTGAATAGATTGTAGAATAGGATTTGGAAAATATTTGAGTAGATTGTAGGATAAGATATAGGAAATATTTCACTAGACTACAGGCTAGGATAAGGGAAATATTTGAGTAGATTGTAGGATAGGATGAGGGAAATATTTAAATAGACTGCAGGATAGGATAAGGAAAATATTTGAATAGATTGTAGAATAGGATAAAGGAAACATCTGAATAGATAGTAGAATAGAATATGGGAAATATTTGAGTAGATTGTAGGATAGGATGAGGGAAATATTTGAAAAGATTGTAGGATAGGGTATGAGAAATATCTGAATAGGTTGTAGAAAATAAGATAGGGAAATATCTTAATAGATTTTAAGATAGGATATGGGAAGTATTTGAATAGATGTGTAGCATAGAATATGGGATATATTTGAATAAATTATAGGATAAGATAAGGGAAATATTAGAATAGACCACATATAGGATAAAAGAAATATTTGAATAGATTGTAGGATGAGATTATAGACATATTTTGATAGATTCTAGGATGGGATATGGGGAATATTTGAATAGAATGTAGAATAGGGGGACATATCGGAATAGATTGTAGGCCAGTAAAAGAGAATTATTTGAAAAGGCTAATCTAATTAGTGAGTTCTATTATCACAGTACTAGAGACAGATCCAAAGGTGCTTCAATCTCCTCCATAGTATCTCCAAAAATACAAAAGCTATTGTTAATCAAACATCTTTGCTCTAAGTTAAATAAATGCTTAAGTCTGGCAGCTCCAGACCTGAATTCCATGTTTACCAGTTGATTGGAGAGGGGTAGGGGGAGGTAGTACTTTATCATTGCAGTAAGAGTTCAATGTGGCTGTTCTTGTAATTTTGAAATAGACTTATAATTGAACTTATTTTTATTTCTTTTCCTTTACATTCATTATTATTTTTAATTAGGGGTTATAATGTATTTTTCTTCAAAGCAGATTAGTTATTGAGACAGGCTAGTAATTTATATTTTGCAAATGACTAAGTTACTGTTGCATGTCTTAGTTATATCATTGATGAGTAGTATAGAAAGACTAAATTCTGCATGGCTGTTTTTAGAAACCTGGCTATGATTTAACTGTTTCTTTCTTCCTTCCTATTTTGTTTCTTTCTTCCTTCCTATTTTGTTTCTGATCTTACATTCACAATTTCTGTCCAGCGTAAACTTCACATTACACACTCTATCATTCACTGTATGTACATTTTAAATTATAGCCATCAGCATCTTAGATTTAAAAATGATTTTCAGAAATGCATCATTCTGTCTTTTCTGGAAAAAATACTTTTGACAAATTCTCATTGTTGTAATGTCCTGTGACGAAAGCGCAGATTATAATGGTGGTGAGCTGAAAAATTTTAAAACATGAGGATGATATTTATGAAATACAATTGCAGTCTTCCCCATCCCAGCTGGATGACTGGTGATATGAAGATCTAATATTTCTCTCACAAATATAAAATTTACTGTTGTGCTGTATTTGCACACACAGAAATCTACACTTCTTCTTCATGTTCACTCGCCAAAACTCTGAAAGTGGAATCAGTTCATCACCACAAAGATAATACCACTTGTTTTTGTCTTGCAAGAAAGACCGTACTACTCACAAAAAGTAATCCTACACCCGGCTATCTCTTGGCCCAGCAGTAATCAACAACATGACTGTTCAGTCCCTGTTGATAAGACAAAAGTCTTCTCTCAGCTATTTATTCCCTAACTTCTGAACCATGTGACAAGTCTTCAGTCAACTTTGTTAAAGTCTTCAGTTGGGGAGGAGGGGGGAAGGGATTCAATATCTGGTTCAACCTATTTCTTGGTAAACTGAGTTCTTCTTTTCCTTTGATCAACCTTATAATGTGTACAACTACTATTCTTAGTTGCCTTCTACTAAGTCTGTCCTGTAAATCGGATCTACATATAAAACTGGAGTCCTGAGACAAAAACCAGAGTCCAGAAAAGAATGTACAACTAAGCCTCTCTTCCGGAGTTTACATCTGGTAAATACAAACAAAAACAAACAAACATAATTTTCACAAGCTTGAACAAGACTTCACATTGTGCTGAAATTCACTATCATGTATTTGCACATCTGCAAATCATTTTAACTATTTCAGTGTGAGCAGTTGGTACTTACTTCTTTGTATTCTGTAATCCTGAGCTTATAGGTTAAAAAAAAAATACTTCAGTCAGAAGTTCAACAGAGACATTATGAAACATAAGTAGTTGAATAATTATTAGGTAGGTAAGTTGTACCCCACCAGGACATCTCACAAGCGATAAACAGCTGGTAACACAAAGTGCCACCATGCGGATGAGGATCACCTGTGGAGAGATCCCGAAAACCCCATTTAACCTTTAGGCTTTACTTAGGGGCTGACTATATGTAGGGCTACCAGCAAAAGCCAAGGTGGTGCTTCAAAATAACGAAACATTGCATCCCACATGAGGACATTTATATAATGTCTGTCTGTGTTACCAATATTGACAAAGACTCTTGGGAGAGAAAAGCTGCAGACTGACTTCTATGAAGGCAGACAGTGACAGACAGACTGTCACACTTTTGTAAGTGGCTAAATACAGCAAGCTTTAGAGAGGAGACGTCTGAGAGAAAACCAGCCTATCATCGTTTCTATTAGTTCCTACACAAAGACACAACGGGGGATTTCTCATAATGTTCCTCCGAACTAGGTACTCATTTCAAAAGGCTGTGTCCATCCCAGACTTGCAAGGTTTATAATAAAGAATCCCAACCTTGATGAGGGTTTGAAGCCAGAATCATCTGGCTTGGAGGCAAGTGGGCTCACTATTTCTCTTCTACCTGTCCACATTCCTCCAAGTATACTGTTTAAGGGGGAAATTTCTTCTTCTTCTTTTTCTTCTTCTTCTTCTTCTTCTTTTTCTTGTGTGCGACTGGTTTCGTGACACCTGTCTGAACAAGATAGGATGCAGACTTGGTCTTAGGAGAGTTCTTGTGAAAATCTCTTCTTCTTCTACTTGTTATTGTTTTCTTCTTCTTCTTCTTCTTTTCTTCTTCTTCTTTTTTCTGCTTCTTCTTCTTTTTTTCTTCTTCTTCTTCTTTTCTTCTTCTTCTTCTTCTTCTTCTTCTTCTTCTTCTTCTTCTTCTTCTTCTTCTTCTTCTTCGGTCTCCTCCTCCTCTTCCTAATCATCTAATGTAAGACTATCTGGCACATGGATCATTGCCAGTTGTATTGTATTTATGATCTGTCTATGCTGGGGCTTGAACCTGATGCCCATGACGATCGCCATTTTCAAAATGTCAGCCCCTGACATGTTAGCCTTCTCCATTTCTTCCCTTCCCCGATCCCACTAAACTGGAACAAAGACGTCACTTAGATTTTTCTCAGTGCCACAAGCTCTATAAGTCAGCTGACAGGAAGTGACTAGAGGTCACCTAGTTTCATTTGAATATGGCTCGGTCACTCTCCATGGAATGACTGATCACCCACTGAAAATGTTGCATAACTTCTATAGCCCCAGCGACAGCCCTCAAAGATCATTGCCACACTTGTGCTTACGATAAGGTCCCTCAATGTTTAGTTAAACCTACAACTTTCGGAGCATGAGGTAAATGTTCTAATCAGGCATTTATTTTTCTAGAAAAAAAAAAGAAAGACGCAGGTGCTCATCACAACGTGTCTAAAAAAAAAAAGGTGGCCAGTACTGAATACTGTTGCATACTGCCCCCACCCCCTCCACCCCACCCCCAAAAAAACTGGATCTAACCAATCCAGCAATGAGACATCCTAATAAACAGTAGGTGTTTCATAAACTGTTTCACATTTTAGTTTAAATTAAATATAATTATCACATTCGAAAAAATACTGACAGTGGGATTTTTCTGACCAATACAACATCTTTGGCATAGGTGTTGCAAACGCGCTCGATAATCCTAGGATACCGCTGCGGGCAGTTTGGCAGCAGACTGCCTGCTATTGGTGTTGACACTAGTGTCGAAAGCTGATTGTTCAGGATGCTGTGGCAACCTAAACAGTGTAGATTTGCCTAGCCAACCTGCAACAGCCTGGACATGCTGAAATTGGTTCTGCAACATCCTGTAAGGAAAACACAACTGATTAGCCCAGTTTTGGAGGCAACCCGGCCACGTAAACATAGGTACCCAACAATTTGAGAATGTTCAAGAAACTTTTCTGAGAATAAAAGGCAGTGTCACAGGGAACTGTCCATTCCCACCTATATGTCGTGGTCTGGAACAGTTGTTTTTAACATGGGCAAGGAATTTAAAACTGTATTTATAACTGAAATATAGGTCCCCCGTGTGGGTTCCGGGGCCCTATTGTGGGGAAAACAAGAATAGACCCACTGCCTCCCCAAAAGCATGTCGTAAGAGTCGACTAACTGGGGAGCTTCCTTTGAAGTCGGAGTGCATCTGCCTGAGAGGCAAGGAACCAGCAGTCTGCATTCAATTGAATCAGATCTGTAAAACTGATGCACACGCAACACTCAGGTTCTGGAACAGGACTGCAGTCCAGAAGTGGACGAACAACCAGAACTTTACACCAGAGTTTACAGCTGGTGAACGCGAAGAAGAAGAAGATAACTGAAATAATCTGTTATCTTACCTAACAGTTTTTTAAAGTAGAATTTTAAATTAAAAAACATTTTTTTTAAGTATTTATAAAACAACAAGCCTAGGTTATTTTTTGTTTGTTTGTTCCATGAGCAGTTTGTACATCTACTGTTAAAAATCTCAAAAATAGGATAACATCATGCTAATAGTGTTCAAGGGTATTTTGCTGTTCTCCCTTTTTAATCAAATTTGTTTGTAAGTTGGGGTGGGGAAGTGGGGCATAGGGGGCCTTTTCTTATAAATTCAGGGCTTTGCTGGGGGGGGGGGGGGGGGGGGGGGGGGGTTAGGCGGAACTACCTGGAGAAAAAATGTTCTAAACCATTGGCTCAGAATATGTGAATGCCCTGCGTCTCATATCCCATTGGCAGTAAGTATTACTAATACACACAATCCCATGTTTACCTGTGGGTCTTCACTCAAACTAAACTTGACCACCAGGTCTGATACTTTAATTTTAATTCACCCCCCTACAATGGAAACCTGGGAGTTCCTGGGAAACTCCCAGTATTCTTGGGGTATTGTGGTTTGAAATGAATTAGGGGATACAATAAGAAGAGACCATTTGCGTGCCCTGGCCTGAAATAAAACTGATCTTTGTCGGTCTCGACCGCCTCAGAGACACTACAGTTAGACCCCTACAACATTAGATATTCCTGGGAACTCCCCAATTGTCCATTGTTTGGGGTGAATTGAAATTAAAATTCCTCGATTGAATGTTTCCCTGTGAAGACATGGGATTCCCTAATCTAGTATCATTGCAACTGTACCAGTGTGTCACACTGAAATGGTTCAGTGACACTTTAATGAATTAAACAGATAAATATTAAAATATAACTGGGACAATAAATAGCCAGGAAACATGTATGTATAGAAATGAAGGTGAATATTACAAAATTAAAATGTCAAATAAAAAGTCTTTTAACAAAGTAAGAACGTCTAAAAATAATCAGAGCTGCATATTTTGACATGTGGAGAAACCGAATGCTCCATTAGGAGCCATCCTAGAGAGAAGGTGACAGGCAGATCTGCAAGTGGAAGACTGGATTAATTTGGAGGGTGACTCACCGTGTGGACTGTAAGGAAAGTATGACATTGAGTTGCCACTGTAAGACATAGAGAGGTGTGGAAACAACTGTAGTCAACCTTCGTGCTGAAGATGACGTGATCTGAGAATGCTGTGGATAAATTGCAGCCATCCTTAATGATGAAGAAAGCATATGTGAGAAACAGCAAGTGTGGAAGATCTGCTACAACTGAGACATTCTGGTAGCAAGTGTGGAAGATCTGCTACAGCTGAGACATTCTGGTAGCAAGTGTGGAAGATCTGCTACAGCTGAGACATTCTGGTAGCAAGTGTGGAAGATCTGCTACAGCTGAGACATTCTGGTAGCAAGTGATCTTTTGCTGATTATTACTTGCGTAATTTTTTTTTCATCGTTTTTTTTAAAACATGAAATTAGATGTAGAATTAATGTCATCTGTGCTAGCACACAGTTACTAGAGATGGACCTAGTGCTAGCACACAGCTACTAGAGACAGACCTTATGCTAGCACACAGCTACTAGAGACAGACCTTATGCTGGCACACAGCTACTAGAGACAGACCTTGTGCTAGCACACAGCTACTAGAGACAGACCTTATGCTGGCACACAGCTACTAGAGACAGACCTTGTGCTAGCACACAGCTACTAGAGACAGACCTTATGCTAGCACACAGCTACTAGAGACAGACCTTATGCTAGCACACAGCTACTAGAGACAGACCTTGTGCTGGCACACAGCTACTAGAGACAGACCTTTTGCTGGCACACAGCTACTAGAGACAGACCTTGTGCTGGCACACAGCTACTAGAGACAGACCTAGTGCTAGCACACAGCTACTAGAGACAGACCTAGTGCTAGCACACAGCTACTAGAGACAGACCTAGTGCTAGCACACAGCTACTAGAGACAGACCTAGTGCTAGCACACAGCTACTAGAGACAGACCTAGTGCTGGCACACAGCTACTAGAGACAGACCTTTTGCTGGCACACAGCTACTAGAGACAGACCTTTTGCTGGCACACAGCTACTAGAGACAGACCTTTTGCTGGCACACAGCTACTAGAGACAGACCTAGTGCTAGCACACAGCTACTAGAGACAGACCTTGTGCTAGCACACAGCTACTAGAGAGAGACCTTCTGCTGGCACACAGCTACTAGAGACAGACCTTGTGCTGGCACACAGCTACTAGAGACAGACCTAGTGCTAGCACACAGCTACTAGAGACAGACCTAGTGCTAGCACACAGCTACTAGAGACAGACCTAGTGCTAGCACACAGCTACTAGAGACAGACCTAGTGCTAGCACACAGCTACTAGAGACATAACCTATTGCTAGCACACAGCCAGTGGAGATCCACTTTTGTTGTCTTCTGTCAGGAGAGACCCTTGATACCCAGCCAGCAATATTTCAGTTACCATGGCTTCTTGAGTTGTCAGAAATGAGTATAGCTTATATGAGTATATCTTATAGGAGTAAATTTTATATGAGTGTAGCTTAAATGTGTTATAGCTGAAATGAGTAAAGTTTAATTGAGTATAGCTTTAATGAGTATAGGTTATATGAGTATAGCTTATATAAGTATAGCTTATATGAGTATAGCTTATATAAGTATAGCTTATATGAGTTTAGCTTAAATGATATACCCTAATAAAGTCTTTCACAGCCAGGCAGAAATCTTTCTCTTACAAACACCCATGCTGAAAGCCAGTGTGGCTTCGAAGCTTTATGCTTTGTCTCTGCCCCGAAGGTCTTGGGTTCGAATCAGCATTGAGTAAATTTGTTTTCAAAAATCATCTTGCTTTCCAGGCCGCCCCAGCTCACAATGGGTATCAGGCAAAGTCCTAAGAAGTAGAGGTGGCCATTGTGATGTAGACCCTATTACTCATTGAGGGTCAAATGTTCTTGAACATACCAGTCATGCTGTAAATGTTTGATGCACACTGGCCTTTACCAACATCAATGCCCGGTATATATTTTATACCCAAGATCTGCCTGGCTCTCTAGTGTAGTTGGCTAAACCGGATTGCGCAGTGACCGGGTGACGAACTCCTTGTGGTCCTGGTTCACTCCCGGGGGTAGGCAGAAAAGCCACATTTCTCCCAGATTTACGGTATTTATCATGGAATCAAGACCGAAAGGTTGCGATATCCATAATACCGAGCCTAAGGGTTAACAACTCATGGCTTCTGGATACTAAAAAAAAAAAAAAAAAAAATTTACCCAAGATGTCTCCAGTATGCTGGGCTCACTTTTTTGCTTTGCAACTCCTGCCTCTTGCAAGAACCATACCCCACCCTCAACTTTTTTAGACCACTGCAGTGCTTAATATAGCAAACACACTTTAGCCTAATATCTTAAGAGGGGCAAATGCAACCTGTAAATCGAAATGTATGGAAGGGCAGACCACACCCTTAACCTTGGCTCTCGAATAGAAGCTCCGTCAGCCGGACAGACAGAGCACTGCTCTTCTGCAGCACGGTTTGTTCCTAAGTGTTGGTGTTACCTGTCCTTTGTAGTTAGCAAAGTAGGCTGAGTGAGGGATCGTGCTGCTGCACGGGCAACACAATAAGTCCTCAACTGGTTGCCTTTTACTACATGCTAGTTTAAGGGCAGTGCGCCCCTATTCCCCCCCCCCCCCACCCCCCCCCCCCACAATTGGGTCCCCAGAACTTACTGATGGAAACATATATTCGCATAATAACATATTCAAATAAATAATATATTTATACAATGTCTGTTATTAAAGTGGTATTTATTGCATTATATTCGTATATGTTTATGTAAGTACATAGTAAGAAATGTTCTTTTTGGCGTTTATTTATGTAGTGTACTAATCATCTAACATAATAACCAGTTGATATTATAATAATTTACCTGCTGTAAAGTAAGTAAAGGATACTGTTTAACGCCTCTAGTGCAACAAGTATTTTGGGTGTAGTCAACACCTTACTACCCGCCTTTACCTCTCAGTCATTTCCCAGTGCCTATTTGATGCTGGGCCAACCAGAAGCCAAGGTAACTTTTTCTTAAACCAGTGTGAAGAGTCAGCCTAAAATGGGTACTATAAAATCTTTTAGAGTGTAAAAGAAGTGAACTTTCAAGCATACTTTTCACCACATCAGCCACACAATAGTCTTACAGTATTCAAATGGTTTTATTTAATTTGTCCTTTGATGTTTGTAAATAGGAGCTACAGTACTGGGCAGTTATGGATCATACCCGACCACCACCTCCCCTCTGAACAGGGCATTTTCCACAAACTCTCCACCGAATCCGATGGACATGTTCTCACAAGAAAGTGTGACCTACATTCACCACAATACAGCAACAACTCCACAACCAGGGGCGTTCACTGCTTTTGGATTAGGAAGGGTATGTATGAGTTGTCTTGACATGATATTTTTACTTACACACTGACTAAGTCGCTCCTCTTTTACCTTGGGGTGTAGAGATTTGCCAGAGAGATCGTCAGACTTCTCTATCAGCAGTTTTCATTTTCGCTTTGTTAAATTCCAGTCCTCTATCGGTTAGGGACTTTCAGATGTTGTTGCCTTTCCAGCCAACCCTGGGTCACCCTGGGGGTTTGGTGTTCCCTGGTTCTTGGTCTGCCACGGTGGCCACTTCTCTCCCATTCTGCATACAGATCGAAAACATCGTAACCTCGACTGATCCATTGGGTTTCAAGATCGTGATGTAGTGTCTGGTTGCGACAGGATTTTTAGTTCGAGAGATACTGGGTTTGTGCAC
The DNA here is from genome assembly GCA_905116865.2 of Candidula unifasciata. Classification (NCBI taxonomy): domain Eukaryota; kingdom Metazoa; phylum Mollusca; class Gastropoda; order Stylommatophora; family Geomitridae; genus Candidula; species Candidula unifasciata. The sequence continues at coordinate 290,525 of CAJHNH020008576.1, read as the reverse complement.
TGGGCTGAGATTCTCAATAGGGGACCTATGAAAGGAGCCTGGGACACTTAAAGAGATATCTCTGTGCGTTTAACCTGATTTTTATTTTGAAAATAATAGTTATCTCTAGTATCATTGTTTCTCTGCCTTGCCAGGTAGTAGTGTAATGCTAACTGTTCATCCCAGATTTAGGTTCAGAGTTAGTTGATAAACATCATTAGCCTGGAAATATCTTTAGAGAATCACAAATGTAAAGTTGAAAACTATTTTTTTTTAGTAAAAACTACTGCTAAAAAGAAATAGTGGTTAAGTATAGCCTTAATGTACAGTTTGAAATAGAAATTATAAGATTACTTTTGCCTAGAATAAATTTAAGCAGTGGAGTTACAGCTATTATTTATATGTACACACAGAAATAAAGGAATCAAAAGAAGAATTAATTAATCAAGAAATGACATCATTGCACTTAGGACATTCCCACATGTGCTCTATCCCCTTTTTCAGCAGTTGATGAAGAGTCGATATAATAATAGTACCAGTTGCAACCTGACTAAAAAAAAAAAAAAATAACCCTTAAAATCTCCTTTTTGTTGAATATGTTCCAGAACCTTTACTCACTTACACTGTGCTGCTCTTAAGCCATTGGAAAGCTGCTATTACTGCCTCCACCTCCATTCTCATACTAGCTGTAGTGACATTGTACATGAGGCTCTCTGTTTTAAAACAGTGCCCATTCACCTTTGCAATAAATCCCACCCACTCTTCTTACCTCTTACCACAGACCCATCTGTGTATATAATGATCTCACCGGGATGTGAATTTTCATTGATCAGCTCTTGTACCGCTGACTCTGTTTCACCAGCTATCCATTCCTGGGATACTCTGTTTTACCACCTATCTATTCCTGGCATACTCTGTTTCACCAGCTATCTATTCCTGGCATACTCTGTTTCACCAACTGTTTATTCCTGGCATACTCTGTTTCACCAGCTATCCATTCCTGGCATACTCTGTTTCACCAGCTATCCATTCCTGGGATACTCTGTTTCACCAACTGTTTATTCCTGGCATACTCTGTTTCACCAGCTATCCATTCCTGGCATACTCTGTTTCACCAGCTATCCATTCCTGGGATACTCTGTTTTACCACCTATCCATTCCTGGCATACTCTGTTTCACCAGCTATCCATTCCTGGCATACTCTGTTTCACCAGCTATCTATTCCTGGCATACTCTGTTTCACCAGCTATCCATTCCTGGCATACTCTGTTTCACCAGCTATCCATTCCTGGCATACTCTGTTTCACCAGCTATCCATTCCTGGGATACTCTGTTTTACCACCTATCTATTCCTGGCATACTCTGTTTTACCACCTATCTATTCCTGGGATACTGCGTTTTACCACCTCACTATGTGCATACTCTGTTTCACCAGCATATCCATTTCTATACTACTTTTGCCACCTGCAATTTAAGCATACTCTGTTTCACCACCTATCTGTTCCTTGCTCTGTTTCACAAGGCTATTCATGCATACTCTGTTCACTGCTATCTATTCCTGGGATACTCGTGTTTTACCACCTATCCATTCCTTGGCATACTCTGTTTCACCAGCTAGGACAGAAGTACTCTGTTTGCCACCTATGTATTCAATTGGCATGTCTGTTTCACCAGCTATCCATTCCTGGGATACTCTGTTTCGACCTATCTATTCCTGGCATACTCTGTGTTTACCACCTTCTAATTCCTGGCATACGAGATACCAGCTATCTATTCCTGGCATACTCTTGTTTCACCAAAATAATCAGCTCCTGGCAGACTCTGTTTCACCAGCTATCCATTCCTGGCATACTCTGTTTCACCAACTGTTTATTCCTGGCATACTCTGTTTCACCAGCTATCCATTCCTGGCATACTCTGTTTCACCAGCTATCTATTCCTGGGATACTCTGTTTCACCAGCTATCTATTCCTGGCATACTCTGTTTCACCAGCTATCCATTCCTGACATACTCTGTTTCACCAGCTATCCATTCCTGACATATCCGTTCAACATTGCTACCACTCTGTGCAAGTTTGTTTTGCTGGGTGACACTGCGATCCATTCCTCACCATGTGCAACTTTGTCAGTAGCATAAACATTTCTAATAGCGACTTCTGCTTGTGCCATCTAAGAGCCACCTCTTTTCAGCCAGTGTCCCTTGTTCTCCATAAGGCCTCATGCAGAAGGTGTTCCCTGTCCATTGCAACTCTAACGTACATTTTCACCTGTAAAACCTTGTATCTTTCATACAAGGACAGAAGTGCAAGTAAGTGCCACATGTATACAATTGGCATGTCTCATATAGTCCCAAAATGACTCACATGGTTTCGATTTGCCTGTGTTTCAGCTTCTCAATTTGGATACGAGATAATGTTAACACTTCTTATACTCTTGTCACCAAAATAATCAGCTGCTGGTAGAGTGAATTGAGCATTTTCTGCTCTGTGTCCACCGATGCCATCACCTTGAAAGCATTGAGTCCTTTCCTTATCTATAAAACTACCTCTTCTAAATGGTATTTGAAAGACATGACTGTTGTCAAAAGAATTCCTTGATATTTTAGTGAATTATTTCTCTTTATGTTACTATCGTTTATTGTGAAGTTCAGCATCACATATTTAGCAGTTCTATCCGTGCTAAAAGGCAACACTAACAATATATACATTTAAAGTTTTAGGAACAACCACATTGTAACCTGCTGCCTCTAAAAAGCATGAATTCCAGATTTCATTAAAGCAACATATGACATAGTTTGGCTTTATAACTTACAGAAGAATCCTTAGAATTCTTTGGAATGCCAAAAAGAGCAATCCAGATGTGTTGAAAGAGGTTAGGGCTCGAAGACAGTTTATCACGAACATCAGAAAGAGACGGTCTTTATTTTTTGTAATGTTATGAGAAGAAAAAAAAAAACTGTAAGATGTTATGACTACTGGAAAAATCTGTGGATAAAGAGGAAGACATAATGTGAGATGATTCTTGACAGTCTTATGTCATGGCAGGAAGGGTGTCGGCAGATGAACCCAGACATGTTGTTGAAGATCATGGGGAGACATGATCGTACATGAGTCTGGAAGGAACTTTATGATGATGATAACTCTGCCATCAGTAGACAGTCTACCACAATGAGCAATGATTTGCAGGACCAAGCAAGAATGAAACCAACCATGAAAATGATAGACAGCAGGAATGACTGAGTCCCTGCCATTACCGTAATCAAACCACTAGACACCAGAATTGCCTTTTGGGAACTAGAAACGGAATCAGTAGAGAAACAAGATTATTAAAGCCTTGAGAGAATGAGGCACCTGGGTGTAACCAGAGGGTCTGGCCGACTCACTACACTAAGAGGAGAGGCAAGACGGACATATAACTAGATTACAACTAGTACCATCAGTATTGAAACTCTGGGCTGGCTGCTGAAGATGAGGACGCAGCACACATGGGAATGCCCAGAGTGCTGTGATGTCAGTTCTTGACTCAGCTCAACTCAACCCAGCGTGACACCAAAATGTGTAATACATGTATGCTTTCTCTCTTTAAGTTTTACTCCAGGTTTCTTAGCTAATAGGACTCTAACAGTCAGTTCTTCTTCTTCTTCACTTCCTCTTTTACCGCTTTGGGTGTCGAAGGAGATATAAGGTTCTGTTTCTGGCTCTTCTGGCCGCCTCGACCATAGGCACATCGTGCTGTTGTAGAGCTTCTCTGATGTTATCCTTCCATCTTGTTCTTGGTCTATCTCATGCTCTACGTCCTTCTTCTCTTTCCATGTATGCTTTGTATGGTATGGTGTCACAAGGCATTCTCTCTAAGTGGGCAAACCATTTCACTTGCTGTCTTTGTATGTAATTTAGAATTGGTTCTGTGCCGACTTTTTCTCTTATAATCTCATTCCTGATCTTATCTCTTATGGTCACTCCTACAGCCCTTCTCAGACATACATAGTCAGTTAAATATTATAATTTACATACAAAAGCCTAATGCTGTCATCAGGTCAACTACTTGGTATACATATTAATGCCATTATTTGTTTAATAATCATCATAGTTAATTTCTACTTCTGCCATTATGCGTTGTGGGAAAGGACAGTTTGCGATCCATTGCTTGATGGGAATCAATGACTATTGTCATTCTGTGTCGATGTAGAAGCTTTTTAATGTCATCAATCCATATCTGCTAGGGCAACCTCTTGATTTCAATTAAGATCTTTTCATGCGTTGGTAGTTTCTTCTGGCTTGCTAGATGCCCAAATTTTTTGATTTTCTATTTCTCAATGAATTTGCTGCATGGTAAATTGTTCCTAGTCGTTTGATAATATCATTTCTAACTTTGTCTCGTATGGTAAAGCTGGCAGATTTTCTCAGGCTTCTCATTTCATAGGTGTTAATTTTATGTCAGTTGGGCTTTGATAATGCCCAAGTCTGGCACTGATAGTCGAGTGTTGGTATAAATATGATATTTATAGTCTATTTTTTGGCGCTCATGCTTATGTTTAGATGTCCTAATAATGATGTCAGTTTGTATATAAGTGCACTGGCTTGTTGGCATCTTGTTTCTATTTCCTGATCTGTTCTCCCGTCCTCCAAAAATAAACTTCTAAGAAATTTAAATTCTTCAACTTGCTTTAGATATTTAGTGTAAAGGGTAAGTTAATTTACATACCACTGTTTGTCAGTACTTTCAACAGTTAATAGGAAATTTATATTTAAACAGTCTTTACAACCAGCTTTTGATGTGCTGGTAGCACTTGATTGGTTGATGATATAAACAATAATGTACTGTGTATTTCTAAAACACCAGCCATGGTAGAGTTGTCTTTCAACATAATTCTCACTGTCCACATTCCACTGAATTTGAGCACTTACATTTTTCTATGTTATTATGTTGGTATACCTTAATTTCTCATAAATTGTTTTTTCTTTCTTTAAATTTCGTTCTCTTTGAGAACCTAAATGAATTTGCATTGCCTTGCAAAATGTTCACTTGAATTAGCAGAATCCTTCATAAATATCCCAAATTAATTAAATCATATTTTATTAGTATGACATTTGTCATACCTGTATTAGCAATAATTTTCTTCTGCCTAAGATTCATTATCTGGCAATACTACCTTCTTGTTCACATCTTTTTTTAATCATAATATGTATTCTTACTTTCTCAGTCAATCATTGCTTGGATTATTGCCACATTCTCAAAATTACCACAAATTTTTTTTTTTTTACAAGCACCATCGCTCATTTATAATTGCAAGAATGTATTAACCATGACATTACTGCCAGTTCCTTGACTTTTTTAAAATAACAATTTGTCCTTACCAGGGTCTTTTAGCAACAAATTTTAATGCTGGTTTTCACTGATGGCAGATGAAGAAAAACATAAACTAACATGTAAAAAAGAATTGAAACACAGGTATCAATCTAGTAGTGCATTAGTTAGAGTTACCTTCCTTGATTCTAGTATCTGCTATGCCTAGTAGAGTGTTTTTTTTCTTGTAATAAGTAGTAATTCATGTTTTGTCTGTGGCTTTCGGTAATTTAAAAAAATGTCAACACTAATATACATTGTTTCTGTGTGGATTGGTTCCCTGTCAGCTTAACTAGCTTATCTTTCATTTGTTAGAATGTTTACTCTTTTGTGTGTAGTTTGATTCATTATAATTTCATTGTTCTTATTGACTATAATACTAAAGATAGTCTTTCTTTTATCTGTTTTGTGTAATAATATGACAGTAACTGTTAAATTCGTTTACTTGTTGAAACTGTATATCTCAGTCTCTATATCATTTTTGTTTAGACAATAACACACACTTGTACAAAATAGTCAAATAGGGTTGTGGTTTAGAGGATAGTAAGCATGTTTCACAATTCTTGATGCACGTGAGTTCAATTTCTAAGGCTGACAGTTTATAAAAATACCTCCTGACTTTCAAACAGTGGTAGAAGAGTCGCACCTTAGAAAAGTTTAGGGTGTCATCACATAATTTTCTTTATGGATGATTTATGTAACTCAGCCAATTTCCATTGTGAAAATAGTGCAAAATTTCTTCTAATTAATACTATGATAAATAAAGCAGCTCATAAATGCACTATTTGTACAAATGTTGTGCTACCAGTGCCAGATATTGACACTCTTAGAAAAACATGAACCCAAAATGACAACATGTGAGATGTGATGAATAAGAAATGCTGTGGGACAAAACGAGACGAGACAGCGTCATAAACAAAGAACTAAGAAAAATAGTGGGCACAGTATCGGTAAACGATTTGATAGAACATCAAAGAATCAACTGGTTTAGTCATCTGGTCAGAATGGAACAAAATGAGCCAGCAGGTAGAGCGTGCTGCATGGGAACAGCAGTCTATAGGGCAAGAGGCAGATAAAGAAAGAAATGGGTTGAAGGAATAAAAGAGACTATACATAAAGACAGTTTGACATTAAAAAAGACTTTAAAAAATTAACAAATCACAGGAAACTACATCTTACTCCTCTCTGGGGCCCTCTATAAGTACTAGGACAGAACAAGAAGAACAGTACAATAAGCAGTGCTTATAGTTCTGTGATGATTACTAATATAATAATTATTATTATATATCATCATCATCATCAACATCATCATCCTCATCGTCAGTTTAAAGAAAAGTCATGTTAACTTGCCAAAGGAAAAATTGCAGTTATGATCATCATCAAGTGCCTTGTCAGCTGCCATAGTTAACTTGCCAAAGGGAAAATTGCGGTTATGATCATCATCAAGTGCCTTGTCAGCTGCCATAGTTGTTCATGCATCGCCACAGCTCTTGGTCTTTGGTGTTCTGGATTCTGGCGTTACTATTGTTGTTGTTAGGGATAAAGGAGAGAATCATCTTGCTCTAAAGATGAAATATTTTAGCCATATTACATGCGATTAGCAAAATTAATAGCAGAAGGTGGTGCCAGGATGGAGCGGCAAAAGCTAACCAACAGGAAGATGGGCACAGGATATAAGTGACTCCTTGAGTATGAAAGTACATGAGCAAGGAAAGCTGGAAGGGCCAGGCAGACCGTGATGAGAGTGATGTTCTGAAGAGTACCTGCTACATGATGATGATGATGATGATGATGAAAAGATTAAACATTCACAGATGGGTTGAGAGTTGAGCATCTTAGAAGAAGATCATTAAATAGATTCTACGGCAACAGTGGTCATGAAATCTCAAGCACTAGTTATGGAAGACTTTTTCTTAATGGAAACGGCTTACTGGTCAGTTCAGTGCCATGGGTTGTGGTTGCAATGGGTTGTGGTTGCCATGGGTTGTGGTTACCATGAGTTGTGGTTGCCATGTCTCACTGTACCACAGTATCTGACTCTTGCATAGTAAAATATCATCCTTGGAAAGGGGAAAATATGCCTGTATATTATAATCATTTCAAGTCTTGATGTGGTTTTACTAAAAATATAAATCATCTCTAATGCTCTCAACTCACCGTCCATTTCTGAATCATTCTAAAAATAATATAATTTACCAGCTGTCTTCTGTCAGAGAAGAATGTTATACAGTGTACATACAAATAAGCCAGATCTGTAAAATGTATGTGCATGCAGAACTCAGGTACTGGAACAAGACTACAGTCCAGGAGCAGACAAACAACCAGAACATTCTGCCAGAGTTTACAGCCAGTGAACGTGAAGAAGAAGAAGCAGAAGAAAGAGCAAACAAAAGATTTTTACAACTTCTATCAACATTTCGATGAGGCAGTGGGAGGAAGAGAAGAAGAACAAGAAAAAAAAAATTTGTTATGATTAACATGCTGTCTTATCAAATATGAAAGCAACATTTTCCTCATAATCATCATGTGCCGTGCTGTAAGGCCTAGGCTGCCATGTTGCGCCATCTCACTTGATCACTAGAATTACAAATCAGTTCAGTGTTTTTATCTCACACCAACCATCTGGCCAGGCCATCCAGGTATTTATCTCATTGCCTTCCTTTTGCTCTCTTTCCATCAATCATGCCAGTAGTTCTCGAGTCAGTTACTTCTCGAGTCAGTTACTTCTCGAGTCAGTTACTTCTCGAGTCAGTTACTTCTCGAGTCAGTTACTTCTCGAGTCAGTTACTTCTCGAGTCAGTTACTTCTCGAGTCAGTTACATCTCGAGTCAGTTACATCTCAAGTCAGTTACTTCTCGAGTCAGTTACTTCTCGAGTCAGTTACTTCTCGAGTCAGTTACATCTCGAGTCAGTTACATCTCGAGTCAGTTACTTCTCGAGTCAGTTACTTCTCGAGTCAGTTACATCTCGAGTCAGTTACATCTCGAGTCAGTTACTTCTCGAGTCAGTTACTTCTCGAGTCAGTTACTTCTCGAGTCAGTTACTTCTCGAGTCAGTTACTTCTCGAGTCAGTTACTTCACGAGTCAGTTACTTCTCGAGTCAGTTACTTCTCGAGTCAGTTACTTCTCGAGTCAGTTACTTCTTGAGTCAGTTACTTCTCGAGTCAGTTACTTCTCATAACGTGTCTACAAACATTGACTGTCTACACCTAAATGTTCTAATCTAATAAGTTAACAGCTTTTATCTGTCTCAATGAGGGCTGCTTCACCAATCTGCTACATGTTCATATTCTGTATAAGAAAATAGAAACTTGTGTAGAGAGTTATCTGTCTCAATGAGGGCTGCTTCACCAGTCTGCTACATGTTCATATTCTGTATAAGTAAATAGAAACTTGTGTAGAGAGTTATCTGTCTCAATGAGGGCTGCTTCATCAGTCTGCTACATGTTCATATTCTGTATAAGTAAATAGAATGTTACATAGAGAGTTATCTGTCTCAATGAGGGCTGCTTCACCAATCTGCTACATGTTCATATTCTGTATAAGAAAATAGAAACTTATGTAGAGAGTTATCTGTCTCAATGAGGGCTGCTTCACCAATCTGCTACATGTTCATATTCTGTATAAGAAAAAAGAAACTTATGTAGAGAGTTATCTGTCTCAATGAGGGCTGCTTCACCAGTCTGCTACATGTTCATATTCTGTATAAGTAAATAGAAACTTGTGTAGAGAGTTATCTGTCTCAATGAGGACTGCTTCACCAATCTGCTACATGTTCATATTCTGTATAAGTAAATAGAAACTTGTGTAGAGAGTTATCTGTCTCAATGAGGACTGCTTCACCAATCTGCTACATGTTCATATTCTGTACAAGTAAATAGAAACTTGTGTAGAGAGTTATCTGTCTCAATGAGGACTGCTTCACCAATCTGTTACATGTTCATATTCTGTACAAGTAAATAGAAACTTGTGTAGAGAGTTATCTGTCTCAATGACGACTGCTTCACCAATCTGCTACATGCTCATATTCTGTACAAGTAAATAGAATGTTACATAGAGGGTTATTAGGCAGTGGCCTGGAAGCAGGTTTTCTTTATTACACTGCACAGCTTTATGCATGTTCACCAAAATTGCCCGCAGGCCTTTCACGTAAAGTAGTTAAAGCAAAATCGTGTGTTAACTGTACATAAAACATGGCACCTGACAGTCATAATGTAGCTTTATTCTTTCTGGTACTTTTTCGTTTTATTATTTAGTTGTAGTTTGGCTCATTTTCTGTTGCGCCTCTAAAACATCAGTAGTGTTGATTTTTATTATCTTTCTTGATCAGATTAGATAATTTTTATTGTTATTATAATACTGTAGTAAAGTAAAGAACTCATTTCCATGCCTTGGGTGTATAAGACGTATGTTACAAAGGCCTTTTCCATGCCTTGGGTGTATAAGACGTATGTTACAAAGGCCATTTCCATGCCTTGGGTGTATAAGACGTATGTTACAAAGGCCATTTCCATGCCTTGGGTGTATAAGACGTATGTTACAAAGGCCATTTCCATGCCTTGGGTGTATAAGACGTATGTTACAAAGGCCATTTCCATGCCTTGGGTGTATAAGACGTATGTTACAAAGGCCTTTTCCATGCCAGATTTGTGTCCGGTATATGATGCTACACTCATAGTTTTGGGACATTGATTCATTCAGTATTCTCAGGAAGAAAAATTTGGAGGTGAAAATGTACCCAAATTATTTCAGGATCCTTGCCAGTGCTACAGAGTTTGTCTGCTGTGCTAAGAATATTCAGACTCAGGCTTGAGAAGTAGAATAAAGCACTTATGGGTTACTACCCTTGTGCCATGATATTGATCCGTTGTTCAAACCTAAACCCAACTTAATTTGATTAGAAATTCTAAGGACCATACAAGAATACTTCACGCTGTAAATGTTTAAAACAGCATAAAATTGAAGAACAATGTCATCATCAAGAATCTCACCATAGGTTTGTTGGGTTCTCTTTATGTTATAGTTTCTTCAACTTCTTATGCCACATCTAGCTGTAACACGAATCCTTTCTGCTAGGATTGTTACATTAACCCCCTCTATCTCTCTCATTGTACTATTTTAACTCAGTCGGACTCAGACGTTTATAAGTTGAAATAAATACTTCCTGGGATTAAACCCAAGACCAGTTAGCTACCACATCTCCCATAAGACATATGGTGTTAAACCTATACTTTCAAATGTTGACCTTTGTTTTGTATTAGCTCTATTGTCTTGTCTGTTGCGTTTTCGAGTCACAGTTTGTGCTGTATTTAAATAATGCATGGTTTCCTCAACTTACTTAGAGAGTTCCATTCAGATTTACTAGTTTTAAGAAACTGTTATTGTTTTTTTTTTTTAAACACTATTTTCATTTAAAAGGTTTTTAAATATTGTACATAAAACACAAACATTCAATTCATGTACATATAAATCATATAAATTGTGTACATAATGTAAAAAATACATACTATGTTCTCTATTGTATTTACTGTAGTAGAGTTATCTATCTTTATTTACTATTTTTATTTATCTATTTTGTGCGCGAATGGTAGTAGTTTGCATAGGTTGTAAGTCAAGGAGAAGGTACATAAACTTGGTGGGAAAGGAGGTAATACTCACACAGCTTATAAAAACAGTTTGCAAACGAAGAAAAACAGTGGTGTCATTTTACAAGCGTGTCATTTAAGACGATTAATTAGGAGTGTGCTAAAATCAGTTATGTGTGCCTTAGGGTGTTGATATTGCAGCCTAGCTGTAAACCACAACACACCCTGCCAACCATCCTTTGAAGGGCAAATGCAGAAGACGAAGATTTTTGGAATCTTTTGTAGATGAAGTGAACAAACTTATTTATTTGTTTTTTTAATTAATATTTGCGATGACAAAATACTGAAATGATCCTTTTTTCATTTTTTTGTGTGTTTGTCCACAGACATCAGGCCTCACCAGTGCTCTCCTAGCAGGACGCAATTTCTAAGGTCTCAGCCTCATATCCAGTAGGTCACAAACCTTCCTGCTCAGTGGGTCAACATTTTTATTTTCAAAACAGGAGAGGTTCATTGGCCTTTCTGCTTTAGCAAGTTGTATTTTAAGAATAAGCAATGATGCGACTTACTAACATAAATCAATGCAGGCGATCTTTTCTACAGCAAAAACCACTTTACCTGTATTCCTTGTATACATATATATGTAATCTACTCTTGACTTCGCCATTTTTCATTTTGAGCAACGATTTTTTTACAATTTCTATTAATAATTGAAAATTTTCTGCAACCGATAATGTTGTCATTCATAATTTCATCTTAATATATCATTCATTACTGCTATCTGCTTATACTGTATTTTTGGGGAATTTGAACAAAAAATCAATGAAATAAATGTTTACAGAACTTTAATATTTATTTGACACTTAACACACAACTGAATGGAATTAAGTTCAAAATGATCTTTTAAACCATGTTATCATAAAGTTATAAATAACTAATTATATTATAGTTGTATGTTTTTTCTGGATTTAAACAGAAATACTTTTAACAGAAAATGGTCTCCACCAGTGGAAAATATCTCTTTTAAACTTTTCACTGTTGAAGTCAGAGATATTGGTATAATCATTTCTGTTGTTTTAACAATACATTACTTTCTTCATTTTAATCAGTTTTACTATCCTGTTTTTTTTTTTTTTTAATGAATATCTTCCACACTGAGAAACTTTACAAGAAAATATGTAGCTAAATGTTACTATTAGTTACAGGAACACGTGTATCTAAACGTTACTATTAGTTACAGGAACACATGTATCTAAACGTTACTATTAGTTACAGGAACACATGTATCTAAACGTTACTATTAGTTACAGGAACACATGTATCTAAACGTTACTATTAGTTACAGGAACACATGTATCTAAACGTTACTATTAGTTACAGGAACACGTGTATCTAAACGTTACTATTAGTTACAGAAACACATGTATCTTTATGTTATTTTTAATTTTACACTCAATTTCTTCCAGTGTTGAGAAAGTGTGCTGTTGAATTCAGTGTGTTTGCTTTTAAAATCGTTGTATTTATATATTTAATTAATCTATTTGATATTAATGCCATCATATTTTATATTTACAATGTATGTCAATCCAAACTGTCTCTCACATGTTTAGAAATACATGTTAATATTGTTATAATTGTAACATTTATAATTATTTTTAATATATTATTTAGAGTGGATCATTTATAAATTACTCTTAAGCGATTACTTTATCAGTTGTTACATAAAGTAATCAGTGAAAATCTTGCACTTTAAACTTCTTATAAATGAGCATCTATCTAGATAAAACATTGTGTGTTTGTTGAATCTGCACTGTCAAATTTCAGGGGGGAGAAATGTGCATATATCTGTGTGTGTATGTTTGTGCTGACAGAGCACTGTGTTCTGTGTGTCGTACTTCTGAAACTGTGATATTTCAAAATAGTACAATTCAGTTTATAGATTTGATGCTGATTGAGACCGGTTCACAAATGTTATGGCAACAGAAGGAGACTTTAAAAAAGAGCAGAATATATAGCCACTCAGACAAGATAAGTAAATACAAAATACAAAGTATAGTTACACAGATTCGGTGTACCACAATTATGATATAAAAGATATAAACAGGGAAAATCCACAGGTCACAGGACAGTCTAATATTTCAGGATGTGGTAGATAGGCTGCATGCAGTCATGTGACTTAGGCTGCATGCAGTCGTGGGACCAAGGCTGCACTCTCTTGTGAGACATAGGTGGGTTGGGGTTAGGGCCAGTTCTAGATGTCTTGAGGTCGTTAAAAACATCAGAAAGCCAGGAAACCCAGTCTTACCACCCTCTAAAATGTTGAACTGTCCTGGGGTAGGAAATTACGAAAGAAACGAAAAACTTACAGTCACCAGGACAAAAGAGGTTTGTGTTATTGGCTTCCTAACATGATGAGCTATTCACAGCCATAAAAAATGTAAAAGTTGCGTAAAGGACCCTTTTCCACACCTTCAGGTGCATTGGGTATATAGGGCTAGACCTATATTTTATAGACCAAATTTCACTTGATGGGTGATGTGGTCAGCATCATGCCAGCTGCCTTTACTTCCCAGGACTGTACCTGGTACTCACTCAAGGCTGGGTCGACCTGGGAGCCAAGGTCATTTTGGAAAAAAGTTGGGACCCGAACCTTTGATCTTTGGATCCACAGGCAAGCATCTAGCCCCTAGACAACAGCAGCTTGCCCATAAAAAGGGAATGCAAGGTAAATTTGTAAGTCGGCATCCAGAAAATGAAGAGAAGTCGAGAAACATAAACATGAATTCTATGGGTTAAAGGCATTGCACACCTACCCCACCATTTGTTGGCAGTTTAAAAGGCAATTTTATGTTCAGTAGTTTGCCACTGCTTACTGAACCGCCAGCACTCCATACCATTGTTAAAATCTGCTGCCAAATTGAACTGGGCATTTCAGAATTACAAATCTAAGCCATAACCCCCTGTGCCAATATGCCATAGATGCTGAAGAAATCCATGAGTTAACATGTTTAAAATCTTTTTAGTCGTAAATATTAAATATTTAAAATTCAGATGTTTTGTTTCTTAAACATTGAACAGTATATATTGGTGGAGTTAGTTTTTAATGGAATAAGATATCCTATACAAGTGTCAGCTTAAATTCTTGTGGTAGAGAAATTAATGAAAAGCTGCCAGATTTTGGAGTATAGAAAACCTATTTTAAAATATATGTGTTTAATGTGATAATAAAGCAGTAAAGCATACTAAAATATTGGCTTAGACATTCTGATTTTTTTTTTAAATATGTCCTAAATAGTATCAAACTCCTAACAGTTGCAACATGCTTAATAGCGTGGGGGGGGGGGGGGGGGAAGGGGGGATTTTTATGAATGCTTACATGCTTCCACGCATCTGAGAGCACATAGCTACTTAAATACACATTTAACTCTTTGAGTCCCAAGGAACGCATCATACGTTCATAGGTTACTGCCTAAAAGCCCAATGAACGCATAATGTGCCTATTTTACGTCTCTCTTGACTACGCCTTGGGCCTATGATGCTAAACTCTCTGGGACTCAAAAAGTTAATGTCAAAACCACATATAGATTTTTAAAAAAAAGTATTTTTTTGTTTTCATATTCTTCTTCTTCTCTTACATGTTCCACACATCTGAGAACACATAGTTACTTAAATACACATTTAAAATCGAAACCACATATAGACTCAAAAGAAAAGTATTTTTCATCTTCATATTCTTCTTCTCTTTCTCCAGTTACCACATCAATGTATTGGTAGGAGAAAGTAAGGGTCTTCTGTTAGCTCTTCCAGATGTGTTGCTTGTTGCAGTCATTTCTTCAGCATGGCTCTCTGTGGCAGATGGTACCAGAGCATTCTTGCCAGATAGCCTTCGGCCTAGATGGCTAAATCATCTGTAACTCTTTAATCTTCTGTCAATCTTCTTCTAATTTCTTCATTCTAATTTATTCATTTTTAGTTTTTATCCTAACAGAATTTTCGCTTGCTAAATAACTCACATACTCCTCTGATCACATGCATCAAGTTACCTGAAGATGTCTTAAAATAATTCAAAATTTGGCATAATCATATATTATGACAAAACTTTTTAACAAACAGTAACAAATATTTGGAATCTTTTCTATACAATAATCTGCAAACAAAATATCAATGAATTTTTAAAGGACAGCACAATAAATCAGTGATTTTATGGCCTCTTTCCATAATTTGAAACCATGTTTTCTGCCTAGAACCACATGTTCCACTCTAAAGGACAATTAAATATTTGAGCTGTTAACCAGATTAAGTTTTTTTTTAATTTGCTAAGTACTTCCACACTCAGCAGTTGTGTCTTGGCTTATGGACTAATGTACTTTGTCACAAATATCTCCAGTAATAACATGTATATATTAAGTTATAATCTGTGTAACTCAACACCAGAGTGATATGTGCTATGATAATGTATCACATATGTACTTATATAATTCCTGCTTTTGTTGTTACTATTATTATGTCATATTCCATGACAGTAACATAAGCAATATATTTGAATCACATTTATTGAGTGACGTAATTGTAATAGGAGTAATGTTGCAACAAATCATACATTGGTGTGTGTAACTAAATGTGGGTTTTGGTTCTATCTTGTATCTTTCTTGTAAAATAAATGTCAAATATTGTAAGCAAGCAAAATTCTGTTGCATTTTCCCAGTAATTTTATTTATTTTTGTTTCATTTTTTTAATGTACAAATATATTATTCAATATTTTCATCTATCAAAGTTTGATTTTCTTTCCCACTTCAAATTTTTAATTTCCCATATCTTTCTTTTTGTTCCTATAATGATTATTTTCCGCTATAAATACTTTCTATTTTCACATGCAAATTTTTCTATAATTTTCATTTATTAAACTGTCTTAAGCAGTTGTTTTTGTTTTGTTCACTCATGAATGTCCTTGTTGCTGTTTTGAAACGTGTTATCAACTCATTTATCAGTGTGTGATAAAAATCCTATTTCACCTCATTGTTATGATGTGTACCTACTGTTGTAGATCCTATGTGAATGTGTAACCTTATTAAAGAAATAGTTGTCATGTCAATCTATGGGCATATTTACAAGAATTATTAGTGATTACAATTTTTTCAATAGGAAACAGGACTGTAACTTTTTTTTTTAAAGGCATAAACATGGGAGGTTAAAGAAAAGGTTACTGTGTAAAAATGGTGACAGGAAAATGTATGAACCATTGTAAAGTTTATAAGTGATTTTAAAAGGCATCATTCTGTGGTAGTTAGGGAAAGGACACTTCAGAAATAGCGGGACTGTATTACTGTTATCATTATTATTATTGAAGGAGGAGAGAGAACTTGGGGAGATGGAATAACTGAATTATTTACCTCAATGAAGCAATAAACACTATGTGTAAGAAAAGGACTACTCATAAATTGTGTATTAATCTTGTTTCCTTAACACCTGCAATAAGTTTCTTTGTGATTGTTCATTTCTTTGTGTCTGCCATATTTAAATGACTAAACAGCTTTTTAATTGTGCATCCATTTTTCCTTGCTGTTGTCACGCTGTCTGTATAAGATAAAAATGTACATTTATACAATTAAAGCACGAATGAATGAATCTATAATATCTTAATTGCTTCTAATGCTCGCCAAATAACCGATGTCATTTTATATGAAAGAATGCTGAAAAAGTGGAGTTGGTTATTAAAATCCTTTTTTTTTAAGTTGTGATTATTGAAAAATAAAAAAAAAGAATTCATAACAGGCAGTGGTCCAGTTAGATCTATATAAAACTTTTTTTCTATGGATTTTAAACCCACAGTTGAGGTACAAAATATAACTTTACGTAAAAAGAAAAAAATATGACTTTTAAATATGTCATATAGCTCTTAGTCGAGGTTTCAGATTCACTGCAGTCAGGTTTTACTTGTGCTGCGTTCCTGTGCCAGTGAAAATCAGATGAAATGCCCCTCACTGTCGCATATTGAAAAACTGATGAATAAACAGTAAGCACTGTTATTGAATACTGCATAGTCTCTTACTGCTGTTTCTAACAAATTCTTTTTCGAGTGGGTGGTTAACGATTTCAACCCTACATAGTCTCTTACTGCTGTTTATAACAAAATCTTTTTCGAGTGGGTGGTTAACGATTTCAACCCTACATAGTCTCTTATTGCTGTTTCTAACAAATTCTTTTTCGAGTGGGTGGTTAACGATTTCAACCCTACATAGTCTCTTACTGCTGTTTATAACAAAATCTCTTTCGAGTGGGTGGTTAACTATTTCAACCCTACATGCTCTGTAACTGCTCTGTTTAATTGAATCTGTCTCTCTTTCTCTTGCTTTGGTATTAAACTTATTCAATCCTACAGTTAAATTTAATTATAACTTTTTTTTTTTTTTTTTAACTGCTGTGGTATAGCATCGAGATGCTCACCTGCGGATCGGAGGTTGTGAGTTTTTTTTTTTTTTAAATGACCTTTTCTTCCAGGTCAACCCAATCTTAAAGGGGTACCAGGTACAGTCCTGGGAAACAAAGGTGGTCGGCATGATGCTAACCACATCACCTACTGAGTGCTGATTGGACTATACAATATAGCTCTAGCCCTATACATGCCCAAAAAACCTGAGGATGCAGAAAAGGATCCAAACTTTCTTCTTAACACTCACCGGCTGTAAACTTAGGCAGAAAGTTCTCCTTGTTCATCCACTTCTAGACTTTTCTCATTTTCCAGAACTTGAGCTTTACATGCACATCCATTTTACCTATCTGGCTTATCTGTATGCATACATTTGATTCCTCACCTCTTATTCATAACTTGGTGGTAAACTGATGTATGACAAGTTAGATGTTCTGAGGGCCCTTTGGGAGCAAGTGAACAGTGCGGAGGTGCAGATAGATCATTACGGTCTAAGGAGAATGGCGCTGCGAGGAGTTACCAAGGGATTTGGCAGACGCTCAACACTCAGGGGAAGGATGAGACAGATGTACACTCAGACGGTTACTGGTCCCATCAGAATTGGAACTCTTGCTGCTGAAGATAGGGATTGAGCACTTATGGGAGTGTCCTGAGTGCTGTAATGTCGATTCTTAATTCAAGGTTCAACATTATTCCTAATTCAAGTGAAATATTTTTCCAAGGTCTATTAGTATTGGCCCTTTGGGAGCAAGTGAACAGTGCGGAGGTGCAGATAGATCATTACGGTCTAAGGAGAATGGCGCTGCGAGGAGTTACCAAGGGATTTGGCAGACGCTCAACACTCAGGGGAAGGATGAGACAGATGTACACTCAGACGGTTACTGGTCCCATCAGAATTGGAACTCTTGCTGCTGAAGATAGGGATTGAGCACTTATGGGAGTGTCCTGAGTGCTGTAATGTCGATTCTTAATTCAAGGTTCAACATTATTCCTAATTCAAGTGAAATATTTTTCCAAGGTCTATTAGTATTTTCTTTTAAAGAAATCTTATCAGAGCATTTTTTTTTGTGGTCTGGCATCCTTTTTTTTTTTTTTTTTAAAGACATTTTGAGATTTTCTAGTAGAAACTGTGGATAGTTATATTTCAGGCAGTTTCGGCCTTTTTTCCTTTTCTCCTGTAGCTGAGCTTTTTTTTGAAGAGGCCGTTAGTTTTCTTTATGATATGCCAAGAAAATGATCCTGTCCATGACATCCACCCCTCCTCCCTTCACCCTTTAACCTACAAAAATATAATTGTCCATGATACACTAATAATCTTTCTGTGTCATTCGATAGCTTAGATTTTTTAAAATAATTATTGAGAAATAATCTGCACTCAGATCAATATATTTCCACAGAAAGAGGACACAGTCAACATTAATCAAAGTTCCTCGTGTGAGTTCCAGGTTCCAATGTGGGGAAAAGGGGGGGGTGGGGGGGAGGGGTAATGGATCCACTGGCACTTAACTAGCTTGTCGCAAAAGTCAACTATTTACATGGTTTTTCCCTTGAAGCTGCAGTGCATCTGCCTGAGGGGCGAGAAATTAGCAGTCTGCATAAAATTAAGCCAAATCTGTAAAACAGATGCTCAAGTTCTGCATAAAGACTAAGTCCAGAAGTGGACAAACAACCAGAACTTTTTACCAGGCATAAGCGCCCCAAAAAAAGAAGCAGTTGAAAGCTTTAGTGACCACACTGGGTTCGCACCTCCGTTGACAACACCACGCCACTGTGGTGACTCTACATATCAATTTTGTATGCTGTTTAGTTTGTCCTTTAATCTCTGTTTCTCACCTCAACTTCTGTGTGTGCATATCAGTGCCTGTGAATTTATTTTGCTTTGCTATGGCCCCATGGGATCCAGAAATTGACAGATGCAAAGTGACATATCATTTTCATGCTTCAGACATGTATGTAACCTTTGTCTGTATCATTTTACAATATTTCAATTATATATATATTGTTCAGTGTAAATTAAAATAATCATTATACATGACATACACACATAATTAGACTGTGATTGTTTCATACTCTTTCTATGATCATTTTTTTTTTCAAGTTCACCTTTCAGATTAATCTGCTTCCTGTGTCAAAGATCACTGCACACACTCATCATCAACAAAGTCTCGGGTGACATCATTCTCAATCTCACTATGTATAAATCTTCATAAAATATAAATTATTGTTCTCTTAATAATTTATATTCTTAGTTATTACTATTTATATTATTATTGTTATTTGCTCTTATTAATCAATCCTTGAAAGAGAATAGAGGCTTCTGAGCTGAAATGCTCTAGAAAGATTCTCAGAATATCTTGGACAAAGAAGAGGAAAATACTGACATCTTGAAAGATCTGAACATCAAGAAATATTGGCTAATAAACAGCATCCTGTCTAGGGAGCCGAAACATTTTGGTCATATAAAGCGCCACGACGGATTGGAAAAATTAATAGCAGAAGGCATGGTACCAGGAAGAAGGGGCAGGGGCCAACTAACATGAAGATGGGCACAGGATATAAGTGACTCCTTGAGTATGAAAGTACATGAGGCGGGAGAGCTGGTGAAAGACAGAGTTTCTTTCAGGCAGACTGTGATGAAAGCGACGTTCTGCAAAGGACCTGCTACATAATTATGATGATGATGACGATGCTCTTACTAATATAATTAGACTATAACATCAGCATGTAAATTTATACGTTGATGACAGAATCCTTCATTCTTGACTTAAGAAAGATCCTGTAAACTCACATAAACATTTTCATTTTTTTTTAGCTAATGAAAACCTGGTCACACCCTCTTTGATTTCCTCTGCAACCTTATACTGATGTACAGAAGTTTATTGAACCAAAAACACAGTACATTTCTTTCTGCCTGGGTCACAGAGATATTAATTATGCTTGTCCAAGAAATAAAACAGATCACTTTTTAAATAATGCGGCTACAAACAATACATTGCACTATTTATTGCCAGGCATATTTCGCTGTATCTCATCAGGTGCGTTAGTACAGAGTTTCATCAACATAAAATAAAGCACAAAACTGAATAAATTCAGCTGAAATGCAAATTATTTCTTCCGATACATTGTGTCTGTTTCATGGCTGCCAGAAGCTCACTGTAGTCACTTGACTTACCAGTTTAACTTCAAATTTACAATAAATTCAGTCTGCTTACAAAGGAGGGGGTTGTTGATTTTTATTGTTAAAGCTTCTGCAATTCTCAAAAGTCTCCTGTTCGGAGTGTGGTAAACCACACGGAAAGCACTGTCTGTATCAGTTATGTGTCTGGAATTAAGTAGATGATGTCCTATGGAAGAAGCGGGTTCTTTCCTCTTTCATTACGGGAAAACATTGTTTTGAATATCTTAAGGGTCACCTCCCACGACCAACAGTAAACTTTTTATTATTATATAAATGTGCATCAACAGAAGGTTTTTTTAACATTCTTTTATAACATATGTGGGGTTACTATTATCAGTACTTCATTATATTATGTGTCAGAACAAGATAATAATTCAGATAAAAAGTATATCAATATTACAATTTGCTGAAAGAAATGCTTACGTGGCAAATACATAATGAAACAGCAAATGTAAAAGTGACATTCACATTGGACATTTTATATTCCAAAAGACGATAAGAAAAGGTGAGATAAGATTAGAACTGACATTATATTACCTGGGACGTTCCCATAAGCACTCTTTCCCCATCTTTAGCAGCCAGTAAAGAGTTCAAATTCCAGTGGTACCAATAACAATCTGATTATTTATATATATATATATATATATATATATATATATATATATATATATATATATATATATATATATATATATATATATATATATATATATATATATATATATATATATATATATATATATATATATATATATATATATATATATATATATATATATATATATATATATATATTATGTTTTTCTTGTGCATCATCACCATTTATTTGATGGGAAAAAAATGATCTCAGTAGTATGGACAATCATTTCTTGCCTGCCACTGGTTTTCCCGGTGTTTTGGCACATTTTTTTTTTTAACTGTGCAAAAGAAATTTGTAAGTTTATTTTTGCTGCAATATGTATAGAAAAAAAGTTGACCTGCTCAGTTACGTTATGGAGTTAAAATTATCTAAGCATTTTTCTGCAGTCAGAATATTTTAAATATTTCCTCTGCAGTGAGAATCTTCTACTTTCATTTTGTTGTTGTTAGAATCTTTACGAATCTTATTTTTTCTAGATAAAGGTCAAATTTTTTTTTTTAAGAATTAACATTTTCTAAATATTTTTTAAAAATTAGGAACTTCTAAATTATTTATTATTACTTTTTTTTTGGGGGGGGGGGGGGGGGGGGGCGGGGGTGGCAATTAAATCTTCTAAGTATTTTGTTTCTGGAATCAGAATCATATAAGTTGCAAGTATTTTTTATTCTGGAGTTACAATCTTCAGGATATTTTTACATTGAAACTCTTATCATTGTCCTGAAGCCAGTAGCTGATCTAACGCATAGAAATACCTACTGTGGTCAAAGCTCTGAGATCACTGAAATGGCACAAGTAAAAAAATGAAAGGCTTTTAGGACTCGACATAGAATAAAGCAGAAATTATAGGTACCCTGGACAATAGAATAATATGAGTATATTGGGATTTGAACCACACTTTAGTAAAGGAACAGTAAGACTTGCGTGATGAGCTAGATTCTTGACTATACTTTATAAGGAACAGTCCTCTCTAGTCATTTGCAAAATAACAAAGTAAAAACATCTGTTGTCTTTTTCCTTTTCTTCCTCCTCATCGAAATGTTTTGCGGATCAGCAAGTATCATCATTGTTTGCTTTTTCTAATGATTGGTATAAGCTGGTCCTAATTTTTCAACTTTGTTCTTGATGCCATCATTCAATATGGTGTGTGGTCCTCCTCTGTCCTGTGGTCATTATATTTCTTCAGTGTGGCAGTTGGTTCCAGCGCATTCTCATCAGATGGCTAAACAAATTTGTCACATCAATTACAAACACTGTAGCCCCAACTTCTGTTAAGCTAAAGATGTTTGCCACAAACAGGTTTTGTCTACAGCGTGGCATGATTACACAGTTCTCATTCTCACAAGCAGTTTTTGGATTGACTAGAATTACCAAATGCAACGCACACTAGAAAGTTCAACAGGGAGGATGAAAAAGATATGTCTACAAATAAAACTGACCAAAGCTTTTATTAGCCTAAAAAAACAGGAGAAATAAGCAGCTATTTATCCAATTCCTCTCTTGAGCTTTCTTGTCAGAGTTTGTGTCATATTTAGTGCTTCTTCTTATCAGCAGCAATGCAGTCACTCCTATTTATTTCATAACTTTGGATTGACTAACTTGATAATGAATTATCTACATTTCAAAACCTTGCATGGAGGAACGGTTTTCAGACTGACTCATTCACGTGACTTTTCCCCCTCCCCACATTCTTAAACCAGAAAGATATGAGAAGGCAAGATGTGTCTTTTCAACGATATGAACAAGCTTAAGACATATGCTGTTATATATTTGTTTTCCCAACTTTTTTTTTTCCACAAATAATTCAGCAGAGAGTGCACACTTATAACCCTTTGGTTACAACAAATGCATGTCATTGTATATGTAAATTAATTCATATGCACATAATTATATGCCTTCATTGTGTACACCTGTCATACCTCTATTCCTTTGTTTATTGATATTACTATAAGCAAATTCACTTCAGGACTATATATAATACTTCATCCTTTTCATGCCAACAAGCTTGTTCTGCTTTTGTTGAACTTTGAAAATTGATTTTGTTTGGGGATTAATCAATTGGGTATTCTTGGATTGTGGGTATTTTTGTTTTTTTTAATTTCTCATTGGTTTTTTTTTTTTTTAATTATGTTTGGGAGTTTGTGTTGTTGAGAACTCTTTCTTAAACAAGTGCTTTGTCAATGATGTACACACAAATCAGAGAGTTTAGGATGTTTTTTTAAAACTGTGTTCTTTTTTCACAATATATTGTTTATAAGATTTGGGATTTTATCCATAGAAATGTTACCGGTTTTCTTAAATTTTTTTGTGTTGGTTCTAGTTGCGATTAGTGGCCCAAACAGTTTATTATTGACCTTTCATTGATACTTGCTGAGACAAGTCTACATCAAGATGGCTATAATGTGATCATTTGGTTAAAATGGTGCACCAAGGATGTCTAGAAAAGTGATCAACAACTTCTTATATCCCCCAGCCTAATTCCCACACCCAGGCCCCTTATGACACATAACACAGGCACATACAGACACCCTCAGCTTGTCTGTTACATGTTAATCGTGTGCTTCATCGGCGAACTAGTTGAGAAGTCAGGCAAAGCTCTGCCCACTGACACACAAGGGCAGTTTTGATTTGTCAGGATGGTCAAAGGTGGAAGAGATGGAGGTTACAGGAATGTCCCGGTGTACTGTTTTGTTCCAAAAGGTTTCTCCGTTGTCTTCTAGTTACATTTTCCATCTGAGAAAGAGAATTCGTGGGACCTAGGTTGCACTCTCGGAGCAGGGTTTAGTATTAGGGCCAGTTCTCCATGTTTTGAGACCGTTAAAAGCACTGACATTCTGGAATATACAACACGGGATACAATCGCAGCTGGTGAAGACAATGGAAAAAGGTTTTGGAAGAAAACAGTACACGGGGATGGGACACCTATGTAACCTTGAGGAAAGTCGACCAGTCTGACCATATGGGAAGTGAGGTAGTGTGTAAGTGGGCGTAGCTGGGCACCTGTTCATTTGACAGGAGAAGGACACTTATTTTGACGTAGACTTGTCTCAGCAAGTATAATGAAAGTTCAACACTACACTGTTTGGGCTGCCTAACACGACCAGTACCATTTTTTTTTTAAATCTTTCAAATGACAAGTGTGGTTAATTATGTATTGTTATGCTAATTAATTTAAAAACATAATGAAAATTGCAGATACTGATTTTCACAGGTGTATTCAGAACATATCACTAGTTAATCATGAACTGATTTTATATGAATTTTAAAGGTAAAGTATTGAGTTAAATGCCATTCAGATTTTGAATTTAGAATCTGGGCAGATGTATTTCAGTGCCATTGGCTCCCACTGTAATGTTATTATTTATTTATGAAAGTCTGTGTGTGATCCATTGGTAAATAAACTCTAGAACTAGGCATGTGACTAATATTTTCAAAGTTTTCTTGTCACACCCATTCTGTACAAATGACTGACAGCACTAATTGATGATCTACATCATGTGCTGATGAGGCATTCTCAAAATCTATTGTTAGGCCATTAGGGCTGCCAGACTGAAGTTGTTGGGGCATGCAGAGAGAAGGACAGATAACAAAAGTTAAAAACTGTTACATAAAACAGTTGAAGGGGAGTGGACCACGAGGCAGACCAAGCCATGATGCAGACAAAGAAAAAGGGGGATGTACTGGCAGACCTACTGACACTTTTACTCACTAACTTGTAAGAAAAGGTAAATTAGGGAGCTGATTGGTCTAAAGGTATGGCATCTGCCTAGAATGCTGGAGGTCACGGGTTCAAGCTCCAGTGAAGGCTATGATTTTTTTCACGTTGACTTCTAGTAATTTCCCCAGGTCTCTGGGTAGTAAGATCGGACACCCGTGTGTATTGTTGGGCACATAAAAATAATTCCTTGGTAGTTGGAAATCAAAAAGAGTAACCTAACAGCGCTGCCCTGCCAAAATTTTGAGTTAAAAATGTACCCAAAGTATTTCAGGATCCTCGCCGGTGCTACAGAGTTCCTGCATTGTGCTGAAATTTGTTGGACTCAGGTTTGAGATAGAAGTAGAACGGAGCAGTTATCGGTTACTTCCCTTGTGCCGTGGTGTTGATCTGTTGTACAAACCAAACCAAAGAAGGTCAGTCACTGAGATGATCCAGGACAGGTCACATCTGCAGCAGTAAACCTCAAGGGTTTGGAGTGCTGAAGGTCAAAGATAAAGAGAATTCTTCTTCCTCATCCTGTTCACCGGCTGAAAATTCCAGCGCAAAGTTTTGGTTGTTCACCTATCTCTGGACTTAAACCTTCTTCCAGA
The DNA here is from genome assembly GCA_905116865.2 of Candidula unifasciata. Classification (NCBI taxonomy): domain Eukaryota; kingdom Metazoa; phylum Mollusca; class Gastropoda; order Stylommatophora; family Geomitridae; genus Candidula; species Candidula unifasciata. The sequence continues at coordinate 265,064 of CAJHNH020008576.1, read as the reverse complement.
ATTTGAGTGTTACATGCACATCTGTTTTTCAGATCTGACTTATTTGTATGCAGATTGTTGGTTCCTTGCCTCTTGGTAGATGCACTCCGACTTCGAAGGAAGCCCCTAATTAGTCAGCTCTTACGATTTGCCTGTTGGGGAGGTAGTGGGTCTGTTCTTGATTTCCACACAATGGGGCCCCAGAACCCACTCGAGGAAGAAGAAGAATTGATTTTAATTTCTATGTTATTTTAAACATTGCTTACATATTTGTTCACCATAACAGTGTGATAATGTATGTTTTGGCCAAGAGCTTGTTTTGCCCCAGTTATGTTCATTGATGTCTTATCATTTACTTTCTGCTTGGAGTTTTTTTTTCTCCATGTACTCTTGGTTGTTGGTGTTACAGGCAGAAATGTAACGGAATGGAAATCTATTCCCCATCTAGCAATAAGTAATATATGCACCTGGACAGAATTACTGACCTTTGTTATTTTACAACAGTCTGCTCGACTTTTCCTTTAGTTAACGTCAGGGTAAATGTAACTTTTGAAATTAATGTTTATTGTATAAACATTTTATTACATTTCTTAACATGTGTGCCAAAGTAATTAACTTTTTGAATATAATAAAAATAAAAAAATTTGCATCACTCTATTCTGCTTATATTAAAATTTGGTAATCAATTTTCCTATGGTGATTTATGCAAACCAGAAAGAAATGTTTAATTTCTCTATGGATAGAGATTTCCTTTCACTAAACAATTTTATATAAATTTTATTGAACAGATCACACATTTCTCTAAACTGAATGTTAATTTCATTTACCAAAAACTTGTAGTTTTAATTTTCCTGTGAAATGGTAATAGATGACATTTACTTTCGAAAAAAAGTTCAGTTTAACTCTAATTGAAACACACAAATTTTGTAGATTTCATTAGATTTCTATTTAACAGAAAGAAAAATGTTTAATTTTATCTCCAGTAAATCTTTTATATATTTAGAATATTTTCTAACAGCCAAGATGGCAAACTGGCTAGGTGTTCAATTTCACAGCAAACTGGCTAGGTGGCACTAGGTGCTCAACTACCGAAAAAATAGAAACGAAACAAATGTAAAAATGTTCTCGGTAGATTTATACTTACCAGAAAGAAATACATTTAAGTTTGCCTCCATTAAATCCGATGTATATTTAGAATGTTAAATTATCTAACAGCCAAGATGGCATACTGGCTAGGTGCTCACCTACCAAAACAAATGTTTTGGGTTCGAGACAGATTTTTTTTTTTTTGTTAATGCAAAATTGTCATAGCTCCTAGGTCGTCCGGCCAAACATGGGTATCGGTAATATCATGGGACTAAAAGATGGCCGGCCTGATGGTGACCACATCACCCACTGACTGAGTGCTAACTGGTCTATAAAATTATATGAGTCTGGCATGATATACCTGATTACCTGGCGTGACAAGAGCTTTTTACTTTTTTTTAACATCTAATTCTGACTTATCAGGCTACAGATACCACCCTTATATGAAGGAAGTCGATGTGTGAGCAGGCTTGAAACATCCAGAATACATGGTACTTCACACTTTCAGTAAAAAGCAACTCTCCATACATTTATTGGTGTGGGCAGGCATGACCTACTTTCCTGAGCACCCTGTTTTCAATCCAGCTATAACTAAAACCAATTCTAAGCCCTTTGTTAATTCAGTTATCTCTTTGTCCCGTATTGCTATTATTTCAACCTCTTGAGATCCAAGTGATTATTGCTTTAATTAAGCTTCAACTGCTTCAGCAATGACAAGTTAGGGAAACACATGTCAAGTATTGACTAATGTTTGGGATCCACACGGCAAGAAACGTCCAGTGTATATACTTTACCAGTCATACTGACACACTTCATTAGGTACAGGTACTTAACCAACTTTGATGTTGTACATATTCATACAATTTATTGCCCATCATCGTGTTTTTATTTGTCTCTTCCTCTTTGGTTATTTTTATTCCCTTGCCCACTTCTGTTCCTACTTTTGACGCGCTTATGCATATTTATTTGTCATATGCCATTGATAATAATATCATGCACTTTTTCCTCTTTGAAATTAAATCAAATAAAATGTGTACCACACTCCAAGACAGGCTTTCACTTGTGCTGGCTTCAGAATGACAGATATAATTTGGTGAGAATGAGTATGATAGAGGGAGAGAGAGATTTGTTTATAACTCGAGAGTAAAACTATTGTTTTTCTCGTGTCTGTTTACTTTGTCTGTGTGTGTCTCAATCCTCATTCTGCACTTGAATGGAAAACTTAATTCTTTCTTAATGCTCAGCTGATGAAGGCTCAGGTGTCCCTAAGGACATCCTCTATAGGGAATTAGAGATGTATAGAAGATGTCACCTCAACTACGATATAAAGATGTGTGCAAACGGAAAATGAATGATACAGGTACTGAGGTGGACTCATGGGAACAGAATGTCATGGACTGTGTTGTGTGAATGGGGCACACCAGGAAGGGAATGAGAATAAAGGAAGAAACGATCGCAGAAAGGATGACAGCTGAGCGTCTGAGAAGAAAAAGACCGAACTCAAATGTTGACAGCAACGTACAGAAATCGCATGCTAAAATTGTGGAAGACTTTTTATAACATAGTTGGTTAAACCTGACATCGCAGTGACCGAGTGACGAACTCCTTGTGGTCCGAGTTCACTCCCGGGGGTAGGCAGAAAAGCCACATTTCTCCCAGATTTACGGTACCTATCATGGAATCAAGGCCGAAGGGTTGCGATATCCATAGTACCGAGCCAAAGGGTTAACAACTCATGATTTCTGGATATAAAAAAAAAAAACGCTGACGGGTTTTGCTGGTTACACTCGCCCTCGCCATGGTCTGTGAGTCTCATCCCTTCTCATAGCGCAATATAACACTATCGTCTGGAAAGAAGGAAAGGAGCCTATAATAATTTTTATTTCTTATCATCTCTACACAGAAATGAATCATGCCTTGTCTTTATTCACCCTGAAAACATAATCCTTGTGCATCCTTGGTTCTCGGTGTGTGTTTGGGGGGGGGGGGGGGAATAGACCCACTGCCTCCCCAACAAACATATCGGCTAATTGGGGCCATTCTTTGACATTAGAGTTCATCTACCAGAAAGGCACGGAGCTTAAAGTGTGCATAGAAATAATCCAAATGTGTGAAGCGGATGTGAACGCAACACTCATAATCTGGAACAGGACTAGAGTCCAGAAGTGGCTGGACTTCCTGAACTTTCCGCCTGAGTTTATAGCCAGTGAACGAACACGGAGAAGAAAGCGATCCTTTGAAGGCCATCAAGCATTTGGTGCTAGATTCGTAATCTCATGGACCAGTCCATACTCAGTAGGGGACAAGTATGCTTCATACGAGGTGGCAAGCATCGCTTCAGGTGCCACAGGTAGTTAGCACCTTTAGATATTTTATCCGGGTCATACCAGTGTGTTGGGAAACAAACAAGCGGAGAGACTGATTGGTTCTGCGCTGTTTGGTGGTAAACTGTTGAATGACAAGTTAAATGTTGTAAAGGTTTCTTTGGGAGCTAGTAAACAGTGCGGAAGCACAAATAGATCATTATGGTCTGAGAATGCTGCTTCGAGAAGTGACTAGGAGATCGGACAGCGCTCAACAGTCTTGGGAAAGGTGAGACGGATATCCAGTCAGGCTGTTTCTGGTGCCACCAGAATTGGGATTCTGCGCTTGCTGCTCAAGATGGGGACATAGCGCTTATTGGAGTGTCCTGAATGTTAGTTCTAAATTTAGCATTCAGCATTAAGTAGGTGACGTGGTCAGTAACACGCAGGCCAGTTTTCTTCCTGTGATATTTTCCCAGCATCCGTTTTAGTCCAAGTCTACACGGGAAGGAAAAAAAAAACATCTGCCTTATTGCATATTTAAAACTAGGACCTTCAGACCAGCAGGCAAGCATCTACTGACAGTGCTGCTACCATCATGAAAATGAGAACCAGTGAGCTTCACAATCTCGAAACTAAAGTTAGTTGCGTATCCTTTACAGGACGTTGCAGAACCAATACCAGCATTTTTTTGGCTGTTGTGGTTTTTCTAGGCAAATTTTACGTTCAGTAGTTTGCCACTGCTACTGAACGGTCAGCGCTCAGTACCACTGTCGAAACCGACGCAAGACAAATCGTCCGCAGCTGGTATTAAACCCAGCACCTCGACATTACGAAGCGCGTTCGCAACGCCTAAGCCACAGATGTCGACAATATGGAAACAAAAGCGTTAAATAAACATGTAGTGTGTATCCGTCAGCACATGAGATAAATCTTCAGTACCATAAATACGAACAAAACATAAAATATTTAACTGATGTATGCCCGGCTCTCTAGCGTAGTTGGCTGAACCGGATTGCGCGGCGACCTAGTGACGAACTCCTTGTGGTCCGGGTTCACTCCCGGGGGTTGGCAGAAAAGCCACATTTCTCCCAGATTTACAGTTTTTACAATGGAATCAAGACCGAATGGTTGCGATATCCATAATACCGAGCCTAAGGGTTAACAACTTATGGCTCCTAGATACTAAAACAAAACAAACAAACAACTGACGTATCTCTGATAGAAATCGCACATCTGTTGAGTCAATGATTGACATCACAGTACTCGGGACATTCCATGCATGTTCCGTCCTCATCTTCAGCAGCTAGCGCAGAGTTCCAATACAACAAATGTGCCTGTAGAACTCTGGTTATACGTCCGCCCTGCCTTTTCCCTGAGCGTAGTGATCCGGCCAGACCCCCTGGTTACATCCAGCTGCCTCATTCTCTCCAGGTCATAATAAACTTGTTTCCCTTCTGACTACGTTGCTTGTTCCCAAAGGGCCCTGACCACAACTGCCGTGTCACCGTTCACCACCCAGTGCTGCAGATCCAGCCAATCTGTCTGACTGTTCAATCCCCACCACGCCAGTATGGCCTGGAAGAAAGATCTAAAGTATACTCACTACCCGTGACCTTGCCAGTGAAATTTGCCACTCTGTTCGAAGCATCCCTGTCTTTATCTTTCTCAGCATGCTTTTAGAGTCTGTTACAATTACGACATCTGTACGCATCTTGTTCTCTAGCCAACGGAAAGCTTCAGTTACCGCTTTACCTCCATTATCTTGCTAGACATGGTGGTATCGTATGCTAGGCTGTCCTGTACTAAATATTTTCCATTGGCTTTCGCTACAAACACCCAGGGACTTCTTTTCCGTCTAAATACAGAACCATTCGTATAGATAATGAGATGATTTGGGTGGGAATGGTCGTGAATCAACTGTTGGACTACCACCTCCTTAGCACCCGCTGGCCACTGTCTGCACTGTCGACGCAATGTGATCATAACCCACACAGGTAATACTTTTCCTCTGGTACACTGACTCACTCATCTCCTCGCCCTATGTTCTTCAGCATGCATACTTATCTTATTGTGTCTTCTGCTTGAGCCATCCATGACTTTCCCTTTTTCAGCTTCTGATCTTTACCTGCAGTCAATGCTTCATACAGAGGGTGTTCTTTGCAGCTACTCTGAGGTATGACAGCCCACAGCACTTTCAGCTTAACTGCAATAATCGGTAATGCAAGTATGTATGCACACAGTCGGGGTGTCTCTTGTACATTTCATAGCTTCATTGTGTATGCGCTCTAGTTTCTTTGGCTGACTCTTCGAGATAGCGACTGGCCAGAAGAATAGCTGACATGAGTGTGGCCACCGGAAATTTTAAAAACAAACTTGTCCACACAAAGAACCGGCAAGGGCAGTAACTCAAAAAAATATTGGATAAAACTGTGTTGTATATTAAGTCCCCTATATCAATTGCTATCATGGCACCCATTCGTGCATGAAGATTTTTGTTTTTCTCTTCAAACCTGACCTTATGTCCGTGGTAGATTCAGCCTAAAATTTGCAGCAGAAAATTTCATAGGAAATAAATGCAGACGGTTTGATGTTGACCTCATGATCTATCGAATGTCGATTTTTGTTTTAGTTTAACGTTCCAAGCCCATGAGGTTTATTACCGATATCATCCGACTCTATTCAACTAACTGCTGGCCTTCTCTCTCTCATCCTCTTTCTCTCTCTCTCTCTCTCTCTCTCATTATTTTTTTTTAAAGTTGTACCCCTCTAGATTCGCTTTCTATAGGAGAATCACACAGCTACAAATCTCGGAAACCGCGCTCTGCTATAATTTTCAAATTCAAATTCTCTTTCGTTGACCACTTTCAGCTAGGTCCGCTCACATTTCTGCTCACTTTCCTTTCAGCTATATTTGTGGTGACGTTTTTCTGGTCTCGATCTCATTTGGTTTTGCTCTGCTATAAAGCCATCTATCACAGTTATATGGGGAACCACGAACGGTTGCCAGGTAACCTGTAGTCCGGTGTCGGTAGGATTAATGATAGTCTTCTCTTTTTCCTGCATTGCCCGTGTGGGTTTCGGGGCTCAGAGAAGGCAAAACAAGAACAGACCCACTGCCTTCCCAAGAAGCATATCGCTAAATTGGGAGCATCCTTTCACCTCAGAGTAAATTTGACAAAGAGGCACGGAGCTTCTTCTTCTTCTTTCTTTTTTTTTTTTTTTTTTTTTTTTTCAGATCAGACCATCAGGTGGGTTGCCTCTATGAACTTTAATGTCAGTAGCAGGTCTTTCATGGTTCCCTATAGCTTGCTCTGCACCCTAGATTCAATGTGGTCATCGGAAAGAATCAACCAATCAATCAAATGTTTGCTGAAATTGGATGAATTGGGCTGAAAGGTGCAAATATCACAGCCTCGCGGTTAACCACAACACAAAGTGACAACGTTCCTTTTAAGTCAAATACTGACGAAGAAATTTAACAAAGTCAGAATTTCATTTATTATAAAATATTTACTGAGTTAATTGGTTATGGCAACTGAAATCATCTCCATCTTATTCAACACTGTGTGAACAGTATAAGTACTACAAAAATTAAAAGTTGCCAATATTATAGATTTAATATTATTAAAGATAAAGTAAAGGATTTTCATCAGGCCTCAGAAACACCAGGCATATTTGGCTAGCCATCTAAATTTGATAGATCAGGAGGAGTATGTAAGACTAATACATATAACATAACAGAATAATGGTATCCCAGATTACGTTAAATATTCCCACAGATGGATTACACAATATGATTATTCAATCAATCAGCAAGTCCTTTACAGAACGTTGTTCTCTTCATAACACAGCCTGAAAGACTCTTTTTCTCTTGCCAATTCCCCAGCCCCGTGTGCTTTTGTAGCCAATGCATCTTCAATGTTATGTATCCACCTCTGTGGAGGTCAGCCTCTGTCTCGTGTTCTGGAAACTGCATCCTCCAGATCACCATTCTCTCCAGATCACCATTCTCTCCAGATCACCATTCTCTCCAGATCACCATTCTCTCCAGATCACCATTCTCTCCAGATCACCATTCTCTCCAGATCACCATTCTCTCCAGATCACCATTCTCTCCAGATCACCATTCTCTCCAGATCACCATTCTCTCCAGATCACCATGGCACTTGACAGGACCAAAATACCCCAGCTTTCAGGACAAGATGCTGTTTATGAGCCAGTTCTCCTCTGCATGGAGGGGGGTGGTGGATGGGCACCACCTGAACGTGAGTCTGCTGGTCATGTATGATGGCGAAAGATAACCGCTTATGCTTTTCAGCATGACACATGATGATGATGATATTTTCAGGGAGAGTGGGGTGCTGGGCAATTCTTTCACCAAAAAAGAGGGTGGCAGGTCAAATAAATTTGGGATTCACTGATCTAAATTAATAAAATTAAAAACAAGCGCTCTATATAAATGCATTTAAAAAATTAAAAAATTAAGCAATTTGTGCAAATTTGATAATAAAGCAATTACAAAATACAGAAACTAAAAGTGAAGGCAAAAAATAATAAATAAGTATAAAATTAAACAAAACAAAACAACAACAAAAATGTTACGATTAAAAAGTCCCACAGAGCAGCAAGTTTGACATCAATATATAGTGTTGTGACGCATGTTTGCAAAGCTGAGAAATGTGGAGACATGAAAACTCTGTTCAGAGTAACAAGCATTGCTTCAGGGGTTTCGGGGTTAGCAACTATGAGATATTTTCTCCAGGGTACGGAGCTGAGTTGGGACACTTCTTCTTCTTCTTTGCGTTCAGTTTCGTATGCTCAGATCAGACCATCAGGTGGGTTGTCTATGAACTCGCATGTCAGCAGCAGGTCCTTCATGGTTCCCCATAGCTCGCTCTGCACCCTTTGCTCTTGAGGCCGGGTGTCTTTTTGAAGTTGTAGAGTGAGCAGGTCTGCAGAATGTGCTCAGGTGTTTGTGGTCCTGTTTGACAGGCACACTGGGGGGAATAAATAATCTTTATTTTATGCATATGGTAATTGAGACTGCAGTGTCCCCTACGTAGAGGCAATATTGTTGTATGATGCTTTCTGTTGAGTCTGCTGATGGGGTCTTGTGGATGTTTCCTGTTTGTTCTTTCAACAATTCCATGTATTTCCCCATGATGAGTGTTCTGATTTCTGGTAACGACAACGAATGGGTGTGTTGTTAGGACACAGGTAGGTACATTGGTTGGTTCTGCACAACAGTGGGTGTAAAAATGACACAAAAAGCTACGTGTGGTCAACATCCTTTGGAAGCAAGTAAACAATGCAGAAGCACCAAAAGATCATCATGGTCTAGAAAGAAGGATGCAGTGGGGACTGACCAGGCCATCTGGCCAGATGATGAACACTTACAAGATAGGCAATATAGACACACAATCAGACTGCTGCTGGTACCATCAGAAAGGGAACTGCCCAATGGCTGCTGATGATGAGGATGCAGCACTTAAGAAAATGTCCCAAATGCCATGATGAAGATTTGTAACCCAACTCAGGTCAGTTTGAGGCATTTGGAAAGTCTGCCCTAACAGGCCCATCGTACAAGGCAACTAAACTAAGTACAAATAGTTTCTTTGAAGCTAGGAGTGCATCTGCTTGAGAAACAAAGAACCAACAGTCTGCATACAAATAAGCCAGATCTGTAAAACTGATGTGCAAGTTGTGGAACAAGATCAAAGTCCAGAGATGGCTAAACGACCAGGATGTTTTGTTGTAGTTTATAGCCAGTGAATGCGAGAAAGAAGAAGTTTATAGCCAGTGAATGCGAGAAAGAAGAAGTTTATAGCCAGTGAATGCGAGAAAGAAGAAGTTTATAGCCAGTGAATGCGAGAAAGAAGAAGTTTATAGCCAGTGAATGCGAGAAAGAAGAAGTTTATAGCCAGTGAATGCGAGAAAGAAGAAGTTTATAGCCAGTGTTTGTGCAGAAGAAAAAAAGCTAACGACAAAAACACTTGTGAAAGAAACTTGCAGAATACAAAGAAGAGGTAAAATAAACTGACTAGACATTTGTTCAGATTTCTAACAGACAGACATCATCAAGTTATTGGTTGGCATCTGTGGCTTAAGGATTATCACTGCAGTTTCATAATTATGACATATCAGTGTCTAACTCGGCTGCAGACAATTCTGCAGCAGACAGCTGTATGTTGACTCTGACAGCAATACAGTGCAGACCTGATGAGGAGAACTCACCGGAGACCCAAGAAATAGTTCTTCTTATCGGAAATTCCTCTTATCCATTTAAGAATTTGAGCAAGAAAAACTGCTGGGGATAAACAAATTGTTCTTCACAGTAGAAATTCACAACATCCAAGATCACCTTATGCAGGCTGTACTGCATTTGCAATTAACTGTTCAGAAAGCAATGGCAAACTACTGGGAAAAAAACTAACTAGTAAAACCACAAACAGTCAACAAATGCCGAGACCAGTTTGCCACTTCCTGTAAGGGATATGCAACTAACCTTATTTTAACATCAAGAGATGGCCAGGACAAAGTCTAGAAGAATGTATCCCCAACGCTCGTGGCCACAACTGTGAGAGAGATTATTTACCACCAACCATGTCTGTTGCTGGCACCCACAAACAAATAAAATATATAAATAAGGACTAGAAGATGACTAGCATCATCACATTCAGAAAATGTAATATCACACATTCACATACAGTTGTTGTATCATCACATTCAAATACAGATGTTGTATCATCACACACTCACATATAGATCTTGTTTCATCACATATTCGCATACAGATGTTGCATCATCATACATCCGTATACATAAGATACAACACATCATACATTCACATATAGATGTTGCATCACCATATATTCATATATAGAAGATATTGCACCTCATACATTCACACATACAGAAGACATAGCCTCAGCAGATATCATTATTTTCAAACTGAAAGGAAAATAACAAGCACATGCAATCAAAACTTCAGCACCTCAACAGATGGATTTGCAACAAGTAAAAAAGGTAGAAGGTTTCAGATTTAGAACAAGACTATTTATTCAGCAATATTAAAATAGTAAGAGCAAGTATATATTCATCGCAGCACATATAAAGTAAATTAATTAGCACCTTACTTTAAAAAAGAAACCATAACATAAAACTTGACCCAATAAAGTAGAAGTTCATCAAAAGATTTTACAGTTTAAATCAGTAAAATAAAACACAATATCAGATATCAGGTGTACATACTAAAATTTTAACAAATCATGACTTGCATGCAAGTTTAACAAAAACACTGACTAACTGACTTTCTAGCCCACCAGGACATCACACAAGCGATAAACACCCGATGAGACAAAGTGCCACCATGTGGATGAGGATCGCCATGGAGAGGTCCCAGAAACTGCGTTCAGACAATTGGCCATATTTATGGCCTGACTATATTGCGACCCCTGGCAAAAGCCACAGTGGGGCTTCAAATAACAAAAAAATTTGTCCTTAAAAGGACGAAACGGGGGTTAGGCAGATGACTGCTTATCAGGTCTCTCAAAAAAAATATTATATAGCAGCCTGACTGACTGACTTTCTACCCCACTAGGACATCACACAAGCGATAAACACCCAATGACACAAAGTGTCACCATGCGGATGAGGATCACCGTGGAGAGGTCCCAGAAACCGCGTTCAGACAATTGGACATATTAATGGCCTGCCTATATTGCGGCCCCTGGCAAAAGCCACAGTGGGGCTTCAAATAAGAAAAAAATTACGTCCTGAAAAGGACGCAAGTAAAGAATATAAATTATATAGCATTACTAAGTTTAACGAAATACAGTATTATTTTTTTTTTAAAAACGCCTAATAAAACAATACAAGGTCTGACAATGAAGTAATGAGACTAATTCCATAAAAATTAAAATAATCAACAGTTGAAGATATAACCTGTATCTGATTCAGAATAACCTCCTTGTGCAGCGGTACAGCAAGTGGCACGATCTAACAAACACTGTAATCACTGTAATGACCTCTGTAGTTCTTTTGATGTTATGGCCCTTGAAGTTGATTTTAATGCCCTTTGGATGTCAATCGTAACTTTAATTTTAGGAATATAAAATAATCACAGGGAGACAAATCTGGGCAATAGGGTGGAGGGCTGTGAACACACTGTTGTTTAAGGGCCCACGATTTTTGTTTTGATGATTTCTTTTGGGTACTCAACTCGCTGATGATTTTTGTCATCAGACAACGAATGTGGTACAAACCAGCAAGCCACTTTCTTCTTGCCAAAGTCTTGCACAAAATGTTATGAATGGTCTCTCTATTATCACCAGATTCATCTACCATCATCCTCACCGCATAACAATGATCTTCTTGTATCAGTTCTCTGACTTTTGCAATGAGTTCATCATTACAATCAGAAATCTGGCGTCCAGGTTTAGGTGCATTAGTAATCATTTTCACACCACTTTTGAATCGTGAATACCACCTGAAAATATGTGCACAAGATAAACAGTTATCCCCATAAACTTGTTGCATCAACTCAACTGTTTCAATGTCGCTTTTTCTGAGTTTTAAAAAGAATTTAATGTTAGCTTTTTGCTCCGTGCTGATTACATAACAATGCACCTCTGACTAGATCAACAAAATAGCGGCTTGTTTGTTGTCTGCTTACCCAGCAGCGATGAAAAGTTGCCAGATCATAGATAAATGTTGCCTCTTTAGATGCCATGCTTTGTTTCATAGATGGCATTTTTGTCTAGGCCGTAATAAAACCAGTCTCATTACTTAATTGTCGGACCTTGCACATTAGGTTTAACGATAACATAACCTAACCCATAAGGGTCGTGGAGGTGTATCGATGGAAGCACTAGCACCAAGACCCTTCTTTCTCAGTCTTCTGCTTGATGAATAAGTGTATGTGTCCATTTCTTGAGGTTGTCATTCCAGGTTCTTCTTTGCTCTCCACTTCTTCGACTAACCCCCTAATGTTCCTTGAGGTACAGTTTTTGCAATTGAATCGACTCACTACGTGGCCAAACCAAGCTAGCTTGTGACTTTTCACCACTGCCAACAGAGGCTCCTGATATCCTGCAAAGTTGTATATTTTGTCGCTGAAATTTGTGTTAGTTTTATGTTCTAAAAAACTAATTTGTAAAATGTGGCTACAGATCTTAATTCATTAGCCTGAATCCTCCTTTTCATTTCCACAGTGAGAGTCCAACTCTCACATCCGTATAAGAAAATAGAGAATACCAGCAGTGATGTCTAAACACTCTGTGGTGAATACCACCAGTGATTTTTTTAGACACTTTGTGGTGAATACAACCAATGCTCTTTTTTTTTAGAAACTACGTGGTGAATACCACCAGTGATTTTTTTAGACACTTTGTGGTGAAAACAACCAATGCTCTTTTTTTTAGAAACTACGTGGTGAAAAGCACCACTGTTTTTTAGACACTTTGGGGTGAATACAACCAATGCTCTTTTTTTTTAGAAACTACGTGGTGAATACCACCAGTGATTTTTTTAGACACTTTGTGGTGAATACAACCAATGCTCTTTTTTTTTAGAAACTACGTGGTGAATACCACCACTGTTTTTTAGACACTTTGTGGTGAATACAACCAATGCTCTTTTTTTTTAGAAACTACGTGGTGAATACCACCACTGTTTTTTAGACACTTTGTGGTGAATACAACCAATGCTCTTTTTTTTTAAGAAACTACGTGGTGAATACTACCACTGTTTTTAGACACTTTGTGTTGAATACAACCAATGCTCTTTTTTTTAGAAACTAAGTGGTGAATACTACCACTGTTTTTTAGACACTTTGTGGTGAATACAACCAATGCTCTTTTTTTTTTTAGAAACTACGTGGTGAATACTACCACTGTTTTTTAGACACTGTGGTGAATACAACCAATGCTCTTTTTTTTTTAGAAACTACGTGGTGAATACTACCACTGTTTTTTTAGACACTTTGTGGTGAATACAACCAATGCTCTTTTTTTTTAGAAACTACGTGGTGAATACTACCACTGTTTTTTAGACACTTTGTGGTGAATACAACCAATGCTCTTTTTTTTTTTAGAAACTACGTTTGAATACCACCACTGTTTTTTAGACACTGTGTGGTGAGCACCAGGACATTTCTTCTAGGAATAAAAAGCTATGATTTAATCATTAACTAAAATAAAGTCCCTCTGAACCACTCGTAAATAATTAAAACATTTGATCAGACACAGATGGTATACCATATATTACCACATTTATAACAAAAACTTTTCAAAACTGACATGTATTAAATACAATTTTTAACTTTTCAATATGTAATACATACAGAATTATTAACTTCTTAAATGTATTATGATTGACAATTTTTTTTAACTTACTTTGTGCATATTGTACACAGAACTTTCAACCATTCTTATGTTTAACATAAAACTTTTATCCATTTACATTGTTATAGAAAAACTATTCAGCGCTTGCATATATTGTAGACAACTTGTAACCACTTACAAAAATGTTACATTACATAAAATCTTTAACCAATGGCAAATGTTATATTACACATAATTTTTAAACCACTAGCAAATGTTACATTACAGACAATTTGTAACCACTGGCAAATGTTACATTACACACAATTGTACACAAGTGACAAATACATTACACACAATTTTTTAACCACTGGTAAATGTCACATTACTCCCAGTTTTGACACATGTCACATGACATTTAATTTGTAACTGTTGACAACTGTTACGTGACTATAATAAGAAAATCAAAAATAATAATACTGCATTGTCTAATGTTCCCTAGATATCAAGTTATTCTGCACAGAGTTCTATGTTGTTTACCCAAACAACTTCACAAAACAAGGATGACAGTAAGGCTTATCGTTCTGTTCCTTGAAGGTTCCTTTGTTGAGCTGTTTCAGACAGAAGGCACAAACAAAATGCTCAGGATGAAACTTCTTGAACATGGCTGTGATGCAGCGGCCTGTGATAGGTCTCTCACAGCTGGCACACAGAGAGCCTTTCTTGCCATGATAGTGAGTCTCGCAGTAAGGCAGTCCTTCATAGTCGAAAAAGCTACCTGCTCCGAACGTGCTGCGACATTCCTGAGTCCAGATAAAACACAATACAATGTAGAGAACACATTTTTGTGATAAAACAATGGGAAAACTTTCCAGAGACAGAAAAAAACATTAACTGTGATAAAAATGGGTAAATGTCATCAGTTGTAAAGAAAAACTGATGTCATTTAATAAAGAATTAAAAAAAGAAAAACAGCAACAAATGATGAAACTCTCTAACTATAAGTGAAAATGATTTTTATTTAAAAAGGATAAAATTCACTAGATGTATAAAATAACTGTTGTGATAAAACAGATGATAAACTAATTAAATGTGAGAAATAATAGTTGTTGATATATATGTGTGTGTGTGTGTATATATATATATATATATATATATATATATATATATATATATATATATATATATATATATATATATATATGTGTGTGTGTGTGTGTGTGTGTGTGTGTGTGTGTGTGTGTGAATGTGTGTGTAAAACTCATTAGATGTAGAGAATGATGGTCGTGATAAAACTAAGGATAAAACTCATTAGATGTAGAGAATGATGGTCGTGATAAAACTAAGGATAAAACTCATTAGATGTAGAGAATGATGGTCATGATAAAACTAAGGATAAAACTCATTAGATGTAGAGAATGATGGTCGTGATAAAACTAAGGATAAAACTCATTAGATGTAGAGAATGATGGTCATGATAAAACTAAGGATAAAACTCATTAAATGTAGAGAATGATGGTCGTGATAAAACTAAGGATAAAACTCATTAGATGTAGAGAATGATGGTCGTGATAAAACTAAGGATAAAACTCATTAGATGTAGAGAATGATGGTCATGATAAAACTAAGGATAAAACTCATTAGATGTAGAGAATGATGGTCGTGATAAAACTAAGGATAAAACTCATTAGATGTAGAGAATGATGGTCATGATAAAACTAAGGATAAAACTCATTAGATGTAGAGAATGATGGTCATGATAAAACTAAGTATAAAACTCATTAGATGTAGAGAATGATGGTCGTGATAAAACTAAGGATAAAACTCATTAGATGTAGAGAATGATGGTCGTGATAAAACTAAGGATAAAACTCATTAGATGTAGAGAATGATGGTCATGATAAAACTAAGGATAAAATTCATTAGATGCCAAAAATAATGAATGTGATAAAACAATTAATATAATTCAATAGACATAGAGAATAATAGCTGTAATACAACAAAAGATAAAACTCATTAGATGTAGACAAAAATTAATGTGATAAAACTACAGCCAACTAATTAGGTAGAGAATGTGATAAAATAGAACAACAAACTCATTAAATGCAGTGATTAATAGCTGTAATCGAAGAAAAATATAAAACTCATTAGATTAAAATAGAGGTAATAATTCTGATGGAGAACACACCACAACTTACCCAGCAAACAAAACACTCGGGGTGCCACTGTCTATTGAGAGCTGAAATGTAGTTCTCCATGATGGGCTGGGCACATCCTCCACATTTAGGGGCAAACATCTGGAAGTAGTCCTCCCTGCAGATATTTACAACAACCCTCACCAACAGTAAGTGAAAGCCCATTTTCACGGCTGTTGCGCATCGAGCATATAGCGCTAGACCAACAATTGTACAGATCAATAGGCACTTGGTGTGTGATGTGGTCAACATCACACCTGCTGACTTTACCTCCCAGGACACTACCTGGTATCAATTCTAGGCTGGGTCGACCTGGCAGCTGGGGTCAATACAATCAACAATATCCTCGATGTTATCAACAGAATCTCCATCAACTACTATACTGGTGGTGAACGAAAGAAGAAGTACTATACTGGTGGTGAACGAAAGAAGAAGTACTATACTGGTGGCCAACGAAAGAAGAAGTACTATACTGGTGGCCAACGAAAGAAGAAGTACTATACTGGTGGCCAACGAAAGAAGAAGTACTATACTGGTGGCCAACGAAAGAAGAAGTACTATACTGGTGGCCAACGAAAGAAGAAGTACTATACTGGTGGCCAACGAAAGAAGAAGTACTATACTGGTGGCCAACGAAAGAAGAAGTACTATACTGGTGGCCAACGAAAAAAGAAGTACTATACTGGTGGCCAACGAAAGAAGAAGTACTATACTGGTGGCCAACGAAAGAAGAAGTACTATACTGGTGGCCAACGAAAGAAGAAGTACTATACTGGTGGCCAACGAAAGAAGAAGTACTATACTGGTGGCCAACGAAAGAAGAAGTACTATACTGGTGGCCAACGAAAGAAGAAGTACTTTACTGGTGGCCAACGAAAGAAGAAGTACTATACTGGTGGCCAACGAAAGAAGAAGTACTATACTGGTGGCCAACGAAAGAAGAAGTACTATACTGGTGGCCAACGAAAGAAGAAGTACTATACTGGTGGCCAACGAAAGAAGAAGTACTATACTGGTGGCCAACGAAAGAAGAAGTACTATACTGGTGGCCAACGAAAGAAGAAGTACTTTACTGGTGGCCAACGAAAGAAGAAGTACTATACTGGTGGCCAACGAAAGAAGAAGTACTATACTGGTGGCCAACGAAAGAAGAAGTACTATACTGGTGGCCAACGAAAGAAGAAGTACTATACTGGTGGCCAACGAAAGAAGAAGTACTATACTGGTGGCCAACGAAAGAAGAAGTACTATACTGGTGGCCAACGAAAGAAGAAGTACTATACTGGTGGCCAACGAAAGAAGAAGTACTTTACTGGTGGCCAACGAAAGAAGAAGTACTATACTGGTGGCCAACGAAAGAAGAAGTACTATACTGGTGGCCAACGAAAGAAGAAGTACTATACTGGTGGCCAACGAAAGAAGAAGTACTATACTGGTGGCCAACGAAAGAAGAAGTACTATACTGGTGGCCAACGAAAGAAGAAGTACTATACTGGTGGCCAACGAAAGAAGAAGTACTATACTGGTGGCCAACGAAAGAAGAAGTACTATACTGGTGGCCAACGAAAGAAGAAGTACTATACTGGTGAAGGGTGTGCTTCTTTTTCTTTATACAATAGTCCAACACAAATCCAACATCATCACTTCGGCACAGCATTCAAAACAACAATTTCACCACTTTCTCCTTCTCTTCTTCTCACTACTGTAAGTCTTTCCTCTTGTGTCGAGTGCGGCACATAGGGCAGAGGTCGTGACTCTCCATGCACGGCGGTCCGTTGCAATCCGTTGTAGGTCTTGGATGTTTGAGTGGCCCATGAGCGAGCCTTCCCTGATGATAGTTCTACGTAGGGTTTCCCTTGGTCTTCCACGAGATCTTTTCCCCTGTGGTGTCCAAATGAGGGCTTGGTAAGGAAGTCTTGATTTATCCATTCTAAGGACGTGGCCGACATAGTTCCAGCGGCGTTTTCGTATAAAATTAGACACATACTCTTGCCTGGATTCTTGCCTTATTTGTGTATTGGTTCGGAAATCTGACCATTTGAAATTTAGTATTCTTCTAAGGCATTTATTTTCAAAACTGTCTAATTTTGTGTCTAGAGTTTTCGTTGATTTCCAACTCTCGCATCCATAGGTTAGTACTGGAATCACACAAGAATTGAAGATCTTGAGTTTTGTGTGTTTGCTAAGTGTCTTTGATTTCCAGATGTTAGACAGTTTATTGAAGGCACTAGATGCCAGTGCTATTCTAAATGATATTTCTGGTGCGGTATCTCCTGTAGATGACATCTTGCTCCCTAGATAAGTGAAACTGTTGACTTTTTCAAGGCTGTTGTTGTTCAGCGTGATATCAACTGAACTGTTGGTAAGGTCTAGAATTTTTGTTTTTGCGGTGTTAATTTGGAGTCCAATTTGTTCTGAGAAATTCTGGAGTCGATTGATTTTTTCTTGGGCGTCTGTGTGTTCTGAACTCAGGAGTGCTATGTCGTCAGCGAAGTCTAGGTCTTCCAGAATTTTGTCAACCCATGTAATGCCTAAATTTGCGTTATTTATGCACTTGCGCATGACCCAGTCGATTGCTATTGCTACTGTAAGCTACCCCTTTTTTTTCTCCTTCTTTCCTTCTTCTCCATTCCCTTTCATTATATTTCTTCTTTTAACCCCCTTCCCCCCCTTCCTCCCCTCCCCCAACTTTTCAGCAGCTATTTATTTTCTTCCATTCTTTTTTCAAGAGAAAAAAATCTTAACTGAAGCTTATGCAACACTTCAGGCAATGTCTGAACAAGAACAGGATACACGACTCTAATACTGGTTCAACAGTGGTTTGGTATATAAGCTGATAATGTCAACAGTATTACTACAATAAAACAATGGCTTAACATTTAATCAATTCTTTGGAATTTATATCTTTTCTTAAAATCTGAAAAAGAAAGTAATCATTGATTCTTTCCGCTAAAAATATATTTTACTTTATCAGAAAATCTAATATCTCTAAAATCACAAATTATCCACACACACAAAAACCCATTAAAAAAAAACCAAAATATGATTCCACCACTGTTTACTGTCATTCTCAAAAGGTTTACCTGAATGGTGTGACAATTATCAAGACAGAATGCAATACTGTCTCATCATACAGCTTCCTTTCTTTCCTTCCAAGTTGCATCTGCCTGAGAGGCTAGGAATCAACAGTATGCACAGAAATAAGCTACATCTGTAAAACAAATGTGCACCAAACAAATCTCAAGTTCTGGAAAAAAACCAAAGTTCAGAAATGGATGAACAACCAGAACTCTCCATTGGAGTTTACAGCTGTGAACTTGAAGAAGAAGATCAAACAACAGATCCTTTGATGAACATCATTTCCATCCCAACATACCAGGAAGCCACTCAGTGCCTTGCATAAAATCTCATCTATAAACTGTCACACCCAGGATGTCCTCAATATCCTGTGTCCACTGTCATTCTGGTCAACCCCTGCCTCTTCTGCCAGGAACCCCACTCTCAGCTAATCTTCTCTCCAAACACTTCCAGCATTTGATACGGCAGAAGGTTTTTAGTTGGATTGCAAAAATATTATACAATTGACTACCAAGATGTTTACCTGCAATAAGCTTTGCCATTCTTCTCATGAAAGTCCTCTTCACCAAATGGACGACCACACTGGGCACAGAAGAAATGCTCGGGGTGCCACATCTTTTCCAAGGCAGTGATGCATTTCTGAAATAACATTAGCATTCACATAAGTCTACACCTATGATTTCTAGATGGTAAACAGCTATGAATGAGGGAAGTCAAAGACAGATCAGGAATACTAGTTGGAGGTTTTAATTAGGGCTGTACCGAATATTCACTTCGTATTCGCTTCGGGGCCGAATAGTGGACCTATTGACTGTTCGGTATTCGGCCGAATAGTTGCGGTCGGGCCGAATACGAATAGAAGTTACCTTACACCTGCTTCTGCATACACTGCCTTAATGCTGACAACATGAAACGATTGGTTTTGTTCAAAGCTAATGGAGCTTTCCTGCATTAACTAAGCTGTCAGTGACAATTTCCAAGTTTAATTACTTGTTATAATACTTAGGATTCTTTCAGTCCTAGTTATTAGTTACCACAGACTGACTGAAGGATGCAGAACATAAAATGTTTTTAAATATTTACTATTCTGTACGAATACTAACTAGACATGGAAAGAATATGAATTTGGGCCACATACAAGTCGATAATATGAAAATCAAATGAACGAAAACATATAAGTACTTGGGTGCAAACTTCAACTGTTCCAACATGCTGAGAGAAGAAATACAATCTAGAAATAAAGTGTACTATGCCCTTCAATATCTGCTAAAGTCAAAGTGTCTGTCTCGCAACACCAAGATCAAAATATATAAAACGTTGAAAAGACCAGTCGTTTTATATGGCTCTGAAGCTTGAAGCAGAAATAAAAGAGATGAGGCCTTATTACAGGTTTTTGAAAACAGTCTTACGAAAAATCTTTGGACCCATCAAAGATGCTAACATTGGGGAATGGAGAGTGAGAAGCAACAACGTAATACATAATCTGTTTAAATCACGATTGATCACTGGCATCATGAGAGCTAACAGACTAAAATGGTTGGGGCATATTGAAAGAATGTCAGATGACAGAGAAGTAAAAACTGTATACACCTGAGAGAGGAATGGGCGTATACCACAAGGCAGACAAAAAATAAGTTTGATAGATAATGTCCAGCTAGACCTGCAAACAACTGGTGTCACAAATTGTGAAGATAAGGCCAGCCAGAGAGATGAATGAAGACGAGTGATATCTTCAGCAGTTAACCTCAAGGGCTCGGAATGCTAAAGAAGAAGATGACTGTTCTGTGCTACTTTATGTGAAGTAAATGTTCAGCGTAAATTTGGCATTATGAATGTTTGTTTTTTTAAGATATATTTTATACACTATTCATATTCGTTTTCAGCTGAATAGTTGGTCCCGCTATTCGTATTCGGCCGAATAGTGAAAATCACTATTCGGTACAGCCCTAGTTTTAATATAAACAATCTTCATTTTGCAGATGATACAGTATTAGCAGCTGAAAATGTAGAAGACCTACAACAACTATTAGACTTTGTTCTACTAATGGGACTCTCCTTGAATATCAAGAAAACAGAAACAATGGTTATATCAAAGAAGAAGATGACCCCAACATGTAACATAGAAATAGAAGGGAAAGTGCTTAACCAGGTCAATAAATTCAAATATCAGGGAACATTCATCACATCAGATGGACGATTGTGTGACAGAAATTAAGAGCAGAATTGGCCAGGCAAAGGCAGCTTTTCAGAAGATGACAAGTATTTTATGTAATAAACCACTCTCATTAAACATCAGAAAGTGAGTACTGAAATGTTAAATCGAGCCTGTTCTGTTGTATGGCAGTGAATCTTGGAATGTGAGCAAACAAGTCTGGAAGCAATTGAGATGGGGTTCTTGAGAAGAATGTTGAGAATACCTTGGACTGCCAGAATAACTAAAACTGCATGTCTAGAAATGGCTAATAAAAGTAGATAATTATATACAACAATGAGAAGGAGACAAACAAAATTCTTTGGTCATGTAATGAGAAAAAGAGCACTGAAAAATATTGTGACAGCTGGAAAGATCACTGGTAGAAGAGGCAGAGCAGACCAGGAGAAATGATGGTGGATGGCTTAAGACAGTGGCATGGAGGAATATCATCAGTAGAATTGATCCATAACACCAAAGACTGAGATCTGTTACAACATCTGAACACCTACGCCAGCTGGCAAAGCACTTGAGGATGAGGATGAAAAAACTATGGCATCTAGTAAAGAGTCTAAATGAGGAGAATCTTACCAGCCATGCCAACACTGTCAATGAAGCCTGCAGCAGACCAGGAAATGAGTTAGCTGACAGACTTGCACAAAATGGAACAAAGGAGAAATAACACACCCATTCACTGTCATTTCCATAAATCAAAACTCTCATCAAGGAAAATTACAAGGAATTGTGGAGAGAACAAACCAACATTAAACATCCACAAGATCCCATCAGCAGACTCAACAGAAAGCTATAAATATACAATTTTCCATCTATGAACAGGATATTACAGGCTTAACTACCACATGCACAAAATAAAGATGTTAGTAGTCCCCACAGTGTGCCTGCCAGACAGGACCACAAACACCTGAGCACATTCTGCAGACCTGCCCACTCTACCTACAGCTTCGAAAAGACACCTGGCCTCAAGAGCAAAGTGTGCAGAGCCAGCTATGGGGAACCATGAAGGATCTCCTGCTGAGATTTGAGTTCACAGAGGCTTATGCTGCAAAGTGTTATAGAAAGGAGTCAGATGTAGTTTCCTGTCTTTTGTTAGTTGTGTAGCTTTAGTTTATGTCATACTGCGTTTCTGTAGTGTCTCTTTCAGTCCCTCCACCCATCTCTTTCTCTGTCAGCCTCTTGACTGGTAGCCTCCTGTTCTCAGGTAGTACACTCTGGCTGCTGATTGATTTAATTCTATTCTGACCAGATGACCAAACCATTTTTTTCTTTGTTGTTCTATGAAATCATTTACCAGTGCTGTGCCTAGCATATTTCTGAGAATTTTACTGGTAACTCCACCCCCCCCCCCCCCCCCCCCCCCCCAATTTCTTACACATCTAATCCCATCTAATCATTGTAATTTACATTATGTTTTTCTAGGACTGTCCATGTCTGGCTACAGTGTAGCACAAAGCATGAACTCTGTAACGTCAGTGACAATCCCCTATGCATATATGCTCCAACATTATAGGAATTTGATAGCTTAATCTGCCTTCTACGGGTGATGTAATCAGTGCTACAACATCCACTTTATTTGCACATAGCATTTTCTGTCACACATTTACGGCCCGACTAATGTTTACCTGCAGTGGCATACCTAGGATATAGCAGGCAGAGCAGATGCCCTGGGTGCCACTTGAATGTGCAAAGAACCATTTTTTGGTTTTTGGTTGAACTGGCAGCACCTCATCTGGAGGGAGCACAATAAGTTTTTTTTTTTTTCTTAAAGAAGGTTACAAGGGCAGCACTCTATAAAAATATTTACACTCACCCCTGACCAGCACTGCTTACATAAATTTATTTCCTTTGAGTTTTAGTTGCAAAGGCATAATACAGTCATTAAAAGTAGCCCTAAAAATTGAACAATGGCTAACACAAATTACACAAATTTCCGGACCCTCCTGCCACGGGTGTCAAATACCGAAGGTATTCTCTGTTTACCTGTAACTGAAAGAGTTGAGCAAGTCTTCTTACATACTGAAAATTATCTATGACTATTACTGTAACAGTAAACACTCACATCTACAATGGGTCCGTTGCAGTAGGCACATCTTGGTGCAAAGAGGTGATGGTAGTCAGTTTCACAGTAAGCCTGAGAATCCCGCTCATAGAAGTTCTTGGTACCAAGCGGCTCCTCACAGTGGGCACAAACAAAGTGCTCCACGTGCCAAGTTCGTCCTAGAGCAGCGATAACCTAGACAGAGAATCAAATATATATATGTGTCAAGTTCGTCCATCCGAGAGCAGCAATAACTTAGATAGAGAATCAAATATATATGTGTCAAGCTCGTCCATCCGAGAGCAGCAATAACTTAGACAGAGAATCAAATAAAAATGTGTCAAGTTTGTCTGTCCGAGAGCAGCAATAACCTAGACAGAAAATCAAATATATATTTGTCAAGTTTGTCTGTCCGAGAGCAGCAATAACCTAGACAGAAAATCAAATATATATTTGTCAAGTTTGTCTGTCCGAGAGCAGCGATAACTTGGACAGAGAATCAAATATATATGTGTCAAGCTCGTCCTTCTGAGAGCAGCGATTATCTAGACAGAGAATGTATCAAATATATATGTGTCAAGTTTGTCCATCTGAGAGCAGTGATAACCTAGATAGAGAATCAAATATTTATGACTATTATATCAGTCCTGGTACCCTATTTGTTTAACCTGTACACTTGTGAAATTGGGAGCTGCCGTGATGTAGTGGCTGGACACTCGCCTGCGGTTCAGAAGTCAGGGATTCAGGTCCTGACGGAGCTGGACTTGAAAAGACCTTGGCTCCCACTTCAAATGGGTGCCAGGTAAAGTTCTAGGAAGTAAATGTGGTCGGCGTGAGGCTGACCCCATCACCCACAAAGTGCCTATTGATCTATAAACTATAGGTCTAGTCCTATATATGCCCACGGCACCTGAAGGCGTGGAGTAGGGTTCTTAACTCTTTACCACAGGGTTTAACACCACAGGCCCCAAAAGGTAGTAAAAGAGACATAAAATCAGCAAATCATGCGTTCACTGGTCTTCTAGGTAGGAACTTGTGAACATATAATGCATTCCTTGAGACTCAAAGAGTTAATTACTTACTTACACTTATGAAATTTCAAAACTGCATTACAAACACTGGGTCCTCTGATGCTAAACCATCTGGGACTGAAGAGTTAAAGGTGAACCAGAAAAGGATGAATTCTTAAAGTGCTAACTGGTTAAAAAATATAAGGCTAGTTCTGTATATCCAATGTGTCTCATGGTGGGACCAAAAAAAACCTTTACTGTGACATTATGAACTACAAACCTGGCCAACTATGGGTTTCTGACAAGCTGCACAGACTCCCTTCTGCTTGATGTTGACCCCCTGTCGGTTCATGTCTGACTGTAGGTCTCCCAGCATGACATCCAGCCCATTCTCCCTCTGTGTCTGTGAAAAACAAACGTAGTTGCTACACAAACATGTCCTGTACATAACACCTGCTGCTGAGAGTCATGGCGGTGCAGCAGCTAGATGCTTGCCTGTCAGTTTGAGGACCACTGGATCAAGTCTACATCAAGGAAGCCTTTTCTCTGTGTAATTGACATTGGCTACTAGGTCCATCCAGCCTAAGGTGGGTACCTAGAAAGGCCGCAGGTGTGATGTTTGTTGACCACATTACCTATACAGTGATGATTTTTGGGGTGGGGTGGGGGGATTGGGGTGAGGTGGGGATTGGGTGGGGGGAATGAATACTGATGCTCATATATTTGTCTCATCAATTCAACTGTCTCAAGAGCACTTTTCTGAGTTTGAAGAGAATTAATGTTTATCCTCAGCTGCATATTTAACAACACAACTTTCACTAGCTAAACAATGTAAATGTAGCTAAAAAGTTCCAAGTGGTCTATTTAACATATTACTCTGCCGAAATTTGCTTGATGTACCATCCATGTGAAAACTGTCTACTTTTAAAATGCTTACTTTAAACAGTAGGACCCAGCTGTTTTTCTCTCAGGACCCAGCTGTTTCTCTCTCAGGACCCAGCTGTTTTTCTCTCTCAGGACCCAGCTGTTTTTCTCTCAGGACCCAACTGTTTCTCTCTCAGGACCCAGCTGTTTTTCTCTCAGGACCCAGCTGTTTTTCTCTCAGGACCCAGCTGTTTCTCTCTCAGGACCCAGCTGTTTTTCTCTCAGGATGCAGCTGTTTCTCTCTCTTACTCTCTCAGGACCCAGCTGTTTTTCTCTCTCAGGACCCAGCTGTTTTTCTCTCAGGATCCAGCTGTTTTTCTCTCAGGACCCAGCTGTTTTTCTCTCAGGACCCAGCTGTTTTTCTCTCAGGACCCAGCTGTTTTTCTCTCAGGACCCAGCTGTTTTTCTCTCTCAGGACCCAGCTGTTTTTCTCTCTCAGGACCCAGCTGTTTTTCTCTCAGGATCCAGCTGTTTTTCTTTCTTTTCTCTCAGGACCCAGCTGTTTTTCTCTCAGGACCCAGCTGTTTCTCTCTCAGGACCCAGCTGTTTTTTTTCAGGATCCAGCAGTTTTTCTCTCAGGATCCAGCTGTTTCAAAAGATTTTTTTTTTTTAAAGATAAGAAGAAAACATACATGGTGCTGATGCTGCTGATACTGCTGCCTCTGTTCTTGGATCTGGTGGTAGCCTGGACCCATGCCATGTGGGGTGGTTGGGCTAGAGGTCGATGCTGTTCGACTCTTTATTGGTTTAGCATAGGCAGGTTCATTCAAATCTTCACCTCCTTTGTTCTGCATCTAGAGACAAGAAACAAAAGGAAACAAGGAATTTGTATTTGTACCATTTTGCTTGACCGGTTGGCTGGTGAATTCTCTGCAAAATGTTGTTTTATTTGTCAACTCTATCCATCCCAGAGGTCCCGGGTGGTTAGCGTCCTTCGAATATTTTTTTCAGGCAATGATGGTGTGTTGGAAAATGAGCAGGCTGATAGACTGGCTGGTTCTACATTACTTGTGTGAATTGATGTATGACAAGCTAGATGTTGTGAGAGCCCTTTGGGAGCAAGAGAACAATGCAGAGGCACAGACAGATCATTATGGTTTCAAGAGAATGGCGTTGTGGGGTGGGGAGTTACCAGACGGAGCGCTTATGGGAGCATCCCAAGTGCTATGATGTTGATTCTTAATTCAACATTTTTTTGTTCCAAGCAGCATACTATGTGTGACTGGATATTATTTATGTGTAACAATCAATGCACTATATATGTTTTTATAGCTAATTTGTAGTCAATAAATATTTTTTTAAACCCAGACAACATATCTGTCTCCTACAAGGATTGTGCATTTGACCTCTGTGGAAGCAGTATAGTGATGAGTTTAGTGATGTCATTCCTCTCTCTCTCTTTCTCTCTCTCTCTCTCTTTCTGACACTAGTTAAGAGTAAAACAATGACATTCAGGTCATAAAAGGTCCTGCCTCTACTGAAAGTAAATACCTGAGGTAATTGATAAATATTAAATGGGATAAATTCAGGAAAACTGTAAGACAAAAATGATGGCAATACATTAGGAACATCATGAGGAGGAGCTGACAGAGAATCATCACATGCGGGCTGAAACAGGAAACAAATGGATTAAAGATTTAAGGATATCCAGGAGAAACCCAAATCTGATGACTGCTGATTACAAAGGTCAAAAGCACTAGACTGGATTCCATCAATGAAATAGAAAACATTGGATAAGATACAACAGAATGGAGGAATAAAGGGTTTCTCTTTGCCTCTTCAACCACTGATCTTTCCAGCTGTCTTCTTATTTTATATGCTGAGTATAATTTTCAACTATGATTAGCCTTCTTCTGTAAATCACTGTTAGTAATTGTGGCTGTTCTGGGTCTTCACAACCTTCACCTCCACAACCACTTCTCCACTGTCTTCAAGCTATTCCTTATTTGTTTGCTCTCACTCCAAGATTCAATGCTATTTGTCATAAAGGGTCTGACAAACATTTAGTACTCTCTGACATTCAAAAGAAATTAATTTATTACATAAGATATTTGTCATCTTCTGACAAACCGTTTTACTGTGGCCTGTCCTGCCGTTAACATATCTTTGCTTCATTAATCTGATACCTGGATTGCTCTATATATAATATCTATTGGTCAGTGTTTCAACCATCTATCCTACACTATCCACAGTCTGGTGTTTATCAACAAGTAAAACTGTCTTCTCTACAGATTTTCTGGTAATTGTACCAAACCAGTTCCTATGTTGCAAATGTCAACAAAGAAAACACAGACAACAAACTGCACAATGTATTGCCTCTATTTCTGTCCCGAAAGCTGGGGTGTTTGGTCATGTCAAGTGCCATGGTGGTCTAGAGAAAACGGTGGTGGAGGGTGCAGTTTCTGGAAAATGAGGCAGAGGCTAACCTCCGTGAAAGTGAATACAGGATGTTGACGATGCATTGACTAGGGGCTGGACAATGAGGCAGAGGCTAACCTCCGTGAAAGTGAATACAGGATGTTGACGATGCATTGACTAGGGGCTGGACAATGAGGCAGAGGCTAACCTCTGTGAAAGGGAATACAGGATGTTGACGATGCATTGACTAGGGGCTGGACAATGAGGCAGAGGCTAACCTCGGTGAAAGGGAATACAGGATGTTGACGATGCATTGACTAGGGGCTGGACAATGAGGCAGAGGCTAACCTCGGTGAAAGGGAATACAGGATGTTGACGATGCATTGACTAGGGGCTGGACAATGAGGCAGAGGCTAACCTCGGTGAAAGTGAATACAGGATGTTGACGATGCATTGACTAGGGGCTGGACAATGAGGCAGAGGCTAACCTCGGTGAAAGTGAATACAGGATGTTGACGATGCATTGACTAGGGGCTGGAAAACGAGGCAGAGGCTAACCTACGTGAAAGGGAATACAGGATGTTGACGATGCATTGACTAGGGGCTGGACAATGAGGCAGAGGCTAACCTCGGTGAAAGTGAATACAGGATGTTGACGATGCATTGACTAGGGGCTGGGAAATGAGGCAGAGGCTAACCTCGGTGAAAGTGAATACAGGATGTTGACGATGCATTGACTAGGGGCTGGACAATGAGGCAGAGGCTAACCTCGGTGAAAGGGAATACAGGATGTTGACGATGCATTGACTAGGGGCTGGGAAATGAGGCAGAGGCTAACCTCGGTGAAAGGGAATACAGGATGTTGACGATGCATTGACTAGGGGCTGGAAAATGAGGCAGAGGCTAACCTCAGTGAAAGTGAATACAGGATGTTGACGATGCATTGACTAGGGGCTGGAAAATGAGGCAGAGGCTAACCTCGGTGAAAGGGAATACAGGATGTTGACGATGCATTGACTAGGGGCTGGAAAATTCGCTAGAGAAAGAAAGACTTTCAGGTGTGCTGTCATGAGAGTGATGTTCTGAAACAGACATGCAGATTGATTGATTGATTTCTGATTCAAGGATTCATTCATTTGCTTTATCATATTTTATTGTTAATGTTTTCCAGCTGTAAACTCCAGCAGGAAGTCCTGGTTATCACCCACTTCTGGGCTTTTTGTGTGTGTGTGTGCTTTGTTTGTTTGTTCAAAACTGTGTTACTTGCCACAACATGCACACACTTTCTACTCTACCTTAAACTCTGACAAAGACAACACACACACACACTTTCTACTCTACCCTAAACTCTGACAAAGACAACACACACACACTTTCTACTCTACCCTAAAATCTGACAAAGACAACACACACAGACTCTTTCTATTCTACCTTAAACTCTGACAAAGACATCATGAGCTCATCAAGCTCCCTGGTAGCTGACGAGGTGTTCTGTTGTTGGTGGTAAGATGATGATGATGAGGAAGAAACCCCTGTGATGTAAGGTGAATTGTGCTGATGCTGGGAATGGTTGGAGGTTACCGTACTCAGTTCTTGGTAGTTCGGATCCAGGGGAAATCTGCAATATAGTGAATAAAGTTATCACTACTCTGACAATAACACTGGATCTTAAAATAATTTTTGCTCAAAAGGCGCCTAAGAGAAAGTCTTATTTTTTCTATCTACATTTATGTTATTATTTATTTAAAGCAATAATCAAAACAATGTTTCCTTGTGAATTTGAACAAAGGAAACACAAACAATAGCATTAAAGCATTCACCATCATGTAGTCAGGTCCTTTGCATAACGTCGCTCTCATCACGATCTTTCTGAAAGAAACTCGGTCTCTCACCAGCTCTCCTGCCTTGTGTTCATTAATATTTAAGGAGTCACTTATATCCTGCACCCATCTTCGTGTTGGTAGGCCCCTGCCCCTCCCTCCTGGTACCATGCCTTCTGCTTTAATTTGTGTCCAATCCACCATGGCACTTGATATGACCAAAATATTTCAGCTTCTGAGACAAGATGCTGTTTTTTAGCCAATCTTCCTTGATGTTCATATCTTTTAAAATGTCAATATTTCTTCTCTTCTTTGTCTATGGTATTCTGAGAATCTTTCTATAGTGTTTCAGCTAAAACCCCCTTATTTTCTTTCTAAGGAAGCATTATTTACTTTCATTTTTGTTTTGCACATTCATTACTTCACAATTGAACATGCTCGTTATGATTTTCAATGGACGACAAACTCCCTATCTCTGGCTGAGGATCTCAACTTGGGCTTATATTTGAGGTAGGGCTTATATTTACTGTAGGGCTTATCTTTGACACAGTGCTGATATTTTAAATAGTTACCTACTTGTCTGATTTATAACTGTCTACAGTTCAGATCTACAAACTAACTGCTACCTCTAAGAATGACAAACTTAATGTCCACTTGTCCAAATAATGACAGGGCTGTCTTCCTTTCTGGTTGCTGACCCTCTACAGCTCAGAACTGACCGCTATTTCTCCTAAAGACAAAGGAAATGCGTATCTCTCTTAATAATAAAACAGCTACCTGCCTTTCTAAATAAAGAAATAGAGGTCTAGCCCTATGTGCCTAAAGGTGTGGAAAAGGGTCCTTAACTTTTTTTTTTTTTTTTAACTACCTCTGAAAAGGACAATGTGAATGCCTATCTTTCTAATGGCTGTCTGCCTTTCTGAATAAAGAAATGGAGACTACCTCTCCAAAATTATGAAAGGACTAATTACAATTCAGATTATCAACATAACCTACCTGTGAAAAAGACAATGTGAATACCTATCTCTCTAATGGCTGTCTGCCTTTCTGAATAAGGAAATGGAGGCTACCTTTCAGAATAGTGTGACAATGTGAATGCCTATCTTTATAATGGCTACCTGTCTTTCTAAAAAAAGAAATGGAGGCCTACCTCTTCAAATAATGAAATGCCTGCCTACAATTCTGAATAACAATTAAACTGTCTACAATGGAGATTATCAACCTGTTACCTTTCAGAAGGACAACATGAATGCCTACCTCCCTGGCTGATGTCCAGTCCCCTCTAGCTCATCCAGCAAGTTCTCCACAGAGCTTCTAAGAACTGATTTACTGGCTGGCTTTGGAGCTACATGTGTAGGCTGCTTACCCACTCCTCCATTCACTGTCACTTCGTTGACTGGAACATTCCAAAAGGTAGACATGTAAGTTACAAAGTAGTTCATTACATGGCATTATCACAGAAACATGAAAGGCTGCTGTACAACACTAGTCTGGATGACCTATAGTCCTAAAACTTTGGGAGGTAAGAACCAGGCAACCAGACCATCTGGGACGATGCAGAGTTCACTGTGCCTAGTTGACCATGTTCTTAGTGCACCTGTTTCCATGGCGAGGCGTGCAAGCCATCTGGAGGTGACAGGTTCGATTCCCGGCATGGTAACTATGCTTTCGATATTTAGGTTGTCCAGTGTGTTCTTCTGTCTGTCTTCTTATTTCTATAAGTGTCGATCAATACACTGTCTGATTGTTTATCACAGGGTTCACTGTGGCGACATCCGATAGTCCCTGGTTGACAGAGGACTCGCAAGGGAAAAAAGCCAAAAGGAAAACTATAGATAGAGAAGTCCAGCGATCTCCCTGGCAAACCCCAAAGGCAGAAGAGGAGCGACTAAGTAAGTAAGTATGGTCCCCAAGCGTGATGTATCAACTTGCCAGGCAGTGGAGTTTTTGTACTGGCGGAGAAATGGTGAAGGTGGGTGGGTTGATGCTACGCTTGTAGATTGCTGAATTTTACACAAAGTTATTTTACACAGGTATTCTACCTGACCCTGTAATTAAAGAAGAGTTAGTTATATATCCGTTACCAGACGTAGCAGAACCAACCACCGTATATTCTGTTGTGGTTTTTCTAGGCAAATGTTACGTCCAGTAGTTTGCCACTGCCTCTAAACGGGCAGCTCTCGGTACCGCTGTCGAAACCAAGGCAATCAAACCGTTCGCAGCTGAGATCGAACCCGGCACACCGGCATTATTAAGCGCGTTTACAACGCCTAAGTCACAAACGACGATCTAGCATTCTCGGGTAAAAAGCCACACAAACAAAAAAATAATACTGTGTATTTTGTGAACGTTAACATCACCTGATAACAGAGGCATCAAAACAGGGTGTCAGTAGACCTCTCTCCGCTTTTCAACTTCCACATTAGAAAATCACCTAAAATGTGTGTATCAGAGAGAGAGAGAGAGAGAGAAAGAGAGAGAGAGAGAGAGAGAGAGAGAGAGAGAGAGAGAGAGAAAGAGAGAGAGAGAGTGAGAGAGTAGAGAGAGGCCGAGATTATGACAAACACACACCTTTGATTGATGCAAAAGGTCAGAGGTGGGGGAATGTTCCAACCACACATCGAAAGGATTATAAAGACAATGGAATTGAACCGAGTATTCAACAGTCAGTTACATACAAGGTGTAAAAGGCACATGATATTGATTATGAGAAGATGTACTTACTATTCATGACACTTTCTAAAAGAATATTTTGTGTGAACACATGAACGAAAAATACATGCATGTATATATACATACTTAAGTACGTACATACACAAATAAGCACACACACACACACTTTCGCGCGCAGGCAATGACACTTCTTTCATTCCTACGCTTGACAGTCACTGCAGTGGCAAGCATTGTTACAAACATTCACACGCAATTTTAGAGCCCGAGAGAGAAGGAGAGAGAGAGAGAGAGAAAGAGAGAGACAGAAACAAGAGAGAGAGAGTGACTGATTTAGAGAGAGAGAATGGGAGAGAATGAGAGGGAATGGGAGGGAAGGGTAGAGAGAGAGAGAGAGAGCGAAAAATGGAGAGAGAGAGAGAGAAGAGAAAAATGGAGAGAGAGAGAGAGAGAGAGAGAGAGAGAGAGAGAGAGAGAGAGCCAGCCTAAATTCCATTACAGCGATTAACTTTACTTTTTGGCAAATTTCTTCCATTTAGCCAGAAAGAAAGCCAATGTGGCTCAGCCCGTAAGAACAGTTTTCTATCTTAGAAGTACAGCCATGCAGTTTCTCCGTTATATTTTTTAAATTTTTCATTATATGAGAGAGGCTTGTGTACCCGAGCCAATGTGTGTGTCTTTGTAGACCAGGTAAGTTGGGTGTTCAACGTGCGGTGGGGCTGAGCGAGAGAGAGAGAGAGAGAGAGAGAGAGAGAGAGAGAGAGAGAGAGAGAGAGAGAGAGAGAGAGAGAGAAGGGAGAGAAGGGAGAGAGAGGGAGAGAAAACAGTAGTAGCTGCAGATAAAACACGGATTCCGATCAGGTACTAGATCTCTGTACTAGACGGTTTGGCGAGGCGAAATGTGAAAACACAAGATGTAGTAGATCTAGGATGAGTCAAGCTTAGAACATCCCTCACATAACACCAAGGGGAAAGTTATGTAGGCGGCTAGGTTTGCCTTGAAACACCCAGCAAATAGGTGGGCAGGTAAACGATGTCTATAAGCACAACCCTAAACCCTAAAAGTAGGTAAATGCCAATAGAAGGGTATAGAGAGAGAGAGAGAGCTAGTCTTGAAATATTATGCGGTGATGTGGACTGTTAATTTTCGACACACCGTGCGATTGATGAGTTTGGGTTCGTAAAAGTCTGACTTGAAAGAATGAATGAATCAATCAATAAAGACATGACCTCACTGAACTCATGGTATTATCCCATTTGTTTCCCGGCTGATGTTCTGGGGCCCTGTTGTGGGGAAAACAAGAAACTTCCCCCAACAAGCATGCCGTAAGAGTCGACTAATTGGGAGCTTCCTTCGAAATCGGAATGCCTATGCCTGAGAGTCAAGGAACCAGCAAACTGCATACAAATGAGTCAGATCTGTAAAACCAATGTGCAGGCAAGACTCCGGTTATGGAACAGGACTACAGTCCAGAAGTGGACGAACAACCAGAACTTTCCGCCGGAGTTTTACAGGCGGTGAAAGCGACGATAAAGAAGAAGATCACAGGTGCGCTGTGCCTATCCTCAGCAGCCAACGAAGAGTTCCGATACTGACGTTACCAGCTGCAACGATCAAAAGACTACCCTTGGGAGTTGAAAAGGCCAAAGACCTCTGCATACTCTCAGCTAAACCAGCCTCTTCGAGGTGTGCATAGTCTCTTCCGTTGCACTATCCACTTTTTCCAAGAGGGCCTTTATCACATCAGCCTTTTGTTTTTAAATATCAAGAAACCATGAGTTGTTAACCCTTTGGCTCGGTACTGTGGATATTGCAAACCCTTCGGCTTTGATTCTATGATAGATATGGTAATTCTGGGAGACATGTGGCTTGTCTGCCTATCCCCGGGCGTGAAACCGGACCACAAGGAGTTCGTCACCCGGTCGCCGAGAAGTCAGGTTTAACCAACTATGCTAGCGAGCCGGGCCCACGTCAGCCTTAAGATAAGTTATTCACATAAATCAACAGAGTGGTAACCCTTGAAGCCAAGAAAAATTACACATATAATTAACATAGAGACAGTGTATTGATCAGCACTGATAGAAAGCAGAAGAAAGATAGAAGGACACACTAGACAGCATATACATCGAAAGCTATAGTTACCGTGCCGGGAATCGAGCCTGTCACCTCCATTTGGCGTGTGCGCCTCGCTATGGAAACAAGCGTACTAAGAACACAACCAACTAGGCACCCCCACCACAAAGATGTCTTTGTTTTGCATGTCTATCGTACAGCTTGAAATCAGCAACTACGGAATATGGACATAATTCATCTTAAATAATAGATTCTGATATATTTTTCAGTCAGTGGATTATTCAAGTAGCTCAGATATCTTCCTGAACTGACCCAACTTCCTTTAGAGCAGGGTTGTTCAACTATGTTTACTCATAGTCCGGCGATAGTGCCAATCGTTCTGTACAATTGTAAAACTCTAGCCTTATATGCACAATTCGCCATAATGCGTGGGAAAAAGGCCTATTACTCAGGGGGCAAAACGTTGAAAGTGAGGATCGTCACAAGCCAGAGGACCGAGCCACAGCGTTGAAAGTTCATTAATACCATAAACCGGGCAATGATCCACGGGCCTCTTGCTAGGTCTCCGCGAGCCGAGTTCGGCCGATGGGCCGCAAGCTAAATAGCCCTGATTTAGAGTGAGTCTAGTAGTTGAGATTTTACGACATCAGCTAACGGAGAATTTACCAAAAACGTCGTATTTCATAGACTACGGGTCTAGATTAAGTGCAGGCACACATATTCAATTCTACGTGATGTTAGAGATCGCAAAACGTGGAGACACGTGATCGCCCACGCCAATCGGCGTTAATCTGTTAATGATCTTGATCATGATGATGATTATAACGACGATCATTCAATTACTGCATTCCTACAAGCTATGCTGGCAATCTGTTTGTTGACATAATCACACAAACCGACTACAACCGGCTTCTGGGTTCACTCTTCAAAGGGTCGGTTAGCAAGTTGTGGTTTATACTCCGCACTTTACGCTACGCAGATAAAAAGAAAAAAGAATACATTGTCGAAACACTCACATCCATACAGAAGTTGGTTACGTAGTAGGGATTGAACAGGTAATAAACTCACATGTTTAAGCGTATGGGAACAGAGTGCTAGAGCTATTATGTTTTTTCAGACCACTCGGCATTCGGTGGACGATGTGGTCAACATCACGCCGGCCGACTTTACTTCCCAGGACTCTACCTAGAACTCATTTAAGGCTGGGTCGATCTGGAATAAGTAATAACGATTGTGAAACTTTGAAACGACGTGCGCCCGGTACTGCCTGATAAACACAAAATTGGAAATAAAGAAGTCGGAAAACACCTCTTTCTGTTTGTGTTGTTCACCTGTATCCCTAAGACGCAGTCTCGTAATGTGCGCATAAACAATAGCATCATGTGCCAGATCTAACTCCGGACATCTTCAGAATGACTTGGTAAACGGGACACTGGTTTCTCCTAAAATGTGCCGCACGAATGTTCTCTTAGGTTCTCAAGGAATGTTAAAGCGCAAAGGTTAGCTAGCTATTTCCCACTGTGCTCAGAGATGTTTATATTACCCGTCTTCAGTGCATGTATTTACCACCTTTAGGACTCTACGTCGTTGCTGTATTCAATGTCAAAAAAGCAGACACACTTATCAACTCCTCAGGGGAACAATTGGAAGAGGTACCTTGAGCTGACTGCTTCCTCGGCGCTACAACCCCTGCCTGGTCCAAACTTCAGGTTACTTCGTAACCGTCGAGGCTCCTATATAACTTTACGGCAGAACAGGAGAATGCCAAGATGTGTACTAAGTTTTTCATCTGCATCTCTGACTCTACATTACTTGGCTGTCAGAATAACTATCAATGATTGTCTGAAAATGGCTAATGAAAGTAGAACAATTATATACAACAATGAGAAGGAGACAAAGTTATTTGGCCATGGGTTGAGAAAAAGAGCACTGAAAAAAATCGTGACGATTAGAAAGATCACTGGTAGAAGAGGTAGAGGCAGACCAAGAGAATGATGGTGGATGGTTAAGACAGTGACATGGAGGAATATTGTCAGTGGAATGGATCCAGAACACCAAAGACCGAGATCTGTGGAGTTGTATGAACGCCTAGGCCAGCTGGCAAAGCACTTGATGATGATCTCGGTCTGCATTCTGAAGGGAACAGACTGCAATGTAAAGCATCACAGGAACGGCAGATGAATGTGAATACCCAATGCGCAATGGCGTCGAATGTGGATCACATTACGGGACCTAACGGGATTTGTACAGGTAGGATTCTCATCCTTGGGGTGTAAATCCTGCGGACTGATGCATCCTGGAAGGAATAAACTACAATCCAATGCCTTGGAGGGCTGAGCACTAACAGTAAAGCTCAATGCTCATTGACTTCGACTGTGATAACATTATATACATTTTAATGCGACGTAGGACCTGGAAAGGGAGGGGAAGGAGACAGGGGAAGGGGTCGTGAATCTAAGGATGTAAGGCCTCGACCAACTGTGTAGGTCAGAATTTTTAATTTGGCCCCTGACAGAAAACAGAAACCTCCATCCCTTACCGAAACGGGCTCTCTCACACGAAAGGCCAGCGCCCTAACCACTCGGTCAGCTGTCCCAGAACAATACGCACCTTCTAAAAAGTAGGTTGTTCCATTTCATATACTAGGTATCGCGGTTACGCAGTGGCTAGACGTCTGCAAGCCGATTCTAAAGTCAAGGGTTCCAATCTACTTCATCACATTCTAAAAATAATTGTTCATTGCAGACCTTATAAGAACTCGCGGGGCATCCACGAAATAATTCTTCTTATCAGAAATTATTCTTACGCGATAAAAATTCAAGCAAGAAATATTGCCGAGGATAAACAAATTGTTCTTTAAAACAGAAATTCGCCACATCTGAGATCGCCTTAAGAGGTCTAAACTGTATTATTTTTACTTTAGATAATTCATATGACTGATAATTCCATTTATATTGATATAATTTATATCATTCCAGTCTAAAGGGTACCACGAAATGTCAAAGGTAGTACAGGCGACAGCTGTAATGCTCACCACATCACCCAGCGAGTAACGAGTGGTCTATAGGAATTCAAATCGTTGGCAGTTAAAAATCCCCAATAGGGTGTTGGAATAAGCCAGTGTTTCTCAACCTTTTTTCACACTGGCGGCCCATGGCTCTGAAGAACCCTACAATCGGGAACCAGTTAGGCTAGGGAACTCTGTCACTGTATAATATCTTACGCTAAGTAACAACACTAAGTATCCACTGCTTGAGTACATAATTTTACAAATTTTGTGAAATAAAATTAATAAGTTGTCGAGTCTCATGTGCATTTTGTTTGTTTGTTTGAGTTTGTTTAGGGTTTGGGCGACGGATCAACATCATGACACAAGGGTAGTAACCCATAAGCGCTCCGTTCTACTTCTAACTCAAGTCTGAGTCTGAATAATCTCAGCACAGTGCTCGAACTTCATAGCACCGGCGAGGATCCTGAAACACTGGATAGACTGTTAACTCAAAATTTTGCCCGGGCAGCGCCGTTAGGCTACTCCTTTTGATTTCCAACTGTCCAAGGTTTTTTTTAAAATGTGCCCAACAATACACACGGGTGTCCAATCTTACTACCCAGAAACCAAGGAAAATTAATAGAAGTCCACGTGAAAAAATCCCAGCCTTCACCTGGGTCTGAAGCCGGGGGCGCACTGTGAAGCCCTTAACTGTGGCTTATTTAGCTTAAGTCTACATTCAGTATGTGTGGCGTATTTGTAAAAAATAGTAAACAGGAATAATATATAGTAAAATAATGAGCTATTCTGTGGCTATGGAAAGTGTAAGCGCAGATTACAGCCGCTGCATGCAGTCCCGCCACTGGTTAAGGGGAGATGCAGGAGAAAACGCAACACAATGAAACAAAATTAAGTCTCAGGAAAATGGCAGCGCCGCTCTAGAAGTACGTTGCAATCGACACGGAGCAACACTAAAATCGCAGAAATCTATCACAAAATTAAACATTTTCTTGGTATTATCCTCAGTTCTACACAGCACACAGACATACCAGTGAAGTAGGAGTAGCTCTGCTCGGCTACTTTCGACTTGGACATTGGAAAAAAGATGTTGTCCAGAATGTTCGCCAGGAGTATTGCCTTTTCCAGTGTGGCGAAATGATGGAACTGTCGGCTTAAATTTGAATGTTGTAAACCCGTCCGTTGTCTACCAGAGTTTTAAGTGCAGGTAAAATCTCGCAAGAGTGAAGGTCGCGTATGCACAACTTTTGAGTCGGCAGGCATAGGCGAATGAGTTGTGTGGTGATCCAAGTAGTCTGAAAGCAGGATTGAACACTGGGGCTGGCAGACGGGCAGGGGAGTTGATGTTTTACTACCTGTTTCGTTACTGTTTACCTTTTCTTCCGGTTTCCTAAAGGGAAATTACCCCCTCCCGTCTCCCATGTGCAATGAAGGTATACAGTGTTGTTAGACTTACGTTTGCACTCTCTTTCCCTGTTTCGTGACTTATTGCAGCAGACTCTATATACCTCTAACTTTCTGCTTCTCTCTCTCTCTCTCTCTTTCTCTTAATCACTCGCCTTTTTCTTTCTTTCTTTCCTTCCTTTGTCTCTGAGGTCTAATTATATTTGCTTCTATCTGCCTACTACATTTCTTTCTGCCTTTATCTCTGCATATCTCGATTTCTTTCGTTCTTTCTATGTTTCATTTTGCTTTTTCCCTGTCTGTTTCAACGTCTCTCTCTCTCTCTCTGACACATATAAACACACACACTCTCTCTCCCTCTCTTTCTTCTGGCTTTCTTGTTATGTTGCCTGTATCCCTCTAAATATATTAACTTTCTTCCTTTGTCTAACCCTTGTTTTCATCCTGTCTCTATTTACTGTAAATTTTCTTTCCTTCTCTCTCTGTCGATGCCACCAACCTGTCACGTCTCTCACTACAATCGGACATTTTTTGAATATGACTTGAGCACAGATAACATTCACGCCCCCGCCCCTCCCCGTGAAAGATAACATAGTTTTAGAAATGGCACATATTTCTCTTAGATTTATTATAACACCTACGTTTTACAATTGTTACAAATGAGTTAATTCCAGCGCTTGTATTTAATATGTTGTAACCCTGCGGCTGCCCTGGTAAATCAGGCTGTTGCATTTGATTGTTGTTGAATTTGTATTTCAGTGACAAAGGATTAACGTCCTTTATGTAACTCTTACTGTAGTATGCACCTGACGAGATACAGCGAAATATGCCAGGCAATAAATTGTGCAATGTATTGTTGGTATCTTCTTTATTCTGAGATTTAGCTGCTGTTGATAATTATGTATGAACGAAATGATGTATGACAGGAGGGACACTAGAAGCCAGAATATTTGACGGGCCTGCGTGCCCAATTCGGAACCCTTTGAAAAGAAAGTGTGTTCGTTCTCTCTCTCTCTCTCTCTCTCTCTCTCTCTCTCTCTCTCTCTCTCTCTCTCTCTCTCTCTCTCTCTCTCTCTCTAATGTCCTATACTCTCTAGTTAGTCTCACAATGCTGTAGGTTACAGGTCCCGACTCGACTGCCAGACACGCCAATCTTCCTCAAACTTGATATCAGTACCAACACTGTCTCCATTAGACCATTCAGAACGGCTTCACTCTGAGCCTTAGTAGCGCAGTGGCTAGCGCGTTCGCTGGCGAGGCCGACGGTCAGAGGCTCAAGCATCGACTAGCAGGATGAATGCATTTACAACTGAGTAGGGAATTCACGTCGCCTCTAAATGGTTCGAATCCCCCCCCTCCCCCCCCCCCCCAAAAAAAAAAAAACATTGGCTTCCAGGTTGACCCAACCTAAAATGGACACTAAGTAATGTTTCTGGAAGTAAAGGCAGCCGAGATGACTCTGGCCACATCATAATGAAGTGCCAATAGGTCTATAATAATACAAGTCGTTTTTTTTTTTTTTTTTACGTATCCAGAAACCATGAGTTGTAAACCCTTTGGCTCGGTACTATGGATATCGCAACCCTTCAGCATTGATTCCATTATAGGTACCGTTAATCTGGGAGAAATGTGGCTTTTCTGCCTACCCCCGGGAGTGAACCCGGACCACAAGGAGTTCGTCACCCGGCCGCCGCGAAAGTCAGGTTTAACCAACTTCGCTAGAGAGCCGGGCTATAACACAAGTCGTTTAGTGCGTTTGTGTGTGTGTATGTGTGCGTGCGTTGGTGTGTATGAGTGTGTGTTCACCGGCTGTAAACTCCGACGGAAAGTTCTGGTTGTTTATCCACTTCTGGACTCTGGCCATGTTCCAGAACTTGACAAATGTTTTGCGTGCACATTCATTATAAAGACATAGCTAACTGTTCTGCAGACTGTTGGTTCTTCGCCTCTCAGGCAGATGTGTTCTGACTCCGAGGGAAACACCTCTTATTAATCGCCTTTTACGACATGCTTGCTACATCCTTTGCTCTGAAAGTGTGAAAAGACGGTTTACTTAAATAACATACTTACCTCTAAGTGGTTAAAACCGCTACATAGATAAACGTTCGCTGACACAATGGGCTGGCGCGCCGAAGTGCGGCACAATTACACGAACAATGGACCAAAGAACACAACAATAAGCCAACGGGTGTTTCACAAACCTATCAAGTTATCACAGAAAGGAAGACATGAAAAATTAGAACACGTCTCCTCTGTGGCTTCAGTCGGGAATGCCAGAGGAAAAGTGCTCTGGCTGGAAATTCCCAGACAGGAAAATTCTTCGGCAATGTCGTGTATCTTCTTCACTCTAAAAATAGCAGAGTCCAGAGTGGTTCTATCAGAGGGGCTTTGATAAGAGGAGGAAATGTTTGATCTTTCAAGTGTAGATGTAACTGGCTGCCTGCGTAGCATTATGTGGAGAATAACAACTGTAAAAGTGTGGGGGGGGGGGGGGGGGGAGGGGGGGGGGGGAGGGGCGAGAGAGAGAGAGAGAGAGAGAGAGAGAGAGAGAGAGAGAGAGAGAGAGAGAGAGAGAGAGAGGAGAGTCATGCATATACACAGATGAAAACACGGAAGTATTTGATTTTGCAAGTGTAGATGTAACTGGCTACTAATGTGGCGTTATGTGGGCTGGTTGAGACAGACAGACAGACAGACAGACAGACAGACAGACAGACAGACAGGCAGACAGACAGACAGACAGACAGACAGACAGACAGACAGACAGACAGACAGACAGACAGACAGACAGACAGACAGACAGACAGACAGACAGACAGACAGACAGACAGACAGTCAGGCAGGCAGAGAGAGACAGATAGATAGATAGATAGAATGATAGATAGATAGATAGATAGATAGATAGATAGATAGATAGATAGATAGATAGATAGATAGATAGATAGATAGATAGATAGATAGATAGATAGATAGATAGATAGATAGATAGATAGATAGATAGATAGATAGATAGATAGATAGATAGATAGATAGATAGATAGATAGATAGATAGATAGATAGATAGATAGATAGATAGATAGATAGATAGATAGATAGATAGATAGATAGATAGATAGATAGATAGATAGATAGATAGATAGATAGATAGATAGATAGATAGATAGATAGATAGATAGATAGATAGATAGATAGATAGATAGATAGATAGATAGATAGATAGATAGATAGATAGATAGATAGATAGATAGATAGATAGATAGATAGATAGATAGATAGATAGATAGATAGATAGATAGATAGATAGATAGATAGATAGATAGATAGATAGATAGATAGATAGATAGATAGATAGATAGATAGATAGATAGATAGATAGATAGATAGATAGATAGATAGATAGATAGATAGATAGATAGATAGATAGATAGATAGATAGATAGATAGATAGATAGATAGATAGATAGATAGATAGATAGATAGATAGATAGATAGATAGATAGATAGATAGATAGATAGATAGATAGATAGATAGATAGATAGATAGATAGATAGATAGATAGATAGATAGATAGATAGATAGATAGATAGATAGATAGATAGATAGATAGATAGATAGATAGATAGATAGATAGATAGAGATAGACAGACAGATAGTGCACAGTCAATCTATCTAGCCATTTAACTTTGATTTTCTATGTTCATGCTATGACCAAAACAGTAGCGCAAATTCATTCATAAAATCCTTTCTCAAACTACTTCAAATTAAACCTTCCGATGGATTCAATCCAATCCTACGAATAGCAAGCGACTGTTTATTGCATTTGCCTAAACCTCGAATTGATTTATTTAAAACAAGTTTAGCATATTCTGCTGCTCATTTATGAAACTATCTTCCACTCCATCTGACAACTACAAAGAGTCCTTACTCACTTAACAGAAAACTTGTTAGTTTCATGATCATCAGTGATTATATGCCACCTTAAGTGTAGTTAATAATCCATATTGTATTATCAATTTATAATTAAATAAAGTATGTATGATATG
Source organism: Candidula unifasciata (assembly GCA_905116865.2). Classification (NCBI taxonomy): domain Eukaryota; kingdom Metazoa; phylum Mollusca; class Gastropoda; order Stylommatophora; family Geomitridae; genus Candidula; species Candidula unifasciata. The sequence continues at coordinate 222,539 of CAJHNH020008576.1, read as the reverse complement.
AGTGTATGCGTATATGTGTAACATGTATTCATGTGTAGG